>CAXIVR010000001.1:153779480-154299480 GCA_964035755.1 Teleogryllus oceanicus
TATCGATGAGGCTGGATATTAGAATTCTTGAATTGCAGTTCATCTTACCTCCAGGACTGTCCAGGCCAGCTACACAATTGAAGTTATTTGAATCTGATGCCACCACATGCAGGATAACAAGAGTCACAAGCAAATTGGTGGCCAACCAATGGCAACCCTCCACGCATCCCAGTAGCATGGTGGTTCCTGTGCTCACTGCAGGCTCATGCCTAAAATAAAAAAATACAAAATCATTAGTTCAAACAATAACAAGAAAAATTACCAACAGGTTAAGAAATATCAATATTTACTAGGCCGATTAAAACGGAACTATGAGGAACTTGCTCATCCAAAATAAAGGCTCAGATAACTTCATAATTTATAAGAATTGCTCAGTCATAAATAAAGGCTTTTTGGAAAAGGGTAATGTATTAATTTAATAAATTTTCTTTGTTATAACTTATTTCTCATACATCATTACTGTACAATGTGTTTGCTCATGGACAATACATCGTAGATTCCGGCGCGAAAACTGAATATAGGCAATATTTTAATCAATAAAAATTGGATCATTTTCGGCTAGAACAAGCTCTCCTGGAAAACCTATTAACATTCCATTAAAGCATTGAACAATTAATGACGAGCAGACATTTCTGCGCACAAAGAAGTGAAAGCACATAACACAATGCGTGCATAATCAGCGTATTGCATTGAACGTCGCGATTGCCACAAACGAGATCTTTTATCGCAAAACGCTCTCACAAAACGCTATTTTTACTCTTGTGTTCCGCTTTTAGTATTTATCAATAAGAATACATAAAAACTTCTGAATTTTTTCTTCTTTAGGCTTGTATTTTAACTAATAATAATAATAATAATAATAATAATAATAATAATAATAATAATAATAATAATAATAATAATATAGTCGTCCTCCTTGAAACCTTGATTATTGAGTCCAAATATTTATTAGTTTTGGCACCAGTGCATAATATAGAATAAAAAAGGCTGTAGCTGGGAAAGATGGTGAAAATTGTTCCCAAGAAGATTATCAATTTAAATATACTTGGATTTAAAATAACTGCACTTGACGTAAATCAGCTGTTGCGGTGTCAACCAATCAGGAGGTTAAACATCACCATCGTGACACCACTGTATTATACGCGCACGTTTTCTTGAGCTCCGAAATACATTCCCCCACTCCTTTGCCAACTTTATTTGAATTACGAATAAACGATAGCAGCGAGCTTTGCAGACAAAATTTGACAACAGGATATGTTCGCTCCCGTGTAATAGAAACTATTTTGCACCGAAAAACGAACTACAAATTGGATGTAAAATTTTTGTCAAAATAACCAAACTTCCCATTCCTTTCGCAACTATCGAAGCGAGAGCGCAAGAAAACGTGCGTGGGTAAAATAGTGATATGTAAGCTCCTGATTGGATGACACATTAACAGATGATCTGTCAAGTGCAGCTCTAAATAACTCGACGTATAAGCAAAGTATATGTATTTATACAGTAGCGCAGCTCCGTGTTAAATGTCCTATGACTGTTGGTCAGCGACTCTAGCGATCCATGTGGCGATCAAAGAATACTACACCGCCCTACAAATCGTAATACCGCACCGTTCTGCTAAATCTAACCAAAGAGTAGAGTTTCTTACATATATTTTAATTTACTTAAGCACTAAAACACCATGTGAAGTAGAAGTTTTGAACAATTTTTAAGGAAATAAATTATTTAAATCTAATGAATGTTGTCCATTGAAAGTGAATAGTGGAATCATGAGTATTTCTATGCTGTCCATCAAAATATCTAGCAATGTAAGTAATCTTAAGTAGTAAATAAGGGTATCTAGGAGGTAATAACATTTCTGTTGGGCAGTAATAACAAATTTCCGTCTTTTCTGTCTAGGTCTATTAGCCAAGTAAAACGCAATATAACTCGGGATTTTTTCCTTCATTATTGCTGCATTTAATTGCAGAAAAGTGCGCCCGTTTCGACACACGCATTGTTATTAATGTGTTAACTGGAAAGTATAAGAATTCAAATGGTGCGTGTCAAATATGTTCTAATACATGTCAAATGTAAGGTTAAAACGTTGGTTCGATGTAATTTTACGTGTTATTTAATGACTTGCCATTGAAATCCTAGGAATATTAAACCCACGAGTTCATAAAATAATACGAATTTTCTTTTAAGTTTTTAACACCTCTTAATATATGCAATTTAACAAACAAATCCGTATACTTCAGTAAAAGCAATCAGCAGTTTTACTTGGTCTTCACCAGGATCGCTAGCTGTATGCGCGTGCATCCCCAGCTAGCCAAAATGTGGGCTGAGCTGCGCTACTGTATAAATTCTGTGGTACAAGTTGAACTACTTTGAAACTCTTCACTCAAAATGATTGGAATCCTAACCTGATATTTACTTGGATTTTGGCAAAAAGTGTGATTTTGTTTACTTTCAGTTATTAACTTTTCGCATTTTTATTCGGGCCTACTTTTCTTACTTTCTTTAATTGAAGCATACAAAATATTAACATAAATACGCATGTGAAACTTTCAATTTGGCTGGAATTTGCTTTTTTTAATTAAGAATTTTTTGGTTTTTCTGTTACATCCTTCAACTCAGATATTTATAAAAAATAAAGAAAAAATAAAATAAAATAAAATAAATTGTAAGTTATGATTCATATAAAATTAATGATTTTGTTACAAAAAATATTTCCCCGGCAACAGGGCCGGACGTACGTAATGTGGGTTGCCCAAGCACAAAATCGCGTTGGGGCCATCCCTCCGGAAAAATTCATCCAGATTTAATTAAAAAACACTAATTATAATGTAATATTTTTATACAAATACAAACGAAAATTAACAATTTGCTTGTAGAATTTAACGTCCACTTTACTATTTTATTAAAATATTTTTAATTCGTCTTCAATTACATGTTTATTTTCGTATTGCTTCTGAACACATAATTGTTTTCTACTTTTGACTGCAAAAAATTGAATGAAGTTCATTTTATATACAGGTGAGTCACGTAACATTAGCACCCCCTGCCGTTTTTGAACGGTTGAAGTTATTGCAATGCAGTTTGCACGGAAGTGCATGAGGAAATGAGGCTAATTAATACATGTATTCATTTCTATTTTATCTTTTGAATTTTTCGATAAATTGAGGTAACTTTGTTGTTTTTTTCTCAAAAGGAACTATACATATTTTTTAGTCTATGATGACGAGCGTAAAAAAGATGAATCCAATGATATGCATATTGTCATGTTAGATAAGAATTTTTTTAGTAATTTTTATTTTTTGCGGCTCGTTTTTAACGGATATTGCAACGCTCCGAGTACACGATAGCAGGGAGAGTGCTGCGCGACCTTGGTTGGTGACGGTTACATTTAAAATATACGTTAAACACGAGTAGCAAAAATCAAAATTACTAAACAAAATGCATCTCATCTTCTTACGCTCGTCGCGATAGACTAAAAAATGTATAGTTCCATTTGAAAAAACAATTATCTCAATATCTCTTAAAATACAAATTATAAAATCGAAACGAATACATGCATCAATTAGCCCCATTCCCTCATGCACTTTTGTGAAAACTGCATTTCAATAACTTCAACCGTTCAATAATTACAGGAGGTGCTTAAGCTACGTGACACCTGTATACTACAATATTTTTTCGAAGCGAGGGGGCCCCCATCGATGAGGCGCCTAAGCAACTGTTCATTTTGCTTGTAGGTAAATCCGATCCCGCGTGTAGGAAAATTTTGTAAGTTGAATACAAAAATTTCTGAAATTTTAAAAACTGTGAAAGGTACTAGTGACGATTTGCGAATTGTTACCAATCTACTTCGGAGGGAAATTAACAAATACTGAAATCAATTTTGTATTATTTTTGTGTGACAGATTGACAAAATTAAGTACCTCGTTTAACAAACTATTCCCACAAACAAACGTTTAACCACCTACATCCTCGTTTAACAAACTACATCCTCAATTAATACAAAATCCATGTTTCTAATTTAAAATGTTTCTCATAATGATATTACGGTACAAATGGCAATAAGCGTGAAGATGAACGAAAAATAATGACTCACGCATTGTACACTAACAATGAAATCAGAGAAACTATTGTTCTTTGTCTTTAGAAACTATTGTTGTCAAGACGAAACAGTGACTATACCATACAAATAATTGTTACAATCGGAGGTGCACCCAGGATATTTCTCGGGGGGAGGCGCTTTTCGACACAGTTAATGTTTAGAATACAAACAATTATATATTGAATAACTTTAGTTAGCATAGAAAGTTAGTAACAATTATATTTTACAATATTTTTAATATACATCAATGGCTCTGAGGTGGAGGAGGAAAAATGAAGTAATTTTTTTGAAAAACTAACTTTAAAAACTGCCTATATTTCACGTAAGTACTGCTATATGGGCTGGAGCACCAGTTTTCAATGCCCCAGTGTCAGATCAGAGCGGGTAGTTGGGAGGTTAGGGGCGGTCTTCGCGGATGAAGTTACATTTTCCCAAAGTCGTCACTAACAAAATAATAATCAAAAATATTGTGCGGATTGATACTAATCAAGCCGAAAAGCAAATAATATGTATGCGTGTGAATTAAGTCATGCAACAGATGTAAAAGGACAGGTAATAAATATCTAAAATCAACGAGTCCACGTAATTTATTTTCATTATGCGTTACATTAAAAATTCGTAAAAAACAAAATTTTAATAAGATAATTATGCATGTAAATAATATTTCTGAAAAAGGAAATTTTAAAAGTATACTTTTACATTCTAACTACATAAATACTTGATATCATGCCATCCTGTGGGGGGAATGACAAGAATAATACGGGATAAAACGTCTCAAGGACAAGTTAGCCTAAGTCTGTGTAATATATGCGAATCATTCCTACGTGTTAAGCGACCACGTCCCCAATTTGGTTTCGCATCGATGTGTCAAAACTCGGTGCTAAAACAGCACGTACTTTCTCGCCCGCATTTTCACGCAAAATTACACGAAAAGTACTCAAAATTTTCGAAAAATTCTACATTACCTTATTTCAAAATGTATCTTTAAGGAACAAATTGCATTAAGGAACAACACCTCTATCTTCATAATTGTAGTAGTAGGAAGATGCCGAAAAAAATTTTAACTTTTGCAATTTTCGAAAAATCAGGATTTTCAACGAACATGAAACCTGCACCATTCTCTTAAAAAATCCTTTACACTAACCAACAAAATCTAATTAAAAACAATGTATTTAAATATGGAAAACGTCCCAGGGGTTACATGTAAAGCACGCCCCCAAAATTAAAATATCGGTTTCAAATTCAAGGGGTCACGATAGCAGCCAGATTGATTGGATAATATCAATTTTGGAGAAAATCGGCGGAACGGTTTAGCCGCTAGGCGTTGTTCACAGACAAACAGACATGTTTTGCGGTCAGTCGATTTTTCGCTATCAAGGACCCACAAAACATGGATTCTGGCTACACCCGTGTTAGAGGATTTTTTTCTAAATTTAAGAACTGGATTTATCCACTTTTCGTTACCAAGGCCCGGCAAAAATAGTTTTTTTTCTGCCGAAAATTCGCCGTTTTTCCGCGCAGCATTACATAACTTTCTCTCTACTCCGTAGCGTCGTAAAAACCGCTTACATGTCTGAACATAGTATATAATCAAGAAAAACTATTTTTTATAACAGCTGTTATTAAGAAAAGATCCATCGTGGGATAAAGATTGGCTAATTAAGTGTGGGCTGAATAAGTCCGTGGCGGGGGGCGGGGGCGTCCCGCAGGGGGCAGTGGCCGGCGGTGCGTTCCGTGCAACACGGCGCCGTCCGGCGGTGGCAATCGATGTGGTGTGCACGGAGGGCTATGGAGGCATGCCTCGGCACACGCCGCGGACGCCCTGCCGCCAGTTGCACTGGGCCTTTCGGCTGGGAGAGACAGAGCCCTTCCCTGAGAATGAAGCGTTACACCATTGCAAAACGACCCGTTGCTTCCCCGCCCCAAGTCTTCGCCATCGTTCTCTTGCGACGGGGAGCCATCTAAGAACACCGCAGCAATGCAATTTTTCGCCTATGGCCACGCTGCCAATGGGGAATGTAACACATTACAAGAAGCCCCAAATTTGTTCCGTTATTCAAGCGAGACGAATGCTATCCCGTCTTTTAATTGTAATTGCCTCAACTTGACGTAACGCGTTGCAAATTACCGCCGTAAGTGAGTGGAGGAAAACATGAGAGGAGAGCCCGCCATGAGTTTTAGAAGAAGCATTTTCACTCGCCCATTTTCTTTCAGCGCCTCTTTCAGCACCAGTAAGACTGGCTGTTCCCGTAAAAGAGGAATAAAATATTCTGTTTCGGATCACCCGAGCTCACCCTCTGCTCTACGCGTCGCGGTAAGCCCACTCTTCTCTGAATCACTCGATTCACTTTAGGTGCAGTAGGCATGCGGCATCGATATCGATGTTTCCGAAGCAAAGATGTTTCTTAAACATGTTTTGTGCTTGATGTTTTTGTTTTCGATGTTTTCTTTGTCAATGAAAAAGTCCAATCACAAGTTAAATTGTTCAAATATGAACTAAAAGCTAATGTGATGTGATGATACTGTCAGTTCAAGTGTCTGAATGACGCGAACACTATTTCATGTCCTAATATTTCTTACGCCTTCTCTCGTAATACAGAGGCGGAGGCACGGTCAATGCTTGCATGTAAACGTAGCACCTCGCCTCTCCTTCCCGTACCCTTCTACGACGAATTGAGGAAGCTCTAACCCCCGAACATGACCCTGAGGGCTCATGCTTTAAAGGACGAAGAACAATTTCTTAACTTTTACTTTGTCTTCTCAGTTATATCGCAAATAAAAATTAATAAACATGACCACTCTCACATTAAATTCCCCCACGCGCGATCATTAATGTTAAAGTTTACTAAACTACTTCTAAAAACATGGCTGGCGACGTGTTTCTGATCATCGACGTTTTGAAACACCAATGTTTCGCTGTCGATGTTGCATCACTAAGCTGCAGTGGCCCGATGCGGCGCAGTGCCCAACATTTGAATTGCGCGCCCACATCAAACGTCCTAAAAAACAGTCAACATGATTTTGATCTGTAAAATTAAGAGACATCCTGAAAACACTACAACTTTCTACGAAATATTAAAAAAAACATGCATTTGCATGCAATTGGTATAAAAAAGGAAACTACACACAATTTAAGCAACAGAATTTGAAAGGCGAAACTTTTGGTCGTTAGAAACTCGTACAAATTTATGTAAGCAATTTTTTTAAACGTTATATGAATTAACCATCCCTCAAACGTCCACACCAATGGCCTCCTCAAAGCATATTTTGCCTTATTACCAATATTGATACGCGGTAAAGAAACACACTCGATAACACACGCTCGATTGCATCTAGAAATGTGATTATTCTCAACTTCCCTAGCTTATTTTGACACATCGATATCAATCCTAGGACAAAGACAATATAAAATAGATCCACGATAAACATTCAAAACATTTTCAATGTGCTCACTTGCTGGTAAAATATGAACTGCGAAAATGCAATAACGAAAAATGTTGATGAATTCGATTTCTAGCAGACGCGTACTTTTTAGTAGAATTTAAGGGAAGCCGTTCTTATGTTGAGGAATCAAAAAATGGAAGACTTTTCGCATTAGTACAATACGAGTACAAAGACGTCAACTCGGCTCTACTTGAGGGGTCATGGCTTCTTTCTCCAACCGGACATTAAGTAGACGCGTGCAGCTGCCAAAGGCAAGTCAGATGGAAACACGTCAGATTAAAACGCGCGAGCAACTCGATTACAAATAGTATCGTGATTTCAAACTACGTTACACTATTTTATTTTCGACCCCCTTTGATGCTTAATGCTCCCAAATACCTCTCTTCAGCGTAATCTCGGAACAGGAAGTCTGTGATTGCTTTCAGTGAAATATTACAATTCTATTCTTCTGCCAATCAGCCTAAAAAGACAGGGGCTAACAATTTTTCATTCCAGCTTACACTCAGAATTGCCATTGTCAGAGTGAATCTTCCATTAATAATTTCATCGGCCTCGCGGTCTGGTTCATTTTTAGCGCTGCTGCGCCGATGGCCCTCACTGCCCCGAAAGTGGCCGCCGACGTCCGTGGCGCGCACGGAACGCCCTCCCGACTGCGCTTTTTTCTCTTCACGGGCAAAGGAGGGCACTGCCATATTAACACGTTACAGATAATCCAAAATAAATGTTTTAGAAACATTACCAAAGCCCTGTGGTTTACTAGTAACCAACAGTTACACACACACCTAACATTCGAACTCCTCCACGACTATATTTCCAAAAAACTTAAACGACACACTACCCGATGCACTCGCCACCAAAACATACCAACTAGGTCAAACACCCTTGCAGAATAATTTCACGATTCCCGAAGGCTGTTTTCAAACTCCCCTAAAATCTAAACAGAAAAATACTCCAACTATTACAACCAACACCTTGAATCAAATTTTAATCTAAGTATCTCTTGAAATGAACATCAAAGGACACTGGGTTGGTTTAGCCATGAGGACGATTATCCCTATGAAGTGTGAAGTCCCTATGAGTATGAAGTACCCCATGTATGAATAACCTTGAAATGCAGCAATGCTGAGCAAGTAGCAATAAATGTAATTAAAAATTGCAAATAAATGGTTCAAAGACTGTGAAATCAATCTTCGTAGTAAAGAAGTAAAAGGGTGATTTTACTTTCTTCCATACAAAAATGGAAACTTTTGAAGGAAACGTTTTTACAAAATGAATAATCACTCACTTAAGTGTACTTTTCGTTTCATTGTTATGATGGTAAACAATTATCACTCTTACATTTAAAAAAATGTTGCATAACGACACCAAATAAAAATGAAAACCTCTGGGAGGGCGAATATTCTTTTCCAAATCATGTCAGTATGCACGAAGAATCCTATTTCGATGCACATTTCTCCAGCAGTGAAACCTTTAAAAGTGTTCCCTTCTGACAGCGATGGAGCCCTCAATGTGATTCTCTGTCTCTGTCGATCGCCTTAAAGCTGATGAACTGATTATGAAGTGTGCCGGGATCTCCAATGGCACCTGGTAGTTCAAATATTGTGGCCATTCCCAACAAAGGCAGTAGACAGCAAACGATGTCACTCTTTGTCGCAGAAACACGCAAATTTAATGTGCCAATTACTCATTCTATGAATTTTTGAAGAATCGTAAAAAAGGAAAGGTGTTAATTACCGCAAAAGTTTCTAATTCCAGCGTCTAATTGGCTTTCTCGACTAGTTGAATGGTTGAAGATTGAATTTTGAAATATCGCTGTGCTATGTTTCGGTCCAAACTCTTCTTCCTTTGTTATCAAATGCAATTTTCACAGTGACCGCCTTTGACAAGTAACAAAGATGCAGGTAAACAAATCGTTGGGAGAATTACAAAGGCAAAACTAGAACAAACGAGACAGAAGACAAAAACGAGTCAAGATGAAGTGAGGAATAGTCATTAGAAGAAGAGAAGTTTATTCAATATCATTATTTAACTTACCGCAACTATCGTCAGATAGGTTTATAGATCACACTTGCTGTCGAAGGGAGAACCACGAGCGTTTCCCCCTTCACACTTCAATAATGCAGGTATAAAGACAATGCATAGGGTTAGATAGATGTTAGGAATAGTCTTAAACAACCGTTAAAAGACTTACTAAAGAAAAAGTAAAAATTCCTCCTTTACGACATGGCTCGGAAACAATTTATTCTGACAAAGAAAAATCAGAAATATCTGCTGTACATCTAGAGAACACCTTCAAACCGTATCCCGTTTCCGATGTACAATTTAATACGGAAATTACCCTAGTACTAATATCCCCACTGCGGCACTTCCCATAAAATTCATTTCCCCATCGGAAACCATCTCAGTCATTAAACTTCTAAAAGTAAGAAAATCCCCAGGAATCGACAGTATTAACAATGTCTGCATCAAAATGCTGAGCAAACCGACTATAGCGGCTTTAACTGCAATATTTAATGCATCATTACGATGCAATTATTTTCCTACCGCTTGGAAAAAAAGCTGTCATTTTACCAGTCTGCAAACAGGGGAAAAACCCAAGGATAGCTGAAAACTTTAGACCCATCAGTCTGCTTCCAATTTTATCAAAAATATACGAACGTCTAATCCATACAAGACTAATAAAATTCATCAACAATATAAAAGCAATCCCATCGGAACAATTCGGATTCAAACCAAATCATTCCACCACCCATCAATTATTGCGTATCACTGAAGCCACGGTTTTCATCAAAAGAAACACACAATGACAGTTTTCCTTGACGTAAGTCAGGTATATGACCGAGTTTGACATCAAGGCCTCCTATACAAAATGCGCACTTTAGGCATACCCGAATACCTACTAAAGATAACGGAAAGTTTCCTCACGAACAGATCGTTTGTAGTTAAAGTCAACACAGAGATATCTAACCCTCACACTATTGCCGCAGGAGTACCACAGGGTTCAGTCCTCTCTCCCTTATTATTTAACATTTTCAGTCACGACATTCCAATCCAAGGCGACTCCAACGTTGCTTTATACGCTGATGATATTTCACTATTCACCTCTCATAGCGATATTATAATAGCGAAGGAGAATATTCAAAACGATCTAAACAGCTATATTAAATGGACTCAGAAATGGAGAATAAAACTAAATCACACCAAATGCTAAGCAAAAATATTTACTTTACGCCGACCAAAAAATCCCCCCGAACTTAGCATCAAGGGAAATCTCATTCCGTGGACCTCTTCACCGATGAAGTACTTAGGAGTATTATTTGACAAAAGACTAACGTGGAAACCCCACATCCACGCAACTGCTAATAAAGTATTGGCCAAAACATCAAAAATGTTCCCCTTAACTAACTCTCGATCTGCCACTAGTACCGAATATTACTATCCAAATCAACTACGATCTCTTGATTAATAATTATTGGTATGTGCAATACCAGCTCGAGGCTTCGAGCCCATCACTGACAATAAATTTGTAGTTTCAACCTCCAGTCCGAATCAGAAATGAAGTGAAAAGAGTCTAATACTGGAATGCCGGTGGAATGTGCTCCGCCCACTCCGTCAGAAGTCGCGTAGCGGATTCCCGCGGGGCTTCCTCATAACGCCAGCGAATTGCCTGCGTTCCGCCCCGAGTGCCCTCCAATGAAATCTGCCTCCCCGCGCCCTCCCGCCCCCCGGCCATAAAGCAAACTGCCTGCGGGCCACCTCCGGAACACACCTCCGTATGAGGAACAACGGATGAAAATGTATTCACTCCCACCAAAACAGGGAAAAAGAATACAATCGGTCATGACACTGGAATGTTTTCTGCTAATTTTTCTCAATTTTTTAAATTAAATTAATATTGTTTGATGGAGCATATCTTTGGTGTTCACTCAGAAAGCCATAAGGTTACGGATTCTCTTCAACATTTAAATGAATTATGGAGATCTGTTGCTCCACATTTATTATTACAGCATAAACAGCAAAATAAATACACGACGTTGACGACTAGGTAAAAGGGAGAGCAGTCACAAAGAAACATCACGAAGAAAACAGTTTTTTTTTCTCTGCACAGTTTGTAAAGAATTTAGGGAGTGTGGGAGATACGACCGTTTAACCTCTAGCATTGTCTCTCCTACCACCACCTCTTCCTCTCCTAGCCTCCGTACCCATTTCCACCTTCGCGCGTCACGTCAACAGCCTCTTCGCACTCGCGTCTTCTGCTTTCGCGCACCGACCGGCAGGTGCATCGCCTTTAACCAACACGACGCCCCAGGGACTGTGAGTCGCGCCTCAGTCGTGGAAGTAAAGCATCTCTAGGAAAAGAACGTTTTCAAGGTAGCTAATCGGACCCACCGCCTAAGACCCAGGCGACATCTGAACATTGCCTACTCACATTTTCTGGATCTATGGAATCGGCTTCCTAACGCGGAAGCAAAAAAGAAGCCTGTAGTGTATATTTAAAAGTTTTCATACAGGCCCAAACCAACACTTCCCCAAAAATGTCAATAACTTTAATTAAGTTACCAGATTGTGCCTAGATTAAGAAGTAGAAAATGCCTTGTTTTAGAAAGACACAAGTTGGTGAGAATGCGTAAGTAGCGCACCAGGTGTTGTCTGTATTTAGTTACTCTGCGAAGTTATTTGACTCAGTTGTTTTGCATGCAAACATTTTAGCCTGCCTCGCACATGCTTGGAGTAGCGAACAAATGTGCGCTGCATCGAAAGTTGCATTTCGAATCCCCGTCACGTATATTCTCACACTGCATTGTGGTGACTGTTTTCTCATACCATGCGTCACATCTGAAACATCATTCCATCTCTAACCTTTCACCACAATATCATCCACTCCTCATGATCAGCCCTACCATCATCCATCCAAAGGAAAGTAATGGCAAACCATCACTAACGTCACACGTTTAGGACAGGGCAGGCCTCCATCGCCTCTGCTCCTGGACGGACTCCTTATGATTGGTATTTCAACTACTGGTAACTAGCGTTCTTATAGTCATCTGTAATCATGCTATAGTGGCCACTGATTTTATCGTTGTCACTACAATAGGCATGGTGAAGAGTTTCGCTTCCTGATTTTTAAAAAAATATTTATTTCGAATCTCGGTCGTTCTTACTCGTAAATAAAATAATTCCTACCAAACGTGACGGAACAGCGCATATATAACTATTTCTTTTAAATTAATAATACATTTTGGGCGCGTTCACGGGCCGGGACCGGGACTAAAAATTTTGAAACATAGTGAACCTAATCTCAGCTATGGTGAACGTAGGAAATACAACGTCCTGGGAATTAATTCTCTTCTGGAAAAGAATATATCGCGTCACTGCCACTAATTCTAACACTAGGCAGCTTGAAAAAGATGTTGTCGGCCAAAGGCCATAATAGAAGTAGTCTCCCCTGAGGTGAAGGTTGGGGGCCGGGAATCGACACCTTACTGATGACCTTGTGCCACTCAGTTTCACTGCTGAACAAAAGGCCGTGTCCAGCGTGGGCTACAACTGGGGGCGGCGGTGTGCGATTGCTTCCCTCACTTTCAATCTTGGTGTTACTTGATATTCCAAGGGACAAAATGCGTTGACTTCTACGTAGGCGAGAGGAAGCAAGCGACTGTCACAGGCTGGCGATATCCGCCGTGCTGTGCGGAAAAGCGATCAGTTTCATTGGCCGCTTGCGCCATCCAGCTACCGAAAGCATCTCGTATTTTATTAGGCGGGTAAAAGGGCCTTCGGAGAGTGGGGCGGTATTCAACAGTGCAAGAGGCATTGAAGGGTGTCAAAACTCCATTACGATACTTAGACACAGAGAACAATGCAGAATCGATTATGGAGAGAGCACGAACTCTGGAGAAAACTCTAGAGAAATTACTAACGAAAAAGTACGAAGCAAACAATTGAAAAGAAATTGATTTTTTTAAGGACAAATATTGAAATTGTCAGTTCGTACTGTTAATGTGTTTTGCAGTATTTCTATATTAATGAAATCAATATTTATGAAGGAATTCTGATGAATTTTGACATTATCGGATACAGTGAACCAAAAATGTTGGTCCCAAGACGTTCACTATAACCGGAGTCGACTAATTCGAAAATTGCATTTTTATAATTTTCGACAAATCAGATATTTCAACGAGCATGATACCTGCATCATTCTCTTAAGCCTCTTTTACGCTATCCGAAGACAAAGTTAACTCAGAAAATTTGGTGTCATTTTTGTTAAAATTTTGAAAATTTCTTTGAAGTTTCATATATGGTGCATTCGAAAATAAAAATACCCGTTTGAAATTCCCAAAGCCTCGAGTTCGTTCAGATCAATGGGGGAATAACAATTCTGAAGAAAATCGGCACAACTGAAGAAAATCGGCTGAGTGGTTTATACACAAGCGTTGAGCACAAACGAACACAGACATTTTGCCGTCGATCGATTTACCGGTAACAAGAACCCAGAAAACATGGATTCTGGCTATACTAGGTATTAGGGAAAGTAATGTACTATGTAAACGAACACGATTTATCAACTTTTTCGTTACCAGAGCCCGACAATAAGTTCGTTTTTGTCGAAATTTCGCAGTTTTCCAGCACACGATTACAATACTTTCTCTTCTTACATTCGGAAGGGCGAAAAGGTAAAAATATGTCAGTGAAAAAATACATTTCATAAACGATTTCTGAAAAGTAGAATGTAAAATATTTGTTATTGAGTCTAATATTAATACAATATAACACAACATATAAGTACTTAATAATGAAACAAAAAAATATTTTCATTGTATGCTTTAAGATAGAATGTCAACGCTAGTAATACGTGTTTAAATTACTTTAAAAGAGAACTTGCAGGCCGGGGCGACGAGTTGGTGTGTGTCCCGACACAGCTTGTCAGATGGGTAGCGGGTTCGATCCATGGATCGCACATGACATGAGCATCCATGTGTCTCATTCCTGAATGTTGTGGCACGATCTTGAGTTGAATCAAATCCACACCCGAAAAGACAGATGTATTTTTATTTAATTCTAATGTATGGTAAGCAGTCCTAACAGTGATAAGGGAAATATGCTTAGGCTGAAAGCAGGGATATCAGAAACGCACATATTCCATGTGAAAAAGTTTCTATATTTTCGTTGTTTAACGAAAATGGTTTATAATTAATGTAACAAACGATTTTTGGTTTCAATTTTGAATTTCAGTTCTTAAATTGACGTACGATACAGAGTATTTTTAAAAAAGAGTTTATTCTATGCGAAACACTTCTTAAGATATTAATGAACGATTGATTACATAAAAACGAATTTTAAAAAAGACGCTTTCATTTTCATATATTTAAGAATGCGTTATTAATGCCAGTTATAAATTAAATGTATTGTACGAATAAACATTACAAACAAATAAGTCAAAATGTAGATAAGCCTCAGATACATTGTTTCAGGGCACTGTAAAATGTGAGTTGCCAATTTCGGAGCCCTATCTGAACAACTGGTCAATTTCATGTTTGAAGTCCGTTTCCAGGAGGCACACGAAGCAGCGAGCACGCTGTCGGTGTCGAGGAGTAAGCCACTGCCACCAGCACAATCGCCATGACGACGCTCACTCGGGCAGTCAGTGCAGCGGATGAGACGGGGGGGTCACGAGCAGGGGCGGGGAGGAAGGGGCGAGAGCGGGGAGGGAGGGGCGGAAGCGGAGCAGGAGAGGGGAGCGAGCGGGGTGGGAGCGGGGCGCAAGCGGGGTGGGAGCGGGGCGGGTGCGGGGCAGGAGCGGGGCGCGAGCGGGTGGGAACGTGTTGGGAGCGGGGCGGAAGCTGGGCACAAGAAGAGGGTGGAGCGGGATGGGAGCGGAGTGGGAGCGGGGCGAGAGCGGGGCGAGAGCGGGGCAGGAGCGGGGCAGGAGCGGGGCAGGAGCGGGGACGGAGGAGAGCGTCGTCAATGCCAACACCTGCTAGGCCTCACCGCAAGTTCTCAACGAATCACTCTCTGTAGGAAAACATTCCCAACCAAAACAACAACGCAAAAATTGCAGTTCAATGCCCTCCTAATGACGTCACTGGCGGCTCGAGATGGACCGCCGGTAGGGTAATGCAAAATTCCATCGGACTCCAAATTACAGCTTTGCTCGTGTTTACAATTCGTGTGTGACAGTGATAATTTGATCTTGTACAGAGCTTCTACGAGTCATCGTGTGAAAGGATGCAATTGAAGATAAACAGCAGCAATAATAGCTCGTCAAAACGATATATTAAGGCAAAAGAATGGTCAACGACAGACGAGTGCAAATTTCGTGACTTACACGAGTTATTAATAAAAACACGATTTTGCAAATTAATGTTGCATATATTTTGAGCTACACTAATAATTTTGCTGCGCAGTTTACATACAAAATTAATGTATGATCAGAAAACATGCCAGAATGAGACAATCAATAACAATTTTGGTTTCTCATTTTTCCAACGCTCGAAAAGCTTCGGGTAAAACATCAGTGTGAGTTTTATAGGCCCTTGTCCATGACGGTATATATCTGTCGCGCAAGTACATCCAGATTCGCAAAACTAGTCACTTCCCAGGAGCCGAGAATGGCCTGTGACGGACAGTAGGCGGGGGCGAGAGAGCGTCTGCACAACAATGAATCAACACGCAACGCGCACCGAATGAGCGAATGGAACACTGCCCTTTTCCATCCAATCCAATTCAATTCCATTCAATGATTCCTTATTTTCCGTGGCGAGGCTCAGGCCATGAGGCCTGCTCCTCTGGCCACGCAAATTCCGCTACGCTCCTTTCATCGCTTGGCAGAAAACGGAGGTATCACTCGGGCGATGAAAAAGGAGGTTTTAATTTCGTTCTGAGGCTTCATTTAAGCTTGAGAATCTTTTATATGCAGTGAATCTACATGGGACAGCCGGCTTCACTTCCTCTCCGAAGGAAGGCGAACGAAGTATATTTTCTCCCTTAAAAATCCACGGCTACGATCGGGTTTGAACTCGCGAACGTAGGTATAAACAGTTCGATACGCTAACCGTTACACCACCGAACCCGCCGTTTGTAACCTTTAAGCTTCCCGTAATTGTCTTATGTTTTGGGAAAATTATTTTTTGTGAATCTGACAATACGAGGAGCAAATTTCGCAGATACATTGAAACATGCAGTCGAGGCGGCAATGGTTCCATATGGACAACTGTGATCCAGCTGCTCGCAACAATGGGATAAAAATGCTACTACCTAAAACGATCGTAACCCTCATCTCGTCTCGTATGTCAACAGCAATCGCATAAGCTGCTGGGCGCCGAGTTCTTTGGCGTGACTTTTTTCTTTTCAGATAGGTTCGTTTCTGTGCCATTTGCGTCATTCGTTTTCGCAATTCCACAAACTCTCTATCCTGCGAACTGCGAATAACGAGACGCCAAGTGCGATTTGCAACATTCTTAATCGTCATTGCGCATTTCAAGGTTCAGATTAGAAAATAAATGTGGCTACGAGGAAAATCTCAGGGTCACCCTGCCATGTTCTGCTTCCATTTCATTCCGTGAACTTTCCTCTTCTTCATTTCTAAGGAACTTCTTCCAAAGGAGTTATTTTGCTTGCCATATTATCGATTCGCCACCAGTCACCTTCATGCTATGCGGAGGCTCGAGCAGTAACTAGGGTGCTCAAAGCGGTTGGGTGTCAAAAATGCTGTTGAGCTTAAAGTGGGGACTAAGAGCGCCTGCACACAAAATGAAACGGAGAACCTTCGCTAAAGGCATGCCTAAGTGATGTTCAGTTACAGACCGATGACGCAAGATACTTCATTTCCACTGAAATACACCCTCGAAAAACAAGATACAGTTATATATAATAAGTTTTCTTGTTTCTGCGTCGATGCGTCGTCAAATTACTTATCAAATTACGATACAGCATATATTTAACGATACAGCACAAAAGCCACATTTATCCTAACCGGAAACGAAATATCCTAAATAACCTAACGAAATATCCACATTGAACTCATTGCCACCACCAGGGATAAGCATTCAAAATGCATCGTGAACGTGTCTTGAGAAATCATAAAATGAACATTTTCCCAGAACTCTCATTCTGGTAAGAACATATCCGGCTCCTAACGATTGGTGTGGGCCAGTAGATAATTCAAACGAGCTGAGTGAAGGCACAGATTTCAAACAGCTGTAATTACTTATGACGAACGATCAAGAGTAGAATTAGTAGAACTGACCAACAGAAAGAGAAAATTCTCTCCAAGTTGTTAAATAAATACACAGATTACATTATACAAGTTTAATCACATCTCATAACACCTCTTTGAAATAATTTTCAGTCCATTCTCACACGTGACCGTAGTCAAGTTTCGTTCCAAATTCGAAAGTACTCAATCTTCATAAGGAGTACAGTAAAATGATTTTGTGCAACCTCTTTTTATCTAATTTTCAACCAAACTATTCTTTGCTTAATAGTGGTGCTATAAGACATACTTTCCCTCATTATTTGTTTCAGATGCATATTATTACTATTATTATTATTATTATTATTATCATTATTATTATTACTATTATTATTACTATAATTATTACTATTATTATTCATCCTCTAATTCACGACTAAAGAGGTTATGAGTCAGTTGATTATAAAGTCTACTCCGGGAGGCAACCACCTTCCTAAGGAGCCTCCCTTCCTAGGGACTATCGGTGCCTCTACAAAACTTTGCGCAAAATGTGGGCTGTTCCGAATGAAGCAATGTTGTTGTAGTAGTTGTTGTAATTATCATCATCATCATCATCATCATCATCCTGATTACTAATTACATCCTGCTAGTACTTCTGTCAAATCTTAGCAAACACTCTCTTCAGAGAAACAAAGATTGGGAGTTGAAAACAATGAAAATTCAAATGTTTTAATGAAAATGGCATTTCTACCATAGAATTCCTTTGAAGGGTATCGTTAATGAAACTGTTCCACAATATAACGGCAGAATGCACTACTTTCGCTAAATGCCGAGGAAGGAACACTGTTGATTCGTACTTCCATTTTGTTTCGGCTTTTTCTGGACCATATGACGCGGTTTAGCGATACCAGCACACACTGAGTTTACAAATTCGAAGAACTTCCATTAACGCAACGTTTATCGTACATGCAACATGATGCAATAAACCAGGTGGAATATCGTAGTCGATGTTTCTTGAACGTAACATTAGAGTTCACACATTCACAAAGGCTTCCAAGTTAGGGTTAGCAAAGTCTGGCAATAAAAGTATTTCTGACGAAAATCCGCCGTTTTCCGTCACATTATTATAATACTTTCTCTTCTTACGAAGTAATGGAGAGAAAATAAAAATCTACAGTCTAAGTAAAACGTGAGTGGATACTAAAACATTCTCTTTTTGAAGTCTCTAGAAACTGTGTAGTGGAAGTTAATGCCGATGAGATACAACAATCTTGGCAAAAAAATATTTTTCAAAAACATTGTTTCACAAAGCTAAACCAATATGTCGGTACTAATACAAACAACAATTACTGCGTCTAAATGGGGTGCAAATTTAGATTTTTAGCAAATATGCTTTTTCCTCCCATGTCGCCCGCGCTCTTCTCTGGAATCTGCAGAGATAAGATCATGGAGGCTAAAATGGTTTCAAGGAGGGAATAATCTGTTGAATCCAAAGGCCGAGTCCGTTGACACAATGTGTATGCATCGATACAGGGAATATATTTACAGACTGAAATTCTGAAATCAACGAAACATTTAAACATCGACCGTTTTGGTGAGAGGAAAACATTAGACAACAAATCGCGAAATGGTCACCCTCAAATCGAAGTGTACAATATGAGTGGATCATTGTTCGATAAGTGAAGATTTTAATCCATGTACTCCGTCTTTGCGGCAAGATACTCCTATCCAGAAGATCTCGTCTTGAGGACTTGTCAAGCGGGAAAAGATTTCCACCTGGCACTGCGTAATGTGATTTCGACACAATGCCTGAAAGGCGTCTTGGTGAGAGAAAAGGTACATGCCTAGCATTTGCAACAAAAATAATGTATATTTCGGGTATGACTTTTGAAGAAAGGTCAAATTTTTATACGAGACCAAATTCTCCATTTTTCGGACGGACAAGACATGGAGTCGAAATGGTATGGAGGAAGAAAAATACAACGCTGGAGCGGCGAAACCGATTCCCGCCGTCAAACGCGGCGGCGGTTCGGTGCTGGATGGGAATCCATCTTTATAACGCGTACAGTAAAATGATGAGATCATCTTGTGCAACTTCTTTATTATCAGTAATTTTCAACCAAAACGACTCTAGCTTACTAGTGGTGCAGCAAGACATACTTTCCCTTATTATTTGTATCAGATATATAATGGTGACGTATGAGTGATAATGGTCTGGAGCAATGACAGTTTATAAAATACTGAGTCGCTTCACGTACGTTGAATATTCTAAAGCGAAATTTTCGAGAAAACGCTGCTAAAATGATTTTAGGATTAACTACATTATTCAACACAACATATGGTCTGCGTGGGTATTTTGTAGGTATTTATCTCAATCACACGTCAATTATATCGGCCGAAACTTAAAATTTGAATACACGATACAAAAACAAAACCATAAGGTCAGAATATTGTATTTCATTGGCCTACGAAAGGATTAATTGTAAAAATTAGATATTAACTAGGCATAGAGTAACAGTACAAATATATTTTAATGTTTGTAATTTTATGTCAATAATTAAGGCACTTATATTTAGTTACAAAAATTAGTTACCTATCAATCTATCCAAAATTGGCAGCGGGGATTTTAGTAGATTTATGAAAATGAACGGTGGTACGGAAATCCAACCAGACACACAAAGCCCCGCTAACGTGAATGTCTCCTCCAGTTTTGAAAACAAAGGGCGTTCCTCGGACTAAGACGCGGGGAGTCCTTTCGAGAAACGAGCCACTCCGTTTGTATATTTGGTGCAGAGACGACGGACCGGAGCCGAGACGCAATTCAAACGCCCCTGATGCAAGTAGCGGGGCTCTACGCGACGCCCGAGCTGGGGCGCTCGCACGCTCCCTCGCCCGCGAACGCCTTCGGGGAAACGTTCAGACGGGGAATACGCACAATCGGAACTGCGTCCTACTATTAATAACAGACTTCGTCTCCATCTTTAGAGGGCATTTCCTGTTTCCGAGAATTTGAAGCTAAATAGCGTTGAACTACCCACTTGATACCGCTTTCACACCGAACCGAGAGTTCATTCAATTGATGCGCACTGTGTCATGTGTTTCCAAGCCTCAAGTTATTCCGCTGGGAGGGAAAGATAAGGCCCCGCGGGACGCCGCGTGCTCATGCGTTCGAAGCGCTATCTGATTGCAGCCCGCGCCGCCGCAGCCCAGCACCTGCTCCGCCTGCGGATCGGCCGAGTTGATGAGAACGAGCGACGGCGGCGAACTTCGTTTTCCCGAACCCTGTCGCCCTTTCACAGATATTACAGGTGCTATATATCAATCCCATCACGTAGGACGCTGTCCCCGGCGCGCACATAAAGCGGATCCGCCTTCTGCGAAAGGGCGCGGCGGGGATCCCGCCCCCCCGCCCCCTCGGGCGCTGCCAACAAGCCCTCCGCGGAGGTTCTGGAGCGCAGTGGACTAGTCGAGAGGGTCGGTGTAAACCCCCCAGGGGGCGATGAAATTTTGAAGGGGTCAATGATGATCAAAGGGTCGATTGGAGGTGAATAGCGGATTATAAACCGGCGCCTTATCACGAAAATCACGATCCCAATGATTAATGAACTTCATTAACTCTTTTCTGATTTAAAGCAAAGGGGATAATAGCACAGAAATTCGCTCCTCTTCTTTCGTATCCTCCTCCATCCTTAGGAATTAGTGTTTAGAAAACTCAAGAAATTATAACTACGCATTGACAAAATACTCAATCGCTTTAGAAATGTTACGGCCAGTTATTTAAAAAATCTCAACATTAATTTATCTTTGCATTTCAGTGAAGAATAGGAACTCAGCTCAAAAGCGGAAGCATATTGGATAGCTGAAATATAGAGATATTAAAAGAATGCCGGGATACGAAATTGTTATTTTTAAAGAATGTATGTGCATTTCTTTGTGTCATGATTATGGATGCTGTGTATTATAGAGAAAACTTAAGGGGGTCTATAAAACGAACATTCTGTTAAAAGGTTCGATGAAAGAGAAAGGTTGAGAATCCATGGTCTAGTCTATCGGTGACCTGCAACATTTACAATTCTTTTCAATATCTGTAACTGCACTAACTGCATCAATACGCTTCTGAAGAGGCAAATATTTTCCACGCTCAACGTCGTTTAAACTTTGTTTACATACATCAAGACATTTTACACCTCTAAAAGAGAGATCTACAATATACTTAATGTTGATCCTGAATATTAAAACTCTAACGCCATTTTCACTGCAAAAAACATGAAATCCTAACATATCACCTAATAAAATTCAATTATTTGGTCCACTATTTAGAAATTCCACTTCCAGAATAAATAACCGTGAGCGAAGAATACGTGACATCTCTCAACTGGAAAACTGGAGGGACACTATTTACTTCAGAAGAAATGGGAAGTGCATTCGAAGAAATTTGGTCAAATTCGCAATGTTTCATTCAATAAATTTTCTAATCACGAAATGTAAGATACTCACATTGCATATCGAAGCGTTAAGCAACCAATAGCAGAGAACGGAATAAGCTGCGTCCGATCGAAGCGTGATCTGCGTTCGCACTCGAGCACAAGCAGCACTGTCCGTCTGCGCGCGCACAGCGCCAACCGCTTCTTCTTAGCTATTGGACGTTCAGGGCAATCCATTGCGCCTTTTTCTACTTCTTCAGCCTTCCTTAGAACTTACGCTTCCCCCAGATCTGTCCCAGAGGCAGAGTAGTGGGTGCCCCTTTTCTTCTCTTGTTTTTTCTGCCTCTGCACATGTGCGGCAGGCGGCCCCGAGGGCAGCGCCATGGGCGTGGCGGGACGTGGCGGGGTTTGGCGGGGCTTGGCGGAGGGTCACAGTGGGTGGCGGCAACGTCGCATGGACGGCCGCCTGGAGCCCTGCAGTGCCGGGGGCGGTGGCGTTGGGTGGCGCGGGGTGGCGCGGGGTGGCGCGGGGTGGCGCGGGGTGGCGCGGGGTGGCGCGGGGTGGTGCGGGGTGGTGCGGGGCTCCAGCGCGAAGCGTCGAGATCGATGGCCAGACCTTCGTCGCACACGAAAGCACATCGCGCCGCAGCGCTCCCCAGGGGCAGAAGGGGCCCAACCGCCAGTGCCCGCGCCTCCGCCCGCGCCCTTCCCGTGGTCAGCCTCCCTGACCTACGGGGCCCTTCCAGTAACATTCGTGTTCCACACAACCCTCATTCACTAATCATTCCAAAATACTAGCTAACACAAAATAACGGCTAAAACGAGATGTTTTTAATGAACCACAACTACTATTTACTTTGATGTCACGTTTTTGCGACTCAGAATTTACAGTTTGAACTGAGCTAGTAAGATTTATGAACAATATAAAAGGATTTTTGCGAAGAGCAGCGAATGTATAACAAAGAATACTATATCGATTTGTTAGAAGCACAGGCAAAACAAGTGCAACATAAGTCACTTCCCATGGAACGTTTATACACAAGAGTCCATTTTCATGGATATGTTTCTACGACGTTTCGCGAATTTAAAATACCGCGTAGATCGTTAACAACTTTATACTTAATTGCAAAATCATTTTTACGGGGACAATTGTAAAGCCGTTCATAAATTTCTATTCACAGTGATCAGGTAGTGTGAAGAAAAACATTATTCACTCTCATAAAATGAATGTACTGTAATTTTGTTGTTGTTTCATTAACAATACTGGTGTCGTTACTGACGGTATTAAGAGGCATAATATTACTGACGGTATTAAGAGGTCCAAACGGTATTAAAGAGGCATAGCATTGATAATAGTATAATTGCACACGAGTTTCCATTTTTTCTGAGATATCTTAAAATTTATATTCAGAATTTTCTATGGAATTATTTTTTCCATGTTCCGGCAAGTTGGCTCAGATATCTAGTAATTAAAAGGAAGTTAAAAATTCACATATATCTCAAGGCTTGAGCTAATATGGTTTGTATAAATAGGACGATATTATATGAACAGGACTTCAGTAGGCCATTTCATCCTATTGTGGTGCTAGGAGTGGTAATATTTATTCACGATAGTAATGTTTGATTCCATCGGTTAGAGCATGTGGATAACAGAAGATTCGGGGGTCGATTCGCTGGTGGAACAAATATTGCAATCCATAATACACAGTTTTCAAGAAATAAGGGTTGGCATTCTTAAGGAATTTTTGACGTCCACGAGTTGAATTTATACAAACCCATTAATAAATATTGATATCTGAATAAATATTATATTATAAATTAAATAACTTTGAATTCCTTTGTTATTTCATCACCACTTAAATGTTAAGATTAACTTCCCAAAAAACAACACCATAGGATATCTTGTACCCTACGGATATGCTCAAATCTCCAATTACATTAGAGGACAACTCGCTTATGGTACCGTTGTTACTTGTCTTTAATGTTGTATTCGCACATCTGTACTCATTGAAGTACTAATTCACCTATTTGAAACATTAGACTTAATTTCCCCATCAGTCAAAATGCATGATGTTCACTATCTGTAAATAAGCCTTTCTTGAAAATCGCAATTTGAATTTCTCTTTTACGAACTCCAGCGCAAGTAGCGTGCCCATAGGTGTCCTCACAACGGAAAATTGAATTTTCAAGTTTATCCTTGGAGCCAAAAGCGATCAAACGTACGCACGGGATCAAGTAGCTGGTGTGTGGCAGCCCATTTTAAACTAATTCTGCAATTTTCAAATAAAGGAGCATGAGAATCATTAGGCTGGAGCAAACCACTTTTACACGGCTAAGAAATTCCATTATTCTGTGCATTTGATGGGCCAAAGCGCAGACTTGCTTTTGGAATCTTATTACAGTTCACATTGCAGGTGGACTGCAATTACAATGATCGATACTTGAATTGACCGTGGGTCAAAATTCAAATGGCAACTAACTTATTTACAGCAAATAAGGGAGAATAGACAACAAAGAGTAATATTTGTTATTTTGGTAAGCGAATCTCAGAAATAACATTTTCAGCAAACCGTTTCCTGTTAGTTTCGTGGAAGGTTTTGTCCGCGAGAAGTGTACATAAGTCGCCTAAAAAAGTGCGCCGAGGCGCCTCCTCCAGCAGGCACCCCAACTATCGAGAAGCCAGAGTCCAACGCTCCGGCGGGCCACGTGCATCCACATGGCTGGCAGCCGCATTTCCACGCGAAAAGTTTCCTCGCCTCGCTACGTCTCGCCTCGCCTCACCTCGCTGGCAGCTTCCGGAGCATTCGTCGGTCAGAACAAGGCCGCCAGCACCGCCGCCGCCGCCATGGCAGATCAAGGTCAATCGCGGCAGGTACGCGCAGGCGTTGCAAAACACCGACGGGATAATTACTTCGCGCTACTCACGCGCTCCAGCAGCGCAGACATGAACGTCGCCTCCGAGGCGTCCTCCGCAAACTTCCCAACGACCGAAAATCTCTCGTATCTCCCAGCCGCCAGCACTTGAGATGGCAATACGCTGGCACTGCTGCTGCCTGAGGAAGGACAGGGAGAAGGAAAATTGAAAGAAAAATGAGATGGGGGAACAGGAGGAGAACGAATAGTGGTAATGATATGATTTAGGTTCTAAAATCCTAAAAAATTGTGCAAATCAATTGCTCCTTTTCCGATCAGCGCTACCGTGACACAAGACCACACTATATTCATGTCTACACCGTAATTTAAGAAACACAGAAATGGCGATACTGATACGAAGGGAGCTGATCTCTTACTGCAAGCGTTTCACGAAGAATAGGAACTTACCCGACGATTTATGAAGAATGCATTGTTTGGTTGGTTGTTAGTGATTCCGGGTGCGTCAACAGCTGAGGTCATTAGTCCCGTAAGTGTGGTGTATGATTTCCACGGGAGGTGGAGGTGATCTTCCCCCGCTGAATGGCGAGATCCAGCGCCGACCTACCGGCGGCTAGCGGGGTTTCGCCTCCACCAGGAATCTCCCACCAGCGGGGCACCGCCCCAGCCGGGCAAGCTCGTAAGATAGTGTAATGCATGTTAGTGTTAGTGTGTGTGTGTGTGTAGGGGGAGAGTATATGACAAGGAAGAGGTAAGAAAGATTGCGCGCGGTCCGTGGTCCGATTGTTACGGTACTGCTCCGGTATTCGCCTGATGTTAATCGGAGAAACCACAAAAACTACCGATCGGAGCAGCCGGCCGCTATCTCCGGACAGCGACTGAATTCGACCTAGCTGATAAGCTAGTGTCGAACATCATGCCGTCGGTACTCGAAGTTAGGATCTCCCGGTCAGAGGGACTGAAGTGACATCAGTTGATGCCCTGAGCCATCTCTCCCGATGAATTCGTCAAAGACTTCACAACAAAACATATTACTCCATACAAACTTATATACAATTACATTAAAATATGGAAAGTGAATAAATAAGAGTCAACAGGGCATTCTCTTTATTCGACAATAATGAATTAGGAAGAATGGGAATACAAATACAACAATGTGAGATATTAGACATAGCATAGACAATGGCCAGTCCCTGAGATAACAGGCAATATCCAAACAGAAGCAACTCGCAATAACGTCTGTGAAAATGGTAAGAGGCGTAACGAACTCTAGAACTCTCTCCAATGAGTGACGTTACAACCGGAACCCCCAACTTCGAAAGAAAACGTGCCACCCTCCGTGCACCTGGTGGGAGCGAACTCCGCGGTCTTCGAGGCAGAGGCGTCAGCACGCGGCCGCCGGCCCGGCTTCCTTTCGCCTTCTTCGTGAAAACGCCCATCGCCACTTCTTCCCGCCCGCGCCAACGGGGAGCTGCGACTGGCGTAGCACAGCGCCCCGCGCTTCGCCGTAGCGTCCACCCCATCCGCCGTCGCCGGCGTCGCCGCCGCGCGCGTGCGCTCGCTCTGCGTAAGGTCGGCAAAGAACACGTGATTGCCACCTTCCACGAAGCGCGGCCGAAGCGCGGCCGAAGCGCGGGGCCGGGCAGCGCAAACAGCAAACAGCTGCCGCGGACTCTCGGGGGAGGAATCATAAATATCTCCCCAGATCTACGATTGCTAATTCTAAAAAACATAAAATGCCATACATAAGACTTATCTCCATGAACTACAGTTCCCGATACGACCGTTTGTAAACCATTTTCTAAGTATTTCACTCGTGTAACATCTTTCCTTTAAGCTTACTGCGAAAACGTCAATTACTTGCAAAATATGAATGGGACTCGCTCTGCGATTAAATTTACATTGTTCGTACAATCAATACATAACGTCAGTCCTGAAGGTACCCCTTGCTGATATATTTGTTCCGTCACAGTTCAATGGTTCAAAAACGATTTTGATACAAAATCTCGTCATTTAATTACAAGCATATGAAAGAATGTTCCGGTATTCATTAGCATCGGTAGGAGAGCATTCTACCAGCAGCTAGAGTGCCAATAGAGTGCAACATTGGCGTGCGCAGTGTAAAACATGAGAAGGGTGGGGGAGGCAACTACATTTCTGCCCCCACATACCCCCCTTATTTTCAGTCAATTTTTGAAATGTATTTTTGGACTATTGTAGGAGGGATCGGTGCCGATTGGGCCGCATTTTTTTATTAACTAGTGTTGTCTTGATTGATTTTGAATTTGTTGGCGATTTTTTAGGAGTTTCGCGGGAGAATAAAGACTACATACGCCACCTTTTAAGGGTAGATTCTAACGTTTCTTCGTTTTTTTATCCCAACGTCCGTTACACTGTATGCACACTTTGTACAAAATCCATTTCTTTTTCATTTTTTTGTGTTTAAGAATTTTCACATACTTTATGACCGAAATTAACTCGTTGACTCTATGCTCGAAAATTTCAAAAGTCCTCATATGGAGAGCATTCAATAATATATCTACTTTGGTGTGACGCGCAACAATAGGCCAGTCGAAACTAGTCTGTGCGTGTTGCTACAGGACTTGACATGATGCGAATGTCGTGTCGGTATAGTGCACATACTGCATTGGCAGTGAGACTATGGCTAGTGAGCCGATGAGTGAGCCCGGCGTCAGAAGCATGTCTGGCGTCAATGTTGTCGAGGGAACTTCGATCTGCTTCATGCGAACACAGTAACTTTTTTAAGCGTTTACTGACTGGTGATGATATATGGGTCTATTACCTAGATCCTGAGTCTAAAATGGAATCTACGTAGTGGAAACACAAAACTTCCCCCACATCCAAAAATGCAAGGCGCAAAAATCTGGAGGCAGGTCATGGCGAGTGTTTTTTGGGATGTTGGACTTTTGCTGCTGGAATCCATGCCACCTAAAACAACGGTAACAGGAGAAACCTACGCCAACACCATGATAGTTTAATTCCATCCAGGCGACAAGACATGGAAACACATCAAACGTGCTGCTTCTTCACGACATCGCACCAATGCACATGTCAGCAAAACCTTAAGGCGCCATCCGAGCCTGCGGGTTCAATTATCTCAATCATCACCCTACAACCCTGACCTGGCTCCTCCGATTACACTAGGGAACAAAAAAATATTTTTTCATACATCCAGGATAAAAGAAAGTGATTTCAAAGGAAACGATCACACTGATTTCGAAAATCATTATAAAAAGTTTCCATCACACAAGGTTCGAAAGTTATGAACATTTTAATTTTTTGAAAAAACAAAATTCTTTAATTTTCGCAGTGTCCCTCCAGTTATATTACTACAAAATTGAATGAGCATGCTTCATATGATGTAAGAACAAGTTAAAAATGGAATACGCATATTCGTGCAGTAATATGCAGACATTAAAGTGGTTTGTTGAAATTCTCCACAACATTGGTAGAGCGAATGGCAATGATTTGAGTTTTTCGTACAACCACAACCTAAGGTTTGCGATAAGGTAAGGGGATAAAATAATAATTCCTTTCGGTGGCTGATTCGCAGTAGGAAATATGAGGGTGCACGTGACTTCCTTTCAAAGTATCCGTGAAAACCTACTAAGACCACTAAGATCTACTCGTAACTGAGCGCGACCAGACGCGAGAATACAGACGGCAATCTTCGAATACAACAGGTAAAAAAAAAAACAACAGACAAGGTAAATTTTGTTGATATCTCATGAAAGTGCCGTAGATGAACTGAACAAACACCCTATTTTTAAAAGATTTTTTGCGAATTGATTTACATATCTTACAGGTGCAATTTAAATGTATTTGCATTAATAGTAAAATACGGTATGATACGATATAAAGATAAGGTATATTTAAAAACTGTGGTGTGATATGACGTTAAAATTGTGATATTTGTAATTACGTATCAAATTAAGTATGTAGCGCACTCCAGCTTCCTGGGTAAAAATCTTGTTCCCTAGTGTTATTTTTTGTTCCGAAGCATGAAAAAATTTAGAGTTCGGCGTTTCTCGAGTGATAAATAAGTCAAAGCAGAAGTGATAGCCTGGTTTGCAAAACAGCCGAAAGATTTTTTTTTAAAGATTAACGTCGTTACAGGAGAAGTGGCCAAAGTGCATTGACCTGCACCACCACTCACTTAAACGTCCTTTACACTATCCAACAACAAAAGTTAATCAAAAACGATGGAGCCATTTTTTTGAAAATTTGGAAAATATGCTTCATGTAAAGTACTTCCAAAAATCTGTTTCAAATTCAAGGAGCCGCGGCATCAGCCAGATCGATTGGGGAACATCAATTTTGTAGACAATCGCCTGAACGGTCTAGCCGTTACCATTGTTCACCGACCAACGGACAGGCAGACGTATTGCTGTCATTCGATTATTCGGGATCAAGAACCCACAAAACTTGGATTGTGGTTACACCATGTAATAGAGAATGATTTTCTAGATTTAGCAACTTATTTACCCACTTTCTCGTTTACCACGGACATGTAATAAGAATTTTCCTGCCAAAAATTCCCCGTTTTTTTTCGTGCAGCATTACATAACTTTCTCTTTCTCCGTAGCGAGAAAATAAAAAGGAAAGGAATCTGCAAAATAATAAAGGTACCGCGGGGGGAAATGCACGCGATAGAATGTGTTCGCAATGCGCCGCGGCCAGGCGCCGGGCGCCGGGCGTCGGAGCGTGCGGCGAAGCGCGCGCTGGTGCTGGCCTTATTCGGTAGGTGGGGGGGGGGCGGGGAGGCGCGCCCTGTCCGCTCCAGAATAACCTTTTATGACGTCGCTGGGCGCGAGCCTCTCGCCCGGCGCCCGCCAGGCACGCCGCCCCGGGACATTGGGGCATAAAGAGCTAGTGTTCTAGTGTTCGCCGCCAGCCAAATTGAAATCGACTGCAACAAAGGGCGCGGAGCGTAGCTGCAACGAGGCAGCGCAGCGGGGGGGAAGGGAGAACGAGCACGAGCAGGCGAGGGCGTGCACACGAGGGCAAGAACGTGCAGGCGAGAACGAGCAGAGGGTGAGCAGACGGGAACGAGCGTGCATGCATGGAGGGTGGGCGGGAGGGCGGGCAGGCGAGAGCGACCAGAAGGCAAGTGTGCATGCGAGAAAGGGCGGAAGGCGAAGCGAGCAGGCAAAGGGGGGGAGGGCGAGAAGCGAGGCGAGCAGGCAAGGCGAACGGCATGCGAGGTGGGCGGGGCGGCAGGCGGGGGGTGGGCGGGCGCGCGCCAGTGGTGGGGAAAGGAGCCCAGATCATCGTGGAGACTCCGACACGCAGACTTCGAGGAACTGTGGAAGAGTCGGCGGTGGCCGAGCGGGGAGCTCGCCGAGCCACCGGTGGCGGCGGTGGCGAAGGCAAGGGGGACGGGGGCGGGCTGCTTTCCGGTTTCGCCGCCGCAAACCGGCCGGGGGAGGCGCGGGGGACGGGCGAGGGCTTTTCAACGTCACCGCACCCACGCCGCCTCCTCTGTCTCTGTCATTTGAGGATTGGGTCGTCGTGGCAGTTAGTTTGGAACAAAATTACGAATCAAATTGAAGAGAATAACTGACAGATCACTACGGAGATCAGTGGCGCATTGCGCACGAGAGGGGCGATGCGTGTGATCCTGCCAGACGTGGTTATTTTTACGTGCGAGTTTGGCGAACCGATGTAAACTGTTACTTCCACTGAACGTGCGGCGAAGGCAGGAGAGGGGGACGGCGCGCTGTGGAAAGGGGCCCGAGGACAGCGCATAGGGAAAGGTATACGAACGGGAGAGAAAGGAATACATTAAGGGACGAGGCGAGTAAATGCATTACAATAATTGCTAAAAGTAATAGATTTTATACGATTCTTAAAATAAGAAATAATCTCGAAACTATTCCTATACTCATCACTACTGTACCCTTCGGTTGGTTGGTGGACAGCGTGCTAACTTTCCATGGTGCGATCCTGAGTTCGATACTTGGTCGGAGCAAATGTAGAGCTGTAGCTTTCCATTACTATTGTCTCAGTTTCTATAGCTGTGTGACGAAAAAAAAAGCTCAGAGAGACCAAGTATGATAGTGAAGGTAATACTTCATGCTTGCCACATGTCTCCCTTAACCCCAGGTTTGGACAATACATTTAAAAAGACCAGAGCCGAAGCCTGGGAACACCGCCAAATTATAATAATAATAATAATAATAATAATAATAATAATAATAATAATAATAATCAGTAACGAGGGGCGTCATTTTTACTTGTACTCGACTGCCAACATTTTATTGAAATTATCGCCTCCCGACAACGTTGAAATGAAGCCGTCGCGGGCGGGAGGGGTTGGGAGTGGCCGGGCTCGTCGAGTATCTCGAGGCCAAAGCACGTGGTGTCGGAAGGCGAGCGCGCAGGCTCCCGCCCGTAGCGAGCCGCGCGGAGGCAGCCGAGCGCTGCTTGGAGAGGCTGGTCGCCCGCAGCGCGGCCTGGGGGCGTGGGCGAAGGCGCGGGGCGGGGGCGGAGGCTGGCAAGAGGAAAGCAAAGGCGCATTAACGCCCTCACCAGCGACGGCGCGCGGCGTGGCGCGGTGTGGCGCAGCGCGGCGTCGTAAACAACGCGCACAGCGCCTCCGGAGGAGGAGCTTTGTGCTGCAGTGCACACTTCGTTCTGCGTCAAATCGGATTCCATTGTCAACGCCATTTACACAGTCGTAAAAAGGCGCTTTAAAAGAAAAAAAAGGTTTCAATACCACAGGAGGCGTGTTTGCAAGCGACCTCCAGTTGAAATCTACAAATCGTAACCATTAACACACGTTCACCCCAATCCAAATGCTCTTTCTCGAGTTTAGATCAACACAATAATGGAAAATCGACATTGAACAGATGCGTACAAGCTACCGCCTCCTCGACGTGTATGGCTTCAACGTAGTGAATAAGGGGAGGTCAAGCTGAAGGATAAGTTGGCTGTGCACCCCTTTTCAGCTTAATCTTGTGTTAGTCAGCAAAATATAAGAGTACGAATGGCTCACACCCACACCTCATTAGTTACACGAAGACTTTAAATAAAAATACAAGTTCTGAAACAAACTGAAATTATGAAAATAAATAATAATAATAATAATAATAATAATAAAGAAGAATAACAAATGGATGTTTCTATTGTAATATAATCGTATAAATAAAATGAAGATTTTATACACACGAGAGTTGATATATTTCTGCGTTCACTTTTTCATTAGACTGAATTCACTAAGTGGACTTTTAATGAGGCACTAAAAACAACGTTTATTCCATTTCGTTGAGGAGAACAAAAGTTCCAGGAATCAGGGGTATCGCGTTTTCCTTGGCAACTGCACGAATTCGGAGAAATATGGGTAGTTCGGGAAAATTATACGTGAAAGAATATAATTCTGTAATATGATTCTGAAAGTATTTAAAGAACGAAGAATAAGTATTGACTTAATAAACGGAAATGTTCAGGTAGAGTGAATAGCAGAAACAGTTCACAATTGCGCTGAGTGAGATAATGATGCACATTCCCTCAATTGATGAACGGCGACAGACTGTCATCTCAATCCTCAATTTTCTTTTCTAAGTATCATTACAAATGAGAAAAAAAGTAAAGAGATGTAGTAAAAAGAATAAATCATGCAGAATAAGATGAAACAAAGGATTTTACTGCAATGGGAAATGATCGAACTCGGAGGCCTCTTAAATCGAATATGGACAAAGTATCGAGTATTCAGAGAAGATAATCAACCCTCCAAAGAACTGTAGAAGAGAAAGATCACATGCGCGCCCAGTCAGAAAAGTGACCTGCACAAATCGGAAACAGTGTTACCATTCAAATACGAGTCGGCCCGCACGAGCGCTTTGATACAGGCATGCGTTTCATCAAAATAGTCGGTACAGATACATGCAACTCCGAGCACTCAGCCAAATCCAACTGCCGTCCTGTCTTACACACATCGCTGGTCGAACACACTTCGCCCGATAACAAGGAAGCAACTGTCACCCGAGAGTCACGCACAAGCTCCGTTGCCGAGCGCCCAAACCTAAGTGGGTCTCCCGCGCAGGGCTTCAATCTGCACACGCCCCCACGCCCCGCCTGCGACACTTCTGCCCAGCGCCGCCCTCCCCGCCTTCTGCCCCGTGGCCATCGCCCTCCGCTGTCCACAGCCCACTTTCGCCCAGCGGACTTCATCTGTCTCTTGCCTGCCACAGGATGACAAGAGAAAACAGAACTACAACAGCTTCGACAAATTCACCTCCAGGCAGAAACACTTCCACATATATTCGACATCCGATTTCTTTAAACAAAATGTATAACTCCTCTCTTTATTAAACAAAGTTCTTCGAAAAGTATGATCATTATTGAATTCCAAAATCGGCTAAAGGCGGCGCCACCCTGGCATTCGGCGAGTACCGACAGCCTACTCTCCGAATCCCGATTAGCCGACTCTAATGTGCCACACGATACTGACACGCCGAGCGTACAGCGAGACCCGAAAGATTCGCAAAAAGATCTCCACTACTCATGTTTCGGTGTGCACTCGGTACTCTACAAATGGCGCATACAAGTGGCGCCGCTGAGGTGAATTGCCGAGCGAAGAAGCGGGTGGGGGCGGAGATGGCAACGGAGTGGAGCACGGCGTGGTGTGACGTGGCGTGGCGTGCCGGGATGTAAATAAAATAACATACATTTAACACTGAAGACAGAATTCATTCCGTTTACTGTCAAAAGCTTGATTTTTACAATACAATTTCCATCCAACTGTTTAACCACAAAGAGACAAAAAATGTATTCAGTAAGGCATCTGTAGAGAAAGTCGTTGACTAAATGAAGTTAGTTAACATGTATTGGGAAAAAATGGAGGGATATCGATGCCAATGTTTTGTCATCTTTCGTCTATTCCATGTAGTTAGTTTCACGAAAGTCAATTGATCATAGCTCGCGAATCGCATAGTCGCCGTTCCCGCGCGTTTCATTTTCCGTCCGAATTTTATAGTTTTGGCGTTCCATGGTATTAGTGTGTGAATTGCGATAATTGACCTGAATGGGTCAGCAGTGGTTTTGACAGCGAACACAAACACCAGGAACTTAAAACATTAAACAATAACTTAACTAAAAACTCGGAAATGATCATGTCATGGCGGCGTCAATTTAAAGGCAATTTAGGTTGCCATTAGAAGTACTGTAGTCAAGTTGTACTCGTACGTAAAATCTCTAGATATGTAGACCCTCAATCCAGAGTCTTCTGATATGTATTTATAAAAACAAATTAATTTTAGTGTAAAAATTTCGGCCTGTATGCAAGCATTCAATAAAAATCATGCAAAATTCGACAACTTCTACAGCAACTGTAAATATTCAGTACTTTCTATATGCCTTGTTTTCTTTTGTAACCCTTCTTTTATTTTTCCCCTTTCCTTTTCGCTTTTGTTTCGGCAAGCAAAATGTATTCCAACTCGCATTATGTTTGTTTACATACGTTTCTGCGTATCCAAATGTTTTCTTTTTCTCACGTGACTCACGACCCTAATATACGGATCCCTCTTCGCTCTTAAAAACAGAAATAATTTCTTTGAAACGCTCCTCTCTGTTTGGACACCTGCGTTCTTTTCACAGACATCAAAGACTATCGCTGGGAAGCGCTTATATAACCATTTTATTTCTCATATCTAAGAACAGCATGCATTTACCGTTGTGCCACTCTTCTTGGAATGACAGGAGAACAGTCTCAATTTTCATCGTTCTCGAATATTATGACTTTGAACATACGTATACTATCTTTAGTAGTTCCAATTCTTATTTAAAGCATATTATATTTTTCTGACAGTTTACTACAGTGAATATACTCGAATATCATGGTACACTGTTTTTCCAATGTGTTATGCTTCCTCTCCTGGTCATTCGTTTTTCCTCATTGTTCTTAGCTTCACGTTTACATACCAACGCATTACAAAGCGCACTGTTGTTCACGACTATTAAGTTTCACGTAAGCAAAATGTGTGAACTCTTGTTTAGAAACAACAGACTGTAACTATGAAAATTTTTTCTGATGAGCAAATATTTTGAAGCACATTGAGTCAATATGAGAAATGTTATTTCACAATCTCAATAATGTTAGGCAATAGTTTCGATTATACACTGACATTCCGGTCGATCCATGAATTTGTGATGGCAAAGTGGATTTGAGACGGAATTTATCAGAATTCTTCCGTTCTTCTACTACTCATCCCACTATTGCTTCTTTATCATTCTTTAGTGGAAACCCGTCAAAATTCTTGAGAAGAGGAATACTTGAGAAGAAAAAAACAGAAGTGTCACTCACAGGTATTTGTACTTAAAGCATTCATTGATTGAATGATCAGTGATTCCAGGCGCGTCAACTGCCAGTCATTAGTCCCGTAACCGCATGTTGTTCCTCAGGCGGTGGATGTTATCTTCCCCCACTAGATGGTGAGATTTGGCGTCGAAATAATTTGAAAAATTGTTTCCCACTGAACTCTAGAAGACGTACACAGATAATGACGTTACATTTATGTCTAGAAGCAAAACAAGGGGCCAATCCAGTATTTGTTCAAGGGATCCAGTATTTGCTCAAGGGATCAGGGAAGCTGGACGAAAAAGATGAGGAAGGGCCATTGATCCCTGATCGAGATAGGGCCATTGACCTAGAAGCTGAGGTACAATACTTGCTACAGGTTGTTTAGAATTGTACAGTCTACATGGTAAATATCATTGTCCAAACACTAAATATCATTGTTAAAATCAATATTAATTCCTATTTGATGCTCGGTATAGTCTCTAATTGTTTAGAAACAATTATGCAGCAAAAAAATTTACTTGGGACATAAACTTTTGTATCGAATTTCATCGTTTAATGTCATCCAGTAAAATGTAAAATAATGTATATGTGTTGTATGTGAATTTTTTGTAGTGAGCAGCTGATCCTGTCAAGTGATGAATATGATTACTTCATCGAGTAGAGATATCCGCGTTGGCAGAAAATATATTCCCGCTTTTGAGAAAGATATTTTTGCGAAAATTCAGATTCGTAAATCAAGAGACAATGGTAATGGTAAAATTCCTAGATTAATAAAGAGAGGCTTACAAGATTCTTACAAGAATTATCACTTCAGCAGGACCGAGACTATTGTTTCAATGGAAATGAAAATTAAACATCACCGGGAATACGCTGTGCAACCGACGTTTAGGATAATTTTTGCCATTCGTCAGAATAAAAACGGGGAGACACCTGAACTTCAGAAGAAAATGCGCAATGTTATCCACATTCCATTTGCTATTTTTTCACGCGATTCGCCTACATAGGTTAACTCACAAATGAATACGATGAAGTAAAAGTTTAAGATGACAGATACAATATTAGACGCAACTCAAAGGAAATGTAGTAACTGAATTCGTTATTTGCTTTTCAATCTTTGTGAATAGGAGTTGCTTAACTCCTATTCACAAAGCTCGCCTTTTAATGCAGAATATGTTTTAGCTTTGTTGTGTGAGGAAACTCTACAAATCCGCTGTTCGTTAATAAGCCTATGATTTAAGCGTGGTGTTCTTATGCTCACATCGATAGGCCACTTCTTCAGATCAGCGATTTACAACAAGGCGCGCTTACCGTATCGCTGATGGAAAAGGCATTTTTGAAATAACGAATTCAATTACGGAATCAAATATCTTTCGCGGAAAATTATCTTCAGATTACTGTGAAATCTCTCGTACGAAAAACGTCACACAATGATAGAATGTCTCATTAGAATTTACAGAACAGAAATATAAATGTATCATTTGCCTGGGGGCAGAAGCATTGCTTAGCAGTGCATAGATATGCTTGGATTAGTTCCAAGGAACATTAGAGTTAGTTTGTACGAATACACGTAATGCAAAATAACAATCAATAATATAAAAGCAAGACTATCTCGCAGAAAATTAACAGATTGTTGGCCAATCAAGGGGCAAATAAACAATATGTTTTGAAAGATTTGCATCAATCCTCTGAACGCGTTGAGCACATAGTTGGCGTCCTTGACACTCACGAGTTCGCTATCTGCAACAAGAAAGCCGACCCCACCCTATGTACACTCGCCAAGGAATTTGCACACCATCGCCCTACGGCAGCGCACACGAACGATGTTAGCAGCGGCTATTGCTTCAGGGCCAACACCTTTCCTCACAGGAACACACCGCCGACGCACCACGCCAGCGCGTATTTGAACGAACGACCTAGCCAGTGTTCTTACACTCGTGGTTTTCAACAGTACGATTCACTTATAGTCCATCCCCGAATTCGCGTATATTCCTTTTGTGATTATGATCATGTTATTTCTTCTTTTCCAAAATTGTCAAAAATTACTCCACATTTTTTAATACATTTTCTCAACAAATTTAAAAAATTGGGCACCTCTCATTCGTTAAAATCTCTGATTTTTCGAAAATTGCGAATGTTCATTTTCTTGGCGTCTTCCTACAATTAAAGAAAAATTATGGGCATTACTTGTACGCAAGGATCAGATATAACAAATGTAAGAATACATTTAACAAGCACGACATACAATATTGGCGAAAATCTAAAGGGACATGCACATGGATGCGAGACGCAGATGTAGAAATGTGGGGAGGAGAGAATTTGGTCTGAATGGTTCTGTATTTCAATGCTCTGGGGAAACCAGCGTCTGTACCATCTAGCTGTCATATCAAACTTTGAAAGTGGCGCCCAGCTCCTAAGAAGAAATCAACCGCTAACGCCTAAACCGTTCAGCCGATTTACTCCAAAATTGATATTACATGATCGACCTGAACTCGAGGCTTTGGGAGTTTGAATCGGATATTTTGATTTTGGGGAGTACTTTTCATGAAACTTCAAAATTGTCTAAAAGTTGGCTCCAAGATTTGAAACTCGGTTTAGGCGTTAGCGTTGACCACATACGGACAGACAGACAGACAGACACGGACTGACGTATATATCTATAGATATATCTATATATCTTGCATTGATCTATCGATATATCTATCATCTATCTATAGATAGATAGATGTCAGTAGATATTTCGTCATCAAGGACCCACAAAACATGGATTCTGGGTACACGACGTATTAGGGGAAGTGATTTTCTATAGGAACAAGATTTATCCACACTTTAGTTACCATAGCCCGATAATAAGAGTTATTTTCTGACGTAATCTCGCCGTTTTCCGGCGCACGATTACAACACTTTCTCTTCTCACATTTACATTTGTAAGGGGAGATAAAAAGGCGACATGAACAGCGTAAAGGAATGCTCTACTCTTGCTATGTAGGGATTCTCAAACTTGCCCGTGCGCCGCTCGGCCCCCTCCCCAGCCCCGAGTTCGCCGGTGGACGCGCTGCATTGATTGTGCGAGTAGCGGGCCAGATTGAGGACGCGTGCTTGCTTTCGCGAGCGCCCACTCCTGCGTTCGCTTTGACTTTCCGATTGTCACCGCACACAACTCCCCGTAGCAACTGCTGAAAAGGGCGCTATCTTCAAACGTTCCGCGCAGTGGAGGGGCCCTCGTTAATTTTTACTTTCTCGTCTTACTGCGTAAGAAGAGCAAGTTTTGTAATCGTGCGCCAGAAATCTTTTCGGCGATATTTCGACAGAAAAGCTCATATTGCCGTGCTCCGGTAACGAAAAAGTGGATAAATCTTATTTCTGTTTATAGTAAATTACTTCCTCTAACACGTGTAGTCAGAATCCATGTTTTGTTGGTCCTTAGTACCAACAAATCAATTGATGGCAAATTGTGGTCAACGCGAGCGTCTAAACCGTTCCGACGATTTTCTCCAAAATTGATGTACCCTGTTCGATCTAAACGAACTCGAGACCCCTTTCTTTTGAAACGGTTGTTTTAATTTTTTTGGAGGGGGTCTTTACATGAAGACACATCAAGACTTTCTTGACATGAAGACTTACAAGAGTTTTTGAGCCTTTTAGAAGTAGCGTGAAAACGCCGAGCTCAATGAATCAGGAAAGTGCGGACGCGAGAGGCGGCCTTCCCACCCGTGCATTTTCCGCCGCGAATAAATTGCAAGAGTGGCTTTTTGGCTGAAATACGTGTTAAAACTGATCGCGTGATGAATGGCGCGCGTGCGCATGGAGGCCTGTGCTTGGAGGCCACAGCGACGGATTTCGAAGACTTCTCACAGTATCCGTGCGCCCTCTGCACCCGCCTGCACGGGGCAGCCTCTCCCTGCGATGCCGCGCCCAAACGAAACGCCATCGTGTACTTTCGGATATTAATAGTATTGGTACTATTAATATCCGACTCGCTAATGTCGGTAACAAACTGCAAAAACTATACTCCCAAGATTCAATGAATCGAATTTTGAAATTATGTTAACGCGTTCCGCGCATTTGTTTCTGGCTTTTTGGCATTTCATTCCACTTCATTGCTTACATATGAAAATAGGTACCACTGCGATAATACAAATAAGATTGCTGTAGTATTTGTATGTGGGTTCTCTGCTCGGAAACTGGTTAGCATCTCAGAAGCCTTCATTACTTTTCTTGAGATGTACTTCCTGGCGTAGTTGGCGGTTGATTTCTTCTTAGGAGCTGGGCGCCACTTTCAAAGTTTGATATGACAGCTAGATGGTACAGACGCTGGTTTCCCCAGAGCATTGAAATACAGAGCCATTCAGACCCAATTCTCTTCTCCCCACATTTCTACATCTGCGTCTCGCATCCATGTGCATGTCCCTTTAGATTTTCGCCAATATTGTATGTCGTGCTTGTTAAATGTATTCTTACATTTGTTATATCTGATCCTTGCGTACAAGTAATGCCCATAATTTTTCTTTAATTGTAGGAAGACGCCAAGAAAGTGAACATTTGCAATTTTCAAAAAATCAGAGATTTTAACGAATGAGAGGTGCCCAATTTTTTAAATTTGTTGAGAAAATGTATTAAAAAATGTGGAGTAATTTTTGACAATTTTGGAAAAGAAGAAATAACATTATCATAATCACAAAAGGATTATGCGCGAATTCGCTGCTTGAAGTAGCCACTACTGAGGTAGTGTTGTTTATCTTACTATCTACCATTTTTATTTACAAAAAAGTACCGGCCTTCCTAACATTTTCAAAAAGTAGCAACATTTTTATGGTATTTCTAGTTACGTGCTGTGATGTGTGTCGGCGCACTGTATGGCACGCACACAAACGCGTTTAGACTCTCCTGCCGTTCGTGAAATGACATGAGCGAAGCCAACTACACATTTCGTGTAGTAACAATAACAACGCGCTGTCCTTCGGGGTAGGAATAGGGGGAACTGTCAGGGGAATTCAATTCAGCGATGTCTTGTTTTCCGTGGCGAGACTCAGGACATCAGGCCGGCTCATCCGTGTTTCCACGCAAATTTTCATCCACGTTTCCACGCAAATTTCGCTTCGCTCCTTTCCCCATCTAGCGAAGAAAGAAGGTATCGGGCGACGAAACAGGCGATTTTGAATTTAGTTCAAAGGATTCTTTTACGCTTGGTATCTTTTACATGCAGTAAATCTAAAACATGGGACAGTCGGCTTTACTTCCCCTTACATCGTTTCTCTTAGGATGACAACTTGTACTTCGATGCCTTGAAAGGGCTCAAACTTTTCTTATCAACTGGTGATGTTTAATTTTATAAACAATTATCATTCATTATTGAACGACGTATTTTTCTTTTGTTGTAACTTAATCCTGCATCATTGTCTTGTTTCTTCGCAAGTTTAAGTTTTCTTTAGCGCGGAACTTGAAACAAATAAGGTTACCTACTCTTTGTACCAAATAAGACATTTTTGTATTAAAAAGAGATAACAGACTGATTAAATCGAATTAAAGACTGATTTTTAAATACTTAATTTTGAAATCTACCAAAAGAGCTTCGTGCATATGCGAGGCTGTTCTGCAACAGTACACGGCGATAAACTTCTTTGCATTTAGTTGTCTAAAAAAACATAGAAAATGATTTATTTTGACATTTAGCGGGGTTGGATGGCACAACTTGACAGCTTTCAACGATTCCTAAATTTTCGACTGTCACGCATTCACGAATAAAAATATGCCATCAGCTAGCATAAAAACTAGTTTCCATTGTTACAATCGAAATAGTCAAAACTAAACCGGACTTGGGTAAAAATTAAACAACAGTATCCCCAATGCTTTGACAGTTTATGAAATATAGTAACACATTGCCATTCCTTTGATCTCCTAGTCATTTGATAGTTGCGAGAGCATTGAAACAGACGCTGCAACTAATTCCCATACAAATTATTAATGAGGATGAGAGAGTGAATTAGTAAGACAGGAAAAGCAGCTTTGATAGTAGCGTTCCTTGAGGAGAACTCAACTTCGCCCGGGAAATATTGAAGGCTAGCTTGGCAACGCCTCCTGACCTTCGCCCCGCCCTCTAATGTTTTGTCTCTGGGAGTGGTCGAGACTGAGGAGCGCATACGCGTAAAACAAGAATGCATTCTGTGGATATTCTTTTTAATGTAGTGTCGGCAGCGGAGGTGGTAATGTACTGAACTTTTAATAAGAAAGAAGGCGGTTTAAGAACCACGACGAGTAAACGTTTCCCACACTCATTTCAACAAGACATTTAAAAACAGACGGTGATGCTCAGTGGAGTATTATTCTAACATTTTTTGTTGCATCTGATCGTACAACTAGGGCAGATTTTGGCACCCTCAACTTATGATGTCATATGTCTTTAATGAATTTACATAATCGATACGAGAAATGATCTGCTGTGTTGCAGCCTCACTATTTTACAAGGTACATTAGACACAGATATTCTGAAATGAGTACGGTAATTAATGAACTTATGGCAAATGAAAGTAAAATGTGTGACATACAGCAAATTAATCGAAACACAAATAAAAATGCAAGCATATAATAAACTAGTGGGACTACAACGGCACATACTTTTCGCACTATTTGTAACTTTCCCAATGTTCGAAAATTCAGAGTTCAACGGAAACCAAAACTGTGGCATTTTTATAAGTGCACTTCGTACTATCCCAGAATTTAAAAAAAAACAAAAACAAACAAACAATTTTAAAAACAAGATTTTTGTAAAAATCTTGTTTTTAAAATTGCCTTTACTTCCCGAAAAATTCGCAAAACGACTCTCATTTTTTGGAAATTTGTACACGACTTCATTTAAAGATCTAATATTCAAGAACAAACTTCATTAAGAAAACAATCTACCATTAATAGTGCTGTAAGAAGAAGCCGAAAAAATGTTTTAACTTTCTTAATTTTCAAAATTGAGAGAGTTCGACGAAAATGGGTCCTGTGCCATTATCGCAAGTGTACTTTCCTTTACCTGAAGGAAAACTGTAGAGAGAAAAATGGAGCCATTTTTTAGAACATTTTGAAAATATCCTTGAGCCTTCAGGTGTCCAACAAAATATCAAGTTGAAATTCATGAGGCCGCGACATCAACCACACGGAATGAGAAATAACAATTTTTGGTAAAAATCCTGCCTACGGTTTAGCGCTAGCGTTGTTCACAGGGGGACAGACTTTTTGGCGTGAACCGCTTTTCGGTATCAAGAAGCGACAAAACGAGGATTCTGTCAACGCAACATTTTAGAAAATATTATTTACGATGTATAGGAACAATAGTTTTCCACATTTTTGGTACCGGTGTCCCAGAACGAGTTTTTCTGTCGAAAAATCGCCTGTTTTTGCTGCAGCATTAAAAATAAGTTTCTGCATAGTACGTAAGTAATATGCGAGAAAGTGAAAGCAACAAAAAGCTCCAATAATGCACCGAGTTTAATAATAAAGGGATGATTAATGTATACTTGCACTCAAAAATCAAGTCGTGTAATATTCTACCTCGTCATAATAGGCCATAGCAAATAATGGCACATTACTTTGCATTTTTACGTAATTACATCTATTATATTTATTAATAATTACGAGATTATGGATGACAATTAACGGACTGTTGTTAATATGTTTCAGCGTCCACCATAAGGCAGATCCCCTGCTCCGAACGAGAACAAAATCTAAGCGATTACGTCAGGAAGAAAGCGCATAATATTCATGCCCAACTGCATTCCCTCCGAAGAGAATGTGGTTTTTGTCGCGGGCGGCGAGTGTAAAAAAGCTGGCTGCCAAGCGAACGCTTCCGCCATCTTGCGGCGCGGGACACGAGCTAGGGCCCGAGCGCGAACCGTCTGACGGCGCCATGGAAACCTAGTTCATCCTGCGAGTCGTCGTCGTCGGCGGCGGCGGCGGCGCTTGCGCACACAATGACGCGTCCCACCGCCTGTCTTATCAGCGCCGCTCCCCTCCCGTCGGCAGCGACGACCCTGCAAGACCCAGCGCTCGCGACGTACGCCTCATTTGCACCTCTCAATGAAAGCAGTTCGCCACTGCGTTAGCACCCAGGCCTCGCTCAGGGAACCACGGATACTATTCATTGGCTGCCCTGCTCGAGCATAAATGAAGTCAACGACAACACCACGTTAAAAGAATGTAGACATGTCCACATGCCACCTGCGGGAGATTGATGCCTCGTATACAAATTCAACAACGCAACATGCAGGTTGCGATGGACACTGTGATCATTGTATAACCATTCTAAACAACATTGCGCGTACTCTAGTGAATGAAGCTGCAGAACAATTTGGTTTGGTTTTTTATTTATTTTTTAATTTTTTATTTGTTTCGTTTCTTCGGCATTAGGATTTCTTTACTAGTAACTATAGTTGAATTTTCGGAGCGTACCACAATTGAGGGCGATTCAACTGTCCGAAGAATATTCAATATTGCATGCATCGATCATTAAACGACTATCTTTGGCGAATACGCGCAAACGCGAATTCCTAAAAGATTGAAAATACCTAACTCAGGAGGATGTTCTTGAAATATGCATAACAAATCCATCAAAATATATGACATCGAAAGTATCATCACAGTATCATTCAGTCTAACCAATAATAATAATAATAATAATAATAATAATAATAATAATAAAATAATAATAATAGCGACAATGCACAGATAAGTAATTGGCTAAGAGAATGATAGATATAATATCTAATTCCAGCTTTTCTAAATTATCCCTTACGATAAACTAAAAACATTAAATTCTTAACTATATATTACACAATATTATCAGGAAAGCAAAAGAATGAGGCAGGGAAATACGACTCGAAACGTGTGTACGTTAAGGCCAGTCACGTGCCCCCTCTGCCCCCTCCCTCAGATTTCCCAACCATTAATGAATTTGTGTCCCTGTTTTCCGGTGTCACTACTTGGTGAAAGTTTTTTTAAACAGATGGTATCATTATTGAGGACTAATTACTACACGTATACGACAAGAAACATTTACGTTCATTACTGCCGAAAATCTACGATAATATCATCAGTGATAAGTATAACTCTTCCCCCACAAAAGAAATTGTTTTGAGGGTTGAACGACCTCTGCCAATCCATAATCCTCATCTATAAATCCCTGCGCCAAGGTCAAGTCAAATATTGCGTTCACTTGGCGCCTTACGTCTCTTCCTCGTTTCTTTTGAACTCACAAAACAATTTACTATCAAACTGACAAATATCCTTGATTTGAGAATTGTCTGAAAAAAATATACCGCAATGAACTCTTTATCGGCTTGAAAACTACACACAGCCATCCGTGTTTGTGTTCAACGTAACAAATCCAAAACGAACAACTGACAAACTGACAAGAGATTTGTACCTCTCAATTATGTTAAGAAATAGTAATGCATAAGTGCCACTACAAGATTATAACCACAAACTTCTATCGCACAACCAGATCCGAGGTTGCGGCAGCAATTACATCAGAAACCATACTTGGATCCAAAAACTTCTCGTAACACAAAAGAAGCTGTTTTGCTGTGCCGACAAACTTTGATAGAAGTAAAACAGGAAGAATCTTTGCTCGGTGGATTTGACAATCCTGCCCGCGAGAGGGGGTGGCGTGGCCGCGGCCCCAACACGCAGCCGCCTCGCTGGAAGGCCCTCTACCGGGAAGGAGCACAGCGTCTTTCTTTCCTTCCCGGTTGCCTTCGCTCTCCTTCGGCGGCCACCAGATCGCGGGCGCAGCGCAGCGGGGTGCGGCGAGGCACGGCGCGGCGCCCCCTTCCCCCGCCCGCCGGCCGGCCAGCCATCCGCCCGAAGCAACCGGTCTGCGACCGCGCGCCTTCCCGTGCCCTGTCTGCGGATTTAAATGCTGGCCACATTCTTTCACAATATGCGCACGAGCCCCGCCGCAGGCTCTGCCACAGCGAACCCACGCTCCGAAACGTACACGGGGCACAAGCGACACACATTTTACTAAAAATTCACGGCGGTATCTATGGGGTTCTCTTATTAGCTGGCGATGAATGAAATCACAAGGAACGGTGCAGGGGAGATCAGATCTTCAGAAGGCTCGTCATGGCGAAGCCAAATTGAAACGTGCGACCCCTAACACGAATCGCACTCAATAGAGAAGGAATTATAAATGGCAACACTTAAAAAAAAACTTACTGTATTATTTACATAGACTACACGTAGTTTTCGACAAATAAAGAAATCACACAAAACGAAATAATTCGAATAACTTATGTGAAACGAAACAATTGCCTGCATCTTGTTAGTCACCAAAATACATAGAGCTGTTGGCCTCGAGTTGGCAAGGCACATGGCTGCCAAGGGCATGGACCACGCGAGCGTCTAAGTCCCAGAATGAAGAGTTAAAAGTAGATAAACGGAATCGGGAAGTCTGCCCACTGTAGAGGTCGCCAAGTGCCTGAGGGAACAGATACCTCTGCCCTTCTAACACACTGGGGTAATCGTGAAAATGCTGCAAACAACTAAATGGTGCAATGTCTGTCCCTACAAAGAACAATTTCTCTCAAATTTCGAAAATTATATTACGTTCCCTTTCAATCTCTTGGTATATTTTCTCTACATTCATCGTTAAAAAAGTCACTACTTGGAGCAAAACGACTATATGAACTAACATCTTTAGGGAAATACATTCCTTCACACGCGACAAACTGACACCTTTGGCGTTGCACAGGCAACACATGACAGCGGGCCATGCGTCGAAGGGAGGCAGAAAGCGGCGATGTCCGGGTGGCACTGGCCCAGGGTCGCCTCGCACGCGCTGGGCAGCCGCAGCCACTGCCCCTGCCACTAACACCGCCAGAGCTCGCGCTTCGGTGACGTAAGGCAGAATTCGGAAAACTGACAGCTGATGCCAACATAAACGATGCGCGCGAACCCAAGTGACGTCTGCAAAAATACACTCGGGAATGGTTTTATTTGGTTTTGTGGACGGGGAAGGGGAGAGCGGTTTGCCTGAATAAAACAGGTTGGTGTTGGTGTCTCTTTGATGCAAGCAATGCGGAGTCGAAAATGAGTGATAACCTGACAGCGAAACACAAAACTCCTAACACAAACAGGGTGCAGCCGATATCGGGAGGCTCGAAAAAGCCGCGTTGTTTATCGCCGCCTCCGCTCGCCTACACAGAAAAGGCAGCCGGTCGCTTTGTGGGAGCTTTACGAAACTTACACCTCTCACAGTTCGCACAGACTTCTGTCGAAAACACTCGAAATATATTGAAAATATTGCGCAACTCGCAGGCGCGGTACAGGGAAAACGAAGGCAAGGTCTGCAATTCAGTCTTCATTTTCCTTCCTGGTAGTCACGTTCGTGCAACCTAGTACGTAACTCTGCAATTCATCACTTAAGATTTGTTTCATGTTTTACTTGAGGTTAATTATCGTTTCTGGGCGAATGCATCCGGCAGAAAACACTGCTGACTAGGCTGAAGAGCGATCGCACTCACCTAAGAAGTCCGAAGCGGCGCAGCCGGAGCTGGGGCGCGCGGCCGGCGGGCGTCCTCGCTGAGCACGCGGCACCGTCGCCCACCTGAAACAGCACACCCACGCCCACGCTCACGCCCACGTTCACGCTCACGCACACGCACGCGCCTCCACTCCGCACTCCACACGCTCCCGGCTCCCCGCTCGGCCCGACCGCCCCCGGGGGGCCGCCCGGCGGGAGCCGTGTGCGCCGCTCCTCGTGCCGCGGAAGCGCTCAGGTCCCGGCCCGTGGCCTGCACGCACGCGCACGCACGCCCACCGCCGCCTAAGCGCAGCGGACACCCAAGGTTGCCATCAGCACCTGCCTGGGAGAGAGGCCGCGACGACTCGCAGCCCTGCAGCTGGCAGCGGCGGTGGCGGCGGCGGCGGCGACGGGACGGGGCGGCGGCGCTACTGGCGGGCGTCCGACCGCTCGACGGAGAAGAGGCTGAGCCAGCGCGCCGCCCACGCCGCCGCCCCGCACCCCCGACCCACCGACCCGACCCGGCGGCCGTCCCTGCCCCCACCCCGGGCCATGCAGCTCGGCGGCCGCGGCGGCGGCGGCGGCGGCAACGCGGTGCGCCGGCGCAGCACCCAGCGGCCCGACAGCCCTGCGCCCCCCGCCCCTGCAGCCCTACCGCCCTGCCTGCTCTAGCCCCCCGGCTCGTCATGGTCACGGAAGCTACTCCGCGCCGCCATTTACTAGTCCACTTTTCAAGTTACGCTGGCGAATATACTACCTCACGATCTCCAACTTCTATTTACTTATATTCCTAATAAGTCGTCGTACACAAACTTTCTGCAAATGAAGCTAACACAACATTTCATCAAACATAGACATAAATTAATTTAACAGTTGCGGCGTTGCCTTGAAAAGTAATTTCGCCATTTACGAGCTTAATTACTCGAAAATCGTAGCCTAACTTGTTAACAAAGATGTAGGATACTGTAAACTAGAAATTTTATTACAAAATTTCCAGTTTTATTCCATTTTCTGTGACATTTTGCTGATTTGACCTTCAAAAGAAGAAGAAACCCAAATATGTACACGAAATTTCGAAAAAAAAATATCCTAATTCTCCTTTCACACTCGTTAAAACTAACTTTCAATATGCGCACGCATTTTTCTGGAATATCTAAAATTTTACTCTAACGGTATTTAATTTTTATATTATTATTGAGGATCAAAGTGGAAAATTAGAGCGGACAGGGAGCGGTGGTAGAACTGGAGAACTGGAATGTCGAGAACGTGTATAAACTGTTCATACACCTAAGAAAATTTGACAAAAATATTAAAAGAAAATGGACAGGCGGTTAAAGAAATTTGTAGATAACACAGCTAAGACTACAGAAAACCTACATTTTAATTCCTAACATTGCAAATGCTCGAAATATTACAAAACCTACGATATTAAGAAATAACAAAATAATCCGATTGTAATTCCAAACAAGTCATCATACAGTAATGTTTAAGAAAAATATTACGTCATTTAATACCATGTAGTTTTCATTTGTTTTGATTTGCTTCCAGTCTTTGCAGCATGTATATTACACCCTCTGCTGTATCGCAGGGGTCAATTAAACTTCTCAGAAGAGCATGTTCAAGAACATTTTTATAAGACACATTATTTTTTTTTTATTCCGCGAACAAACCATACGGTTTATGTCGAGGAAATGAGGAAAGGTATGTATTTGTTTCTAGTGTTGTAGAGCAGGCACAGTTTAGAACTGAAAGCTGTATTATTCCGGGCCACTCATCGGATGGCTGAAAATATTTAATAATGATTAACTTAGGTTCACACCTTATCACTACTACATCGATATCGCTTTCATAGATCACAGGTTGATAAATCCACTGTTAGTAACTTCATTTTGCTTCACTACTTCGCCTGTAGGACCTTTTTCTGCCCGCCTTTCTTCGCTTTTCTTCATTTTTATTTTATTTTTAGATGTTACATGTCTTATTTTTTCTTTCGTACACTATATTTGAAATTTCATATTAATTTGTATATACGCTCGACAAGTTTATTACATCTCGTGTTTCGTGCAAACATATTTTTTGTGCGATTTAAATGTAGTGTCTCCTTAAGGTTACGAGCTGGAAGGAGAGGGAGATACCGCCATCCAATGAAAAGCTTCCATACCAAAATGTAAGTGGTAAATGTTAATATACATCACATTTGATTTCAGTTCGATTCAAAAGATGGCATTTAAATCGAACGATAGCTTCTAAGGCTGTAAATGTACGACTGTGTAACTTTTTGTAATAACTAAATAAACTTACTGCCATTTTACACTATAAATACATTGATTTCTTTTATTGTTTAATACAAGATTGTGATTGGTGAAAAAATGCCCGGGCAACGCCGGTTTATTTCCGCTAGTATAATGTATGTACTTTGAAATAAAATATGGGTCATAAATGCCACATTCCAATAATCGTTTCGAGGATGTATCTGAAGATCAACGTGCGAAACGGTGTTTGTACAATAGAGATCACGATTTTTAAAACAAAAGTTTAATTTAGCACTGACTGACCCACCACAAGCTTGGTACCTTTATTGACTACTAGTTCCACACATCAAACAGCACAAAGGCAACCTATATTCACAAATTTGTCATGCTGGGCGTAAATAGACTTCCTGCTCGGTGCATCTTTACGGTATTTAGACCTGAACTTTCGATGAACATCCACAGCACTCATTTTTGTTGACTTTACACACAGAAAGCACGCTTCGTACCAACTGCGGCAAATTTGTAGACTATTAGCATTGACGACAAAGTACAAACATTGAAGAAAAAACGTTCGAGTTCCTCTTTAATATGACGAGTTTAGTATGATGGTAATACCACTTGCAGTCTTCATGAAATAAAAGATTGAAACTCAGGCATGAACAGTGTGTACTTTTGTCCACGCTATTGTAATGTCTCGTAAAATCCTTTACATTTTCGAGGACATTTTTTCTTTTACACATTTGTGAGCTCTGAAATGGGGTTCCAGATGTTGCCAGCACATCTACCACTTGTGTGAATTATTGTGAATAGAAAGTGAAAATGACTAAAAATCGTTTCGTCGTCGCGAACGAACTCCTGTAAACAGCATGTGATCGTTCTAAAAATCATACATTGGTATCGCAGCCTACAAAAATATACTTAAATTGATGTGCACTGTCCACTGCAGCTTACGACGTGACACAACCTCAACGTCACGCTTGAGGTTGTGAGTTGTTTTGAACATTTAGATAGCCCTAGACCTAGAGAGAGGAGCTAACGACCCCACGGGCGAAAGCGAGCTTTTCTTGCGCTGATCTCCAACTGAGTGACTCACATGTCTTGGCGATCGCTAAGTGGAAGCGACATTATTCAATAATAATCACGCCGAATATCATTGTTAATTCGTATCGAAATGGTCACGTAAAAGTTACAATGTAACAACACATTTTCTAAAATGCATTATCGTTTCTGTGCTTTTTCCCGACTGGACACAACTTACATCAACAAATGTACATATTTCACTCGCGACCCACATTTACTGCTTTATCGTAGGCAGCTTAAGCAGTAAATACATTACGAAATGAATAGGTACGAAGGAGCAAAATTATTAGAGAAATATCTCAATTCCTCAGTAAGTCAAAGTCAAATTATACTTATATTTTGTGCAGTACATTCTGCATACATTTGAGATCCTCGGTTTATACAAGCTTTCATTTTTATATTCTGCTCAGAACAAATTCAATCATTAAAATCATGCCTGTAAGTTTGGAAGAGGAAAAGATCTGAGCAACAACTCTCGTGTACATAGGTCAACCTCTCGGTCAAGTGCGACATTAGGAACTAGTTAATAAACTAAAGAAGATGTTTGTTTCCCTACTCAGTTTACACATTCATGAAGCTATACATAACTGACAACTATTTTCGGTTTTGAAATCTCATTTCAAAACATTCATATTCTTTCAACTTGTTTCTGTATTACCGCAAGAGATTAGATGTTTAGCGAATAGACGTTTTAGGTCATAAGACATTTTTGATGATAGACATCCGTAGACCTTTAATAATTAGAATTAATATAGTTATAAACAATTTTTATAATGAAACCGTATGTACTATTTAAATTTCTACCGACGATACTATTTTTTCGACCATTCTTGGAACGCATAATCTGAGACCTTCCATGGCGCTGAGGTTCAGACATTTTCTTTCATTCCCGTGCGGCGGGTACACATTCGAAAAAAGAGCGGCTACAAGACGAGTCTATCATTACAACTACGGTTGTTGGCCTACTGAACATGTTAAGTAGGATTCACAATATTACAAGTAGGCATACCCATGCCCAAGGAGAGACTCCAAACTTAATTTTTTGAATCGAGCTATTGGAGGACTCCATTATTTAGGTTATGCAGGTCGGGCGACATGTTATTGTTATAAAAATAATGATTATTATATTATTAATCGGAAGACCTTTGAGGTAATTCATTTTACATTGAAAACAGATTTGGTGCGTTTCTGATGTTACATTTCATTTTATGACATTTCATTAAACTAAGCGCTTTACCTCTCCAGGTACACTACTGTCAGTAGTCAACGAGAAAAATTTTCAAATGTCCATAAAATGTTCAAATACAAGAACAATTTTAAGTTCGGCTCCAATATAATTATTATATATAATAATTACATTACATATCATATGTTTTGTTCAGCAGCATTTTTGCTGCTGCAGACCACTAGTCTTGTGTAATACGGAAAATACTGCCTCTGGACTCCGCATTCAGCAAGTGCTGTTATAACAAATTAATTATTAATTGTAATATTATAATTAAGTTTCTTTACAAACACGAATATTGAAGAGTTCAAGAACACATTTAGATATCCAGAAAAAATGATTACAAATGAAATGAATGCCATAATAACTTTCAAGCAACGATTATGGACTTTCAGTAATACACAACTTTCTAAAAAATAAAATGCATGTGGACAAGATGAAGGAAGGAAATCGAAGATTCGAAGAAATGAGTTATGCACTCTGGTATGTAGATAGGAAGCATAAATGGAACCCAGAATTTAAGTCTTTAGAGCCGACATTATCAGCTGGTAAACAACTTATTTTGGGAGTTAATCAGCTTTCACAATGTGGAATGGAAAAGGGAGTTACGCCTACGTAACAGCATGACGCATGAAGCCTTAGGACGAGGAGGCGATGCTACTTAGATCGCTTCCTGCCTCTTTAAATTAAAAATTGCCGCCCCAGAACACGTGAATGTACTAGCATTTTATTCCGATACTTGCACAAGATGGAACAAGAAAAGCTTTATGGTAGTTATGTTCTTGACTGCTGTACATCCTTCACTTCAAATAATAAATTACAACTACTTAGGGTCAGGACATTTTCACATGGAATATGATGTAATGGGTGCATTTATTGAAAGGACCCCGAGCATTATCATCCCCAATCACACGAGTCCATATCAACTCGTGTGGGTCACAGGCCAGAAGAGATCAATCGCAGTAGATGTCATGATACAAAATAATTTATTGGCATTATCTCGGCTCTTCAAAAGCTCTTCACAAAACAAATGAGAATGAAGAAAGCTTATTTGGAGAGTTTATTACTGGTACGATAAAACCTTTTGTAGAGCTTGGAAGTAAAACGCTGTTTTGTATTTAAAAAAACACTCAACGCCAGTGAACCCTTTCAACGTATGAGTTATCATACAAGATGTCACCCAAAATCACTATTGAAACAATAGAAGATTTACATTGGACTAGGAAGTAAAGCAAAGTGAAAAGAATCTCAGCGCGATCAACCTAACTGATCTAGCTTTCCATAACTTTTACAAGGGATTTACCGACGATATCATTCGAAACGTAGATACTTTGACTCCAAAAAACTGTCAGGAAGAGAACAGCGGTGTTCATTTATAAAATCAGTTTTCAGAAGGCAATATTACGTTGAAATATATCTGAAATTTATGCTGTGCTGTGCAATTTATTAAGTTGGAATGCGGACACTAATTGACCCCGCTCATTTTTGTTTTGTTATTAAATTTTACCTCACATGGAAACTGGGACTGGTTGGCACTCTGGTTCCTGCATCGGCCACGTAGCTACAAGTCCAAGCTTTGTGTCACATGTCCTTCACGGCCTAACGAACTTGCCGCAAAAGTCTCGGAATGATCAGTCTCGGATGACGCAATGATGGTGGAAAAATTATTTCAAGTGTGTTTTGAGAGCTTGGAGAAAATATATTCGTAGATCTTTGATTCTTCTGTAATACTGAAAAGGAAAGAGTTAGCTTCTCTCACTTTTTCAGATGAAACTTTCAATAAAGTTCTTGATTTTCGTGTATCAGTTTTGTAGTTTTGAGTTCCCTGGTTACCTCTCTGGCCATCTTTAATCAAAAATACTGTTTGGGGCTGGTTGGCACAGAGTCAAACAGCCTCATCGTCTGCATCCTCTCCACAATTTTTTTTTTCTCCTTCAAAACGCCCATTCGTCCGTCCGTCCGTCTGTGAACACTAGTGCCGAAACCATACGTAGGATTTTTTCCAAAATGGATATTCCCCGGTCGATCTGTCTAAACTCGAGACGCCGCGATTTTGAAAAGCTTTCTTTAAAATTTAGGGGTACGTGCACCCCTGACATTTTCAATTTTTTCTCAAAAAGGACCCAATTTTTTTCTTTAAATTTCTTGTAAGAATAAAGTAAAATACACTTACAATGCTGGAATAGGTTACATTTTCACGGTTAACTCTAAATTTTTTAAAATTGCAAAGCTTAGAATATTTTTCGGAGTATTCCTACAAGTACAAAATTGAAGATAAAGATTTTTCCTTCAAGTTAAATTTGTTGTTCATGATTAGTTCTTTCATTAAAGGCATGTACTTTTTTGGAAATTTTAGGTTTTCGCGTAATATTTGCACTTTAAAAAATCATATAAACAAGATTTTGTCAAAAATAAGTCCAAATTTTTTCTTTAAACTTTTGGTAGGGATAGTGGTAAAAGCACTCTATATTTGAGGTAAAGGCCATATTGTTCTATTCTTTGTTTTTTCAACAATGACAAAAATGTATATTTTGACTTGTTTCTGATGCCGCAATTTGTCCACACTATTGTATTTATGAGTACATGTGCTTTAAATCATGTAACATAATTTGTCTCGCAAACTGAATAGTTCTCTGTTAAAATTAGCTGAAAATTCCGCATTTTCACAAACGCAGAAACGCCATTTTCTCAAAAATGGCTCCAAAGTTTTTCTTCAATTTTTCCAACGGGTATTGCATTGTTAAAAATGACGTAAAGATCATTTGCTGTATTTTTTGTTCCTTTTCCAAAATTTACAATTTTTAAATCTATCACGCCATTAATATGCACATTTCCAGCAAAATGTAAACACTCTTGTATTTGCGAGTTAAAGTACCTCTAATGACTCAAAATGAAGTTTTTCGAAAACTCAAAAATTTTCTGTGAAAAAGAGTTTCAACTTTCGGATTTACAGTATCGCTTAAACGCCATTAACGGCTTCAAATTTTTCAATGAAAATTGCAATTTAGGACGTTTTATTCTTTAATAATTTTAAATTAATATTTCGGTCTTACTATTGGGAAACCGAAAAATTGAGAAAATGTAAAAGAATATACTTTTGGCGGCGATAGATGGTAGCTTGCAAGAGGATGGGGCAAGACCGTAAAGCCAGTCCACACAAATGAAATTAGAAAACTTTACTACGAGAAGGTCTGTGCCAATCTGCAGCAACACTAGTTTTATTTTTATTTATACCTAGTAAAAGAACACCAGTAGTGGCCAGTTCAGAACATTTTCGTAGTTTTCTAAAAACTCTTGTGCTACAGTTATAAATTAGTTACGTGGAACTCAATAGGAAATTACCATATCTCTTTCTAAAAAGATCCCGTGGTTTAAAATTGTTAAGTTTTTATTATTTTTTTCCAAGTCCCACTTTCGCATTTTTCGAAAATTCAGAGTTCCCCTAAAATATGATATGAGCCATTTTTAAGCGATCGGTGGAAAAATGTTTGAGAAAAAAATGGAGTCGTTTTTGCAGAAAAAACTATAAATTGCTTTACATAAAAAATTTTAAAAAAATGTGCAAAAGATGTTTCATAACTGATTTTATTTTTTAATTGCTAACAATATTGTAGTTTGCAAAAATATTTTTTAAAATTTGAAAAATGCAGTTTACCGAAAATAGTACTTGCGCCAGATATTTAAGATTGTTCGCTCTACGCCAGAAAAACTTAAAAGAAAACATTAGGAACCGTTTCTGAGAAAATAATTGTTTAACAATTGCCTATAATTCAAGGAAAATTTCGGGAAAACTACTCATATTTTTTAAAAAATTTTCAGGAACGTATTTGAAGATGTCTTTGAAGAACACTTTTTATTGAGGGAAAAATTTCTATATTGAATGTTGTAGTTGTATAATATTGACACAATACTGGTTGCTTCTTTTAAATATAAAATTATAAATCAAAGCAGCAAAGGCTTTTTAATTCAACAGTACACAATACTGCAATTAACTTTTAAGCACTGTAAAAAAATCCCAGAAAAAGATGCAAGATCTTCTCGAATACGACATACAGGATAAACTGCTTAATAGACGAATTGGATTCTTATTCGTTAAAAAAGTAAATTGCGATGAGCTAGAAAAATAAAACTGTCAACAACCATTGTTTTCCAATTCGCAAATACAATAAATCCTGCACCGCAAATACAGAAAACCCTAGCACGAACTCGTTTAACACGAATTTCGCCGAAACACGAACAACCCTACGGTCTTTGCAAGGGATTACGGTAATTCGAGCATTAATAATTCTCGGATAACACGAATTTTTATAACACGAACTCCGACTTATTTCGATCCCATGGAATTCGTGTTTATCACGGTTTACTGTATCTAAGGGGAGAAAATAAAATAGCAACAACTGATGTTTCAAATAATCGAAGTAATCGAATTCAAATTTTGACCCGCGTATTGTTCCAGCGTGAATGAAACGTGAAGAAAGGAACATGACAGATTACAATTCAAATAAAGGTTTATTTTGTACTAAGGCTTGTCAAACACAGCCCTTCGATCACTACAGAACATTGTATTCGAGTGAAACGAGTAGGTTCCTCCTTCGCATTAATCACGTTTTCCGGTATTTCTCCGGGTGAGCTATTGCGGGACACGAAGAGCTGTTTCCGGTCCACGTGCTTCGCTTCCCTCTAGCAGCCTCCGGAGCAAGTGGCCCCCGCGGGCAGCGGTCTTCCACGCCTCTCCCTCCGCCTCACGACGTCGTCCCCGCCGAGGGGGCGGGCCGAAATCGGGCCAGGCGCCCCCGGCCCCGCTCCGCCCGCCTCGGCCCGGGCGTGCCTCCCTAGGGGCGAGCTCGCCTCCTTGAGTTTGTCTTCCGCCTGGTAGCCAGTTCTGCCTCCTGTTATTAGTATTTTAGAGCCGCGCGCCTACGTGCCCCAGCCTGTTTATTCTCCAAGCAGCAGCAGCCGCAGCCGCAGCAGTGGCATTCTCCTGGGTTCTTTACTACTTCATTCTTCTCCGGCGCTTGTCCTTAGAATCCCGCAGCGGAATCTTCCTGCTTGAGGCGCGCGCCAAGTCACACTTTGTTGGCGAGCAGCGCCAGCGTGGCGGAGCGCCGCGGCCGGTCGCGGGCGGTACAGGCCACCGCCACAGCGCCTCCCCGCGCCCCGCGCCCCTCGCCCCGCGCCCCGCTTCGCGGATTCCGCCGGTTCCCGCGCAATGCGGCTTAATCAAGACAGTCTAGATTGCACGGCGCCACAAGTGTCTACGCTGCCCTGCAGCCAGGTACTTCTGATTCGAAATGCCCTCGCTGAAACGCCACGCACGCCAGCTTCGCCTCGACTTCGCCTCACCTTTGCTAAGCCTGTTCGATCCACTTGCTCCGGAAAAAACATGCATATCCATTTGTTTGGAACTATGCAACATGTCTATAGAACATAATAAATTACTAGGAAAGAGTTTCGAAATGTTTTTGCCATAAACTAAAAACAATAGTCACACTTAAAAATTCACCAAACAAACATTTCTTTGTAATTATTACTTTGTAAAATAAGTTTTTTTACTTAGTAATAATTATTATAGCCAAATAAATATTTTTCAATTTAAAAAACAAAATAAAGTGAATAAAAAATTCACGGCACTTTCCATATTTCCGCTCGTTTCTCTATCTCGGAGCAATCCAAATGTTTTCAGCGTCCTCCATATCTTGTCGCAATTCTATTAGACGCATACCTCATGATTCGTTCTAAACGATTGCTGGAAATGAAACGTTGACTATAATAATGAATATCAATGAAAAAAGGCAAGCTCAATGAAAATTCATTGAGTAAGTCTTCCTTCTCTAGTACTTTTACCCTACATGTGTTTTAGCCGGACTTTCGTGTACACACAGTATTACCGTATTCTCTGATCATAAGGAATGGATATGAAGATAAGTGCAGTTCAACGGCTATTTTTTACCCATGATGCTTCTGTGGTATCCGCCTGCAACTGATCCGAGGAAATTTCAGAAACAACCGATGAAAGCAACCTATGCGTAGAATTCTCATCCACGCAGTAGTCAGCCTCGACTGGACGAAGATGTTGACATTTAGTTAGAATGAAAGTTGTCAAGAGTACAAAATTTGTAATTAGTTTAAAATTTGGATTCTAAAAATTGTATATTATATTGGATGACGATGTGAAATTCCATTCGCTTTAATACTTCGTCGCAGTTCCCTTGGCGCATTCAGGTTCGCATCTTCTCCCTCCGCGGGGATTGCTTCATACCCCGCCGCTCAGCCTATAAAAGGAGAAATTATGCGCGGCTAGTTTGTCGCCAATTGTATCGTCTAGCTCGACCTCGATCGTCGCCAGGTCACCGGCCTCCGTTTCTTCGAGATGAAGGTGTCCTATGTCAAGACAACTTAAGTCATGAGAAAATTCACGCCAATTCTCTGAAAACCTATTCGTAACCTGTCGTTAACATTTTACTAATCCACTGTTCAAGGTAAACGTTCCTAAGGCTTTTCACGATCGACAGAATGGATAATCAACAGAGATTAACATACTAGCAAGAAATACCCCGGTGTTTTCTATTTGTAATCACAGTGCTCCCAAAAGGAAAAAAAAAGTACGCATTTACAATACTTTTCTATGAATTCAACTTTAAAATAATAAGAATAGCATTCATTACCATCAATAGATGATATCGAATTTTTGCCTTCCGTGGTTATGAACTAGTTTACCAACTGGTAACATGGTGCTGCCAAATTCAAGTTATTGTGACATTCCAACAATTAAAGCGTTTAAACACAGTAATTCATCAACATTCCATCGTTTAGTGATAATATTATAAAGGAACAACTGAGAAATACTATATATACGAATTTAAAATGCCATACCGCAGAGACCGAAATGCGTTACATGTCGTAAACCTGCAGCCGATGTGGAAATGATAAAATCAACATTTAAAATTTCATGTAACGTCAGTAGGAACGCGTCTTTGTTTACACGACGGTAAATTGTGCATCAAGTCAACGAGCTAGTACAGCAGAATTACAAATTACGACGTCCGCGAAAAGACATTTTTACTTGTGGCCGTTACGCAGAAAGACGTGCATTATTCAACCAGAGACAAAAGGAAGCGGCTTTCCGTTTGTCTATCAGCGCAGTTAGAGGATACTCAGAATTCCCGAGACGTATTATGGAGAATCGTTCGCGGCGTGAAGTCATAATTATTTACGTTGCCATTTAAGTGTGAAGTAACAAAGCCATAAGGTAATCTCGGCTTTCTCTATTGTTATTCGCTTCGTGCTCTCTTTGTGAAGAGCGTCGCCGCCGAGGCGCGCTTTGGCAGGCGCGTCTGGGGGCGCACTCGCAGCGCGCGGCCGCCGCACCGACGGGCGGCGCTCTCGCGTCCCGCCCCGCCCTCGCCCCCGCCCTCGCCCCCGCCCTCGCCTGCCAAGCAACGAGCGTCGCCATAAAACTATTTCTCGGGACGCGCCGCCGAAAAGCGCAGGGCCCGTCCGCCCGCCCTCACGAACAATTCCCTCAAAGAGCAGCACAACGGTTTCCCCAGCGCCAGCAGCCAAGACTCACCATCGTCAGGTAAGAGTACTTTGTGTGCGCGCCCGCCCCAGACCTACCTGCCGCGAGGTCGCCTCCATTGGCCACCGACGCACCTGCCACACGGGCCGGGCGGCGACTGGCTGCCAATCCCGCATTTCGCACATTCTGCATTATAATAGGAACCAAATGAATTATTTCCAACGCGAGCAAGGTTCCAACTGTCAGCCGGACGGACTGTCGTGGGAGTTGAAGCGACTGGCGTTACGATGGCTCCGTCCGCAGTGTCGCTACTTCGAACGTGGTTCGCTGGCATTAGTGTTCGTCTCCGCCTTCATCTCACCAATCAATAAGGTGAGAGTATTGCAACCATCTACCTCTTATACTGGTGGAGTCACAATTTGATCCCCGGTCAATCCATGGAATTTTTGCAGTCAAAGCTTGTCATTGTCATTGAAAAATTTAAATGACAATGATTGATCACATCATAATGACTATCTACTGAGTAATCATGGGCCTTAATCCTCCAATCATAACAATAACAAAACAACAACAACAACAACAATAATAATAATAATAATAATAATAATAATAATAATAATAATAATAATAATAATAATAATGCAGTGGAAGGCCTCTAACCCCAAAAAAGAATCCAATCGAAGGGCACTGGCAGCGACTGCCCTCGGCACGACTCGCCGAGTGAACGCGCGGGCGCTGCTCCGGGCCCCCGCCGCGGCTTCTGCCCAAGCGCAGGGCGACTGGAGTCGGCCGAGGGCGTGGGGAGGGGAGGTGAACGATCATCAAGGGCGGCCGGGAGCCCGGAGCTGGGCAAGCGCGCGCGGGCCTGGCACACAGCGGCGTAGGAGTTGGATCTCGACTGCGGCGCGGTTGCCGAAAAGGCGAGGCGAGGGCCCCCAGGAGGCGGGGGCGGGGGCGGGGCGGGGGGGGGGGGGGGGGGGCTGGCGCCGGAAATGGGAAAACTTGAAGCAGCGGCCGCCGGAGATGTGGGCAGGTTTTTGCCTATCGCATCGCTCTCCGCATTTCCCGAGCGGGCCCGCGGCCCGCGCCTCCCTCTCGCTCGAGGAACACGCTCGCCCGCAGACCAAAATGTTGCCGTTACGCCAGGGCCGACTTTCCCAGAAGAAGGCGGCAGGCGAACTTGCAACTCGCGTACGTCCCGTAGAAATATCACGTTTCCACCATCAGGGCGGAACGATCCTCAAACGGGAGCTTTTCTTTTTAATTAACACAAGGCCAACACACTAGAGAGAATTTTCCAATGAAACACTAACGTGAACTGATGTTCCATGCCGATTGCCCATCTAGGCCCGCAAGTATTAACGGCGAGGAAACGACTTGGGAATAATAAGAAAAAACACGGACGGTATGGAGTGCATTTGTCCAAGCGGAAGTTGCTGCACCCGGGAGGAGGCGCGCGAAGGGCCCTACGAGACAAGGCGCGCGCCTCGCGCGGAAAACACTAAAACAGGCAGAGAAGCGCCGGCGAGGGCGGGAGAGCTATTTGGAGCAGACGGGGGAGGGCATAGGGCTAGTGGCCTTCCTCTCCCTTTCCCCGGAGGGAACTGCGCCCGGTGGAGGAGCCAACAGCAAAGCGCTCTCGCAGCGCGGCCGCTGCTGCCGGGAGCACCAGCTATAGACCCATTTCAACATAGTGGCACTTGAAAGTCACGAGCTAGAAGAAGAGGGGGACAGTCATCCAATGAAATGCCAAAAATCACACAAATCTCAAGGAAAAGAGGTTTCGCTCAAACTGTCTGTAAATTGAGTATGTTGTTCCTTAGATCATACTGATCAAAAGTCGTTATAGCTATTAAACCAAAAAAGGAGTCCTTTTTGATCTAATACACATTTTAAAACGGAGGTCATGTCGATTTGTCGGATGATATAAAGGCACATATTTGCACTCAAAGCATATTCAAATGAAACAACCTCACTTGTTTGGACTTGTGAATTATGTTATTTCATTTCCCGTGTGCCACTTTGCTTCATTACTGTGAGCCCCCTTGCCTTCCACGTTGAGATACTCGACCACCGTAGGTCTCCTTACTCACACGGTAGGGTGAACCATTACTGTAAGTCCCCTTGCCTCTCACTATCGGAGTGCTTGATTATCGTGAATCCCTTTGCCCCTCACGTTCATCAAACTATTTTTGCATTTTAGTTCTCTACTTCAACTTTTCTTATACCTCTATCATTCAAATCGACTGGAGCTGCTGACTTTGCTGCATCTAAAACGTTTTGTACAAGAGCAGTAGTTGGATATGGAATATTTTGCGGATGTCTAGCATATCCTAAGTACCATGATACAAGCAAGTAGCAACATGGGCACAACTCCCAAGTGTTCTGGCCCCTGATTTGCAAGTGCAATAATTGCCATTAATGAATTTCCGGACGAGATATTTATCTCCTTGCTGATTTTCAATCTCGCTGTAAGATATAAATATCTGGTAATCTAAATATCTATAAATAGACATGCTTGGTTTGATAAGCAAAAGCGTCACGTGGATCAGTGAAAATCAATTTTCGTACCTCATTGTTTTAACTTAAATATTAACTTTTACTAATTTAATTACTGTACATTTAAAGTCAGTTACTTCTTGGAAAATTCAATGTCATAATTCATAAGTGTAAACAAGGATTTGTTTCATTTGAATACGCTTTGAAAGCACATATGTGCATTTCTATCATCCGGCAAATTGACATGTTCTCCGTTTTAAAATGTGCATTAGATCACAAAGGACAACTTTTTTGGCTTAACGGCCAAAACGACTTTTGATCAGTATTATCTAAGGAACAACATACTAAATTTTCACACAATTTGACCGCACAATCTTATAGAAATGAGGTTTCGGAGTTCTTAAAGTCGTAACGAAGCTCCCGATTTGATGACAATGTTCTCATCCAGGTTCAACTCGTGACCTTACAGTGACACTGTATTTAAATCGGAGTATAAACGACTGCTGCCATTTCAGGTGGAAATAATGGTAGCTGACATTACACGTTACGCGGATGGATGCGATGTGAAACCGCGATTTTGCTCGAAAGGAGAAAAGCAAGTAATAACCTGCAAGAGAATTAACACTGACACTTGACGCCCGTTCTTGTAGACACTACGAATACACACAGAGCAACTTCCTCTTTATCACGAAGGCCATCATCTCGATCTCGTCCAAAATGACAAGTACCATCATTTACTCACAAACGGCTCGTTTAATATTCTCTCGCCCGAGAGCCCCGCCAGACAGCATTGAGGTGTAACGAATAAATAATAACAAGTGGCAGCATTACTATACAATAATATACTTTTTGTGTCGCTTTAGCAGTTCTCAACACACGTCGATTGAACTTCAAGAGTGGAATAAAATGTCTCCAGGGATGCAGAGTCAGGATGAGTCATATACTACGAATTTTTCCCGTCAGTGTAGTGCATGTAATTCACCGGGCCAGTAGCGGTGTACCTTCTACGCCAAAAGGTCAGATTTGGTGGCGACCTACACGTCGGCTTCCGGGGTTTACCCCTTCCAGGTATATCCAGCGGCGCGACACCGCTCAAGTGAAGACCCGCTCCCAGCTCCCGATATGTTCGGCAGTGTTTAACTTAAAGCGTGTGTGTATGTAACGGTGGAGGAGGGGGCAAGGACGAGCAAGGAATAATCGCGCGCGATTCGAGGCCCGTTTGGTAGGGTACTGCTCCAGCTTGGTATTGATCGGTGAAACCACTGAAAACTGCCGTTCATGGCAGCCGCTAGAATTCTCCCCCACACAGCGGCTGAATTCGGCCTAGTATCTAGCCAGTGTCGAAAATCCGCCACCCTCAGGGTTCGAGCCCTAGGACCACCCGGTCAGACACTGCAGTGGTAACACTTGCCGTGGGCAAGTCGGTCGGTGCTTATCATAAAGCATTCAGAGATTAGTGAGATGTAAAAACTGAAAAGTCTACTACAATCGGAATGTCTAAAATTCACTAACTCAACAACAGAAAAATTCTTAAAATATTTATCTATCTTCACTTCACGTGAAATTTCTGATCCCCATGCATTTTTCTGCATTTCAAGAAGCAGAAGTCACTTTCAATAAGAAATGATAAAGAATTAATCGTGCAAAAAGGAATGAATGGGGTAAGGGGAAGAATGAAAGGAATAAGGTAAGAAATGATATAATTAACCCCGCAGCGCAGTAACGTAATAACCGCAACTACCGTAATCAGCCCCGGTTCACAAAGGCTTAGCACTTCTCGCGTTTCCACCCCCGCGCGCAATGCCCAGCTGGAGCAATTAGTGGCGGCAACAGCCAGAAAACGGAGCTTTGGGCGTCCGGAGAAGACGCATCAATCCCCGAGCGAAGAATAAGGAGAGGCCGCGATACAGCCGATGGGGGCGCGAGAGGCGAAGGGTACGGCGGCGGTGGCGGTGGCGGTGGCGGCGGCGGTGGCGGTGGCGGTGGCGGCGGCGGTGGCGGTGGCGGGGGTGGCGGCGGCGGCGGGGTGCGTACAACACAAACCAGATACGCAGCAGGATTTTTCAAGTTCCCTCCTCTCATTCCATCACACCCTTCAGTCATTGATGCCAACATCATTTCATAAGTTCATCAACACATTCACAATTCGCGAGGCCCCGTCAGATTCCTAGCCTGGCCAATTCCACGTACAGCATGTCCTCTGCGCTGGCAGCATAACGAAATATCAGCGAAAACAGCATTGCCTATTCGATAGCTCATACAAATTCGGGATCAAAATAGCCAAAACGGGCTACACCACATTCTTCCGACTCGACTAGCAACTCGCCAGATGCCCCCAAGCTTACTCCATGGCGAATCTGCAATTCACCCGCACGTAAACTCACGTTAAACGCGCGCGTCGCCTGCGCTATTTCTTGACAGGTTTCGTTTTATCATTTCACAAGGGAGAAACATTCTGAAAAATGAGATACATGAGAGATAATGACACGTGCATTTTGACAGACACTTATTTTGTTTTAACTCTCGTTTTAATGAATATTGCAATCTTCGTTTATGCACGGCAAGTTCTCTGAAATTTTTTTAGAGCTCTAAAAATGCATCCCATTAATTCAATGACGATATCATTCCACTAATAAGTAATATTCCACAATAAGAATGTATTTACACTAAAGACATCGTACATTCCCGCACACATGTTTACCTGTACATCAGTATTCCCCAAACAACGTGGTATAAAGCATGGCTGTTTAATCTGCACCCGTACAGGCGCCATTTTATGTTCTGCAAAGATTTTTGAGGGTACTTTACAAAAATCCTCAAGCACAGTTTCAAAATTCCATCGAAAATGACTCCGAACTTTTTAGTAAACTTTTTCCTCAGAGAGCGTAAAGGCCACAAAAAAATTGCGCGCCTCTAATTTTCATTGAAAGCCCTGGTTTTTCGAAAATTGCACAAGTTCACATTTTTTCTTGCTACAACTTCAATACTAGAAGATAGACATTTTACTCCAATGAAATCTGTTCTTCAGACATATTCTAGAAATGCCAAGTACTATTTATCGAAAATATGAGAGGTTTTACGTGTATTTTACGTGAAATATAGGCAGTTTTAAAATAAGTCTTTTAGATTTTTTAAAATATTTCTGCTTATTTAAGAATTAATTTAAATAATTCTCAAAAGACTGTAAAAAATTGGTGCTGGTCGCATCTTGGCGAACTTTTAATTTTTGGAAATAAAAAAATTGCGAATGTACAATAATTGTGACGTTTTTTCTAAAATAAAATCCGTTAAAAACAACCTTTAAAAAAGATCATGTACAATTTTTTAACGAACTAGTAGTTTTCGAGTAATATCTGCTGGAAGTTAAGGCAATTTGTAACTTTTTCTCACAAACGAAACCAATTATTGTCTTTAATTTTTTTCATGGACTGAGAACTTTAATTTTTTTCATGCGCTTAAGAACATGGTTTTCGTTGAAGTATTTGAATTTTTCGAAAATTGCAAATGTTAGAAATAATGCCAAAAAATGTAGCACTAGTTTCGGTAACAAGACCCAAAAAATTGTTGATCCTGACTACACGTGTTAGACGAAGTATGTTACTACATATAACGAACAAGATTTATCCATTTGTTCGATACCAAGACCCCGTAATACGAGTTTCTCAAATGAAAAATGCCAATAACTGCCGCAGCATTACAATACTCTCTTTACTACGTAAGTACGAAGTAAGACAAGAAACCAAAATGGCAGTTAAGGATATTAGAACATTAATTTCATACATTCATCAGGTTCAAAACGTAAACGAGAAAAGAGAAAAAATGGATTGAATTAGGAATCTGTCGGTGATGGAATATGAAAATACAACAAATTTCACTGAACATGCAGGAGTGTGGAGTACGCTTTTAACAAATTCGCAGAGCACGCTCAAACATTACAGAACGTTAAAAATGTATTTATAAAATGAATGAAAAGGGTAGGGCGTACCGACACAAGTTCTGGCGCCGTGTATTTTAAATAAAGCATAGTTGATTAACATATGAAAATGTTGCTTCTATTTTGCAAGTTTGTGGTGTAATTCACGCTCAGATGAAATTAAATAAAGACATACGTCTAGTCGGAGAAGTGAACAAACACAGAATTTCTAAGATTCACTTAACTCATTTCTTGTTATGTTTATTTTTATGAAATAATTCAAATGATGCTACATCGTTGCATTTAAATAAGCGCAGCGTTTGTGTGTTCTAAATCCAAAAACTTGCCGCAGACGGTGATTTTAGGAGTAAAAGGTCATTTACATAATCAACCCGGCGCACATTTCATCTAGAAGTATTTTCCATGCGGTATTTTAATAAAAGTTGTATAAAAATGTTAATATGTATTCATTTTTTAATTTGCCGCCCTGTAAATTTTAATCAAACACCAGGTTCGACAATATTCTGGCGAGCGATAAGAAACGTCTAGAGATTCAGTGGCAAGAGCAGCCTTTTATGGTGTAGCTGACTGGTTGTTGTAGTTTATCGCTTATCATAATGCGAGCGCAGTGAGAGCAGTTTCGTAATCCCTGTTGCGGTGCGGCGAGGGGTTTGCATGTTGCGGGCCTAGCTGTGAGCGGTGTGGGCGGAGTGGGGGCAGCGTAGGCGGAGCGGGCGGCAGGGTGGGCGGCACGGCGTGGGCGGCGCTGTGGACAAGCTTCAGCTCCATCGATGCGGCGCGGCGCGACGCACCGCACCGCACGGCACCACACAGCCCGCCCGCCCGCCTGACCGCACGGCGCTTCCGGGAAGCCAGACGGCGCGGCGGCGCTTCCCGATACCTCGAAACTCCGACAGAGAGAGCTCCCCCGGCGCGCAGGTAAGGATACACGCACGCCTCCCCCCCAGGGGGGCCAAAGGTCGCAACGCGCGCTTTTTCCTCTCCCCCTCTCCCTCCCCCTGCCCCTCTCACCATCACTCACCAACACATACACCAACGCTGCGATGGATAACGCTTATCGCATCCCTATCGCATCAAAGCCAGTCCGGTTTCAGTTTGAACTAAAGCAAAGAAAATGGATAAAGCAACGAATAGACCCGGTTATCATTATCGTCAATATGCGACCGGAAGATGTGGCTTAAGGCATCCACTGATGCCACTGCACTGCTTCTGACCGGGAGGTTCTAGGCTCGAGTCCCAACGGTAGCAGGATTTTCGACACTAGCTTGTCAGGTCGAATTCAGTAGCTGTCTCCAGGACATTTCAAGCGGACGGCTGCTCTGATCGGTAGTCTTCCGTGATTTCTTCGATCAACACCAGGCAAATGCCGGAGCAGTACCCTAACAAACGAGCCACGGAGTGCGCGCGATCGTTCCTTCCTCTTCCTTGTCATATTCTCACCTCTTGCTTACACACATGCACTACACTACCACACATGCCGGGAGGCCGGTCGGGAGCTTAGAGATTGTCCCGACTGGGGCGGTGCCCAGCAGGTGGGAGATACCTGGTTGGCGAAACCCCCGCTAGCCCCCGGTAGGTCGGCGCCGGATCTCACCATCCCGAGGGGGAAGAACACCACCACCTCTCAAGCAAAAATCATGCACTACACTTAAGGGACTAATCACCTAAACTGCTGACGCGCTCGTAATCACTAACAATCAATCAATAAATAAATCAACGATAGAAATCTTTGATAAAGATTTCATTAATAAATAGATACTTTTGTTACTTGGCAAATGTGAAAATCTTCACTATACTTTTAAAATTTCATATTTAGAACTTGACTATAGGAAATTTGCAGTTATTGTTTACGAGTGAAGGGAGGGTAATTGTGGGAAAATGGGGCACTTGACTTGATTTAGGATGGGTAAAAGATCTTTGGAGAATCTGGGTTTAATATGCGAAGGATGATGGGCGTTTTGAGTGAGTGTGAATATTAGGGTGTTGGGGTATGTCGGGAGGAGAGAGCACAATTGTTGAGAGGTTTGTGAGGTGAATTCAGAGAGGAGTGGTACTTTAGTTGTCGACAGATTTGAGAGTTGAAAATGAACCAGGGAGCTTTCATGGTTTTCCTTAGATATTGGTGTTCGGTGGCATGTAATACGGATAAGTTGGTCCGGGCTATGTCGCGCCATGTTGGGTTTGCATATGTCATAATAGGTCTTTCATTTTATAGCTAAGTAGCGCAGTTTCTGTACTAAGTTGAGGAAATGATTAAACTTAAACATTTTTGCGCGTGATTTATGGGTTATTGATTGAATGTGGAGTTTCCATGTTAACCGCTTTAGTAAGACACCAACGTACGTGGCTCGAGAAAAATAAGGCAGCCAGGGAACATTATTGTTAGATATCCGTAAGGGTGTAGGGAGGGGAGGGCGTCTTGAGCGCGAAGATTTTAACTGTGATTTTAAGGGGTTAATTGTAATTCTACATTTTTGGTTCAACTTGTACTGTTGTCAATATAGGATTGTATGTAATAATAAGCTAGGGTGATATAACTATGTGAGTTGAATATAGCAGTATCATCAGCATTGCAAAATTTACTTCGAGTGGTGTAGGATAGTCTGCTGTAAAACTAATGAATAGTGTTGGTGAAAGAAGAGGGCCTTGTGGGATGCTCGTGTGAATCGAGTAAAGCGATGACAAAGCATCATTTACGTTAATTTGAAAAGATTGATACTCGTAGGTAGATTAATACTCATCGACAAGTAATCCATAATTGTTCACCGACTAATGATCGACGTCCGTCGTCAAAAGTACAAGCGTTATTTGAAGAGAACTGTACTTCAATGAATATGCAACAGCCGCACGCTATCGGAATTTGCAACGTCGCTTCAGCATGCCCAGGTAGAGCCACGTCGTGCTTTGCAGTGTGGAACAAAGCCACGCAGTACAATACGGCATTGAAACGGAACTCGTATCGGATCCATTTCGATTATTACCAAGCTTGCGGTTCGCGGAAGTTCAAATGTGCGCTTCTGGATGTATCAGGTTCATGCCTAGTTGCTCTCCCAGGCGTCACCCCCGCAGGGAAGGAGGGGACGACGTGCTGCGGGCGGGGGAGCAGAGGGGAAGGGCACATGAATTGTAGGCGGTAATGACGTCAATGAAAATATATCCGAATACTTAAGGCGTGTGCTGGTATCATCAGCTCTCTAAAGATTCAATACCGCCTTCCAATGGGTAAAACAATTAATCAAATCGATTACCACAGCAGTAATGGATCTGAAGCACTAATATATGCATCCACATCCTTTATTTGCAATTTGTACTATTGGCGCCCCAGAATGGAAATTACGAGTAGTTTCCGTTCTGAGAAGAGAACACGTGAGAGAACATTTTCATGCTTCATTGTAAAAATCCTACTTAACATTAACCTACAGCACGTCATCTTAAAATCATCTTTAAAGATATCTGTTTTTCCGTTGCACAATGTTGTCATGAATGATGAACATAAAATTTCTCATGAAACAATGTTCACTTTCTTCCGTGCCGTTGGGCTCTCTCCTCTTTGCGAAGGGCAGTCAAAAACTCTTCATTGACTTCTAAAGCGAAGCGAATGGAAAATGAATCGACGAATTTTCGATTACGATTTTCATCACAATAATCATAGTGCGAAGAATATTGAAAGGTTGATCTATCAATTGATTAGGAAATGAACACATCTGATGAAAACACGATAAGTATTTTCTGAATTGGAATTGTATGAAATGATAACACAGTGAAAATATCAAATAGCAACTTTTAGCCAATCTTCATATTTAAGGTCTTGAAAGTACAAGGCCGTTTTAACTGAGAACTTCCAAGACATTGACTCAAACGATATTTTCGGTGAAAAAATGATACACTAAACCAAGTTTTAAGTCAAAAATTGATCTATTGAGTTCTCAGCGGAAGATGACTAATCACACGTGATTGAATCAGATATGATAACCGATTCGAGTATCTTATCGTATGTTCGAGGAGAAAACAAATTCAATTCAAGAGATAATTTGAAAGGGATATATACATTTCCTGAGAAAAAATATTCTTGGTAACACTTCATTTTCTCAACATTCATTGCCGTCATTTGCATGAAAGGTGCCGGAAGGTAAGTACTTGTAAGTACTTGTGTAAGTTACATGTAAGGTTTGACGATTTTCACAGGTTCCATTTTCTTGAAAAATTGTTTTTAAAATAGTAACTGAAATCAAGATCGATCCAGGAGGTAGTGCGGGTGGTAATATTTTGAAAAGGTAAAGGTATTCCTGTGAAATTGCAGACAGGCCGAGGGCTCCACCTATTCGTCGCCGTCGGCAAAAGGAAGAGGTGTGGCGAGCACAACGCTCCGGCCGCCTTCACCCCCAGAAAAGATCCTGGTACTCACTTGGAAAGGAGGCTGAGTCGAACTCAGAGCCGCCCCGAATGGAAATCACCAGATAACACTCCCAGCCTACGCCGTAATTCGAACGTGGGTCCTTCAGGTCAGGAAGCCAACTGGGCCATATTATCAGGATAATTCGTGTATACGGCCCGCCTCACTTTAGTTCTGAAAAGCAAGACTAGTGTTATGCGCGAAATAGAGATAAAATGCTGGATACAATTAACAAAAGCAAAAATCAGTGCCAAAAGAGAGACAAAATGAAAAAAATCGAAACAAAAATCATTTTACTACATTGTAATTTTGAAACAACCGGTATGCGGTTAGAAACAACAGATATGAATTAATTTTCTTCAACGTAACGTACATGCATTTCAAGATCAAATGGTATAAAGGTGCAACTTCAAGCAAAATACGAGTGCCAAAGAGGTCCACAATGTTGTACGAAACATCGGCATAAAATGGTAAAATAAAACAAGTTTGAAGCTGAGAATTTATTGGATGTTCGTGTCTACAAAGTAGAACTATATTTTGATTCATTAAGAGCTCCACTTCATGTATATCAGCTGTTACGGTGTCATCCAATCGGGAGCTTACACATCACAAAGTGACCACTATGGTGACGTTCGAACTCCCGATTGGATGACACCGTAATAGCTGATTTTCATCTTCACTTTTCAAGTGAAGCTCTAAATAAATCCAAGTATATATTAACAGCAGTACTTATTATTGACTGACGAACATCTGACTATGATCAGTTTTCAGTGAAAATTACGTGCACAATACCCCCCCTCACCTTAAATCTCTTGTACTCGCGAGCAATTCGATGGCTTGTGTTGTTTACTCGCTACATATATCCATTAAAATATAGAATTTCATTAATAAAATAAATTTCAAATTAAATGTTCAACAACTGATACTAAAGAATTTCCAACGTCGAAAAATGGAACACTAGATTCAATCTTCGCAAAAAATGAAAGGCGACAAAACTTCATCTTTTCGTGAACGCTTATGAAATCCTCAGAAACTGACGATTGCACTTCACATTACACAACAGCGCAATTTGTATCTTCAGAAACATCTGAAGAACTGGGGATGTAACAAAGAAAAAAAAGATATTCGCAAGCTACGTTGTGAAAGGGTATTTCTGTTTTAATGAGGGGAGAGAGGAAACGATCAATTGAATATAGAAATCATAAAACCCATTTCCCTTCTGCCAGAAGATTCTCGAAGAAATAAATGGATTAATTGAAATACTGGCACCTTCGTGAATGCTGCATACAACTCCTTTCTGCGATGTGGCTAATTACAAAATTAGTTTCCTGCAACAAAACAAAAAGCTGGACATACAGCCTCCCATGTACGATAAAAAAGCAACAATTTATAGGCAGAGAAAGAACAGGATGAGAGATGGCGAGAGAAACAGGGAGGTATCCCCCTCGCCACAGAGCGCTCTGGCGCTCCAGCACCGGCCAGGCAGCCGCGTGCTTCGTGGGCTTCGAGTGCGGATTGCGGAGGGCTCTTACGCAAACGACGGCGCGGCGCGGGGACTGCAAAAGGTGGCGGGGGCGGGGCCACAAACGGAAATACGCGGAGACGGAGAGGTGTTGGAGGAGGGGGTCTGACGAGGGCCTGCGAGCGGCGCGATCACAAAGGGCAGAGGGCACATCTTCAGGGGAAAACACGCAGGTAATGCGCATGGCAAAGGACTGTTTTACACGCACAATTCACCGTCGGAAGATCGTGTTTTGATGTGACTTCGCCAGCAGCTAGGGAGTAAGCGAAACGCGTGAAGTGAAATTTGAAGAGGGGGAGCAAGGGGGGAGCATAGGCTCTCTGGATCTACCGTTGAGGGAGAACAGTGGGGAATGTAACACGGCGTAGAATTGAAGAACTTATTTCCCAAGTGACGTACATCCAAGAAATACAATTTTTCAGAGAGGGCAATTATTCAAATTCAGCCTTAGGCTCAAGATAGGATTTAGTGCTTTTCAGATAACGTTTAACACATGAGAAACGCCATTATCCAACGCAATATTTGGCACCAACATGAAGAAGTGCCCTAAGAATAGATTGGCACGTAAATCAATAAAGAAATAGAAACGGAGATACATCACTTCGAAAATAATCACAAATGAAAATAAGTAGCATAAAAATTGGTCGAGTCGCAGTGCAAACGACGGCGTTCGTCTGAAGCACGAGGAAGTTGCAATAATGGCGGAGTGCGGAGCGCAAGGGCGTCTGGGAGTCGCGGCAGCGAGTGCTCGACGAAGGCGAAGGGCGGCCGGAGGCTGGGCGCTGGGGGCGGCGGGTGGCGGCAGGTGGCGGCGGGGGCGGCGGGGGCAGCGGGGGGCAGCGGGGGGGCAGCGGGGGGCGGCGGGGGGCGCTGGACGCGTGCAGGGCGAAGAGCAGCAGCGCGGAAAAGAGCGCCTGTTCACCCGAGCGACGGCCTCCCTGCTCGCCTGCCACTCGTCGCCGCCGCCCGCCGCCCGCCGGCCCCCGACCCCACATTTGCGTGCATCGCGTTCCCCAGTCGATGGAGGCGAGCGCACGAGCGTCAGGCCCAGTTGCTGCCTCGCGGGCGCGCAGCCGGCCCGCCCGTCACCCGCCGCCCGCGCAGCCCTTGCCGAGCTCGGCAACTCTCGGCTTCGCTCGCCAGCGGCGCGAAAGAGCCGTGGATCGAAACGAGGTCGCCCCCTTATCAACAATACATCATGTGGATGCGAGCAGCAGCGGCGGCGGCGCGACGCGGCCGCTACTCCTCGCCGCTCCTCGGGACGCTGTTCTAGAGCACGTTCATGTCGTCATTAGGAATAACGAGATTGAAATTGGCCGGGGCATTTGCATACTTTTCGCAATAAAAAATGCGCGGCGGAAACGCGAAGGCGAGGACAAGTAGGTGTGGGGGGAGGGGGCGAGGGAACCGGGCCCGCGAGGCGGTGGCCTGCTTCGAGCGCGCCGCACGCAACGGCGTGAAGCGCGGCGGCAGCGGCGGAGCGAGTGGCGGCGCGTGCATCGCAGAGCTGGGTGCGAGCAGGGGGCGAGCAAGGCGCGACCAGGCCCGAGCGCACGGCAGAGCAGGGGGCGAGCAGGGGTGCGAGCAAGACACGAGCGCACGGCAGAGCAGGGGGTGAGTGGGGAGCGAGCAGGGCGCGACTAGGGCGCGAGCGCACGGCAGAGCAGGGGGCGTGAAGGGAGGCGAGCAGGGCACGAGCGCACGGCAGGCAGGGGGCGACAGCACGAGCGCACGGCAGAGCAGGGGGGGGGGAGCGAGCAGGCCGAGCGCACGCAGAGCAGGGGTGAGTGGGAGCGAGCAGGGCGCGACCAGGGCACGAGCGCACGGCAGAGCACGAGTGCAGGGCACAAACAGGGGGGGCGAGCGGGGCACGATCAGGGGCGAGAAGGGCGCGGCAGGGCACGGTGCAAGGGGGGAGCGGAGCGACGTTGGCGCGGGGCGGACCCTCCACGCAGCATCCATACACTCCCACACGTAAGTGCGGTCATCGCCAAAACGTGTGTATTTTTAGAGCTTTTCCTGTCATCTTCGCTTAACAGTTACTGTCACTTATAATATGAATTTCCATTCTCAGGAACGCTTTAATATCTATACCTCCTGCAGCATGTTCTTTTGTGCCATCGCAGCCCCTTCAGACCCAAACGCAAATGGAAAACGTGGCCGAAGGCAGGCGGAGTGGCGGCGAGTGTATCCGTAGTCTCCCTTCCTCCGATCTGAAAACTACTTTCCGCAAGCACAGTCACGTCAACTGGCTACACATTGGTTGAAGTTCCTTTACTATGGTAACGCCTGCAGCTTCCCATTTTGAATAAATCTCAAATGATGCAACTTCACTTTTTTTGCGAGATCCTCTTTCACAATTCTATAAAATATTTAATGTAAAAGCAAGAAATATATTCAAAGAAAAAAGTACAATTAAATTCGTCATCACATCATTACAAACGTCCTTATAATATTTTAATATCTGAAGCGAATATACTTTATAAACACCGAATACTGCAATAAAACGGTTTTTAATGGACTCCATTGAACTGCACATTTATTTATAGTATATTGATAAATTTTTCAAAAACAATGAACATATATGAATTTTGTTTGCAGCTGGAGGTTTTCAAAATTATCGACTAGCAATTCCACGACTTCCGCTTCACAAATCCCATTTTCCATTACAGTACGACTCAGCGACTCTGATTCCATTCTTCCGATTCCAGGAAAGGTGCCCGCCTCCGACTCCGACTCCACGCGTCTAAGCCGCGGCCCTGGCTCGGCGTGCGGCAGAGCAAACCAGCCCCGGAGACTCCGCGCGAAAGAGCGGGGTTCAAGGCGGTCGCAGAGGGGCCCGCGGCAGGGGAACGGGTCCACGGGGAGGAGGAGGAGGAGGAGGAGGAGGAGGAGGAGGAGGAGGAGGCGGCGGCGGAGGCGGTGCGGCGGGCAGGGGGGGGGGGGGGGGGGGGGGAAGCACAGACGGAGCGGGGGCGGACGACCCTGCGGACGCCGCGGCGCGGCGGCGTCGTTTGCAAGGGGCACGATGCACCCGCATTTCGAGCGAGCTTCACGCGAACTAACGATTTTTCCGATTGCTCGTGAGCCTGAGGCTTGTGGCGGCCGCGCCTTCTCGGAACCGCCGCTGCGAATATTTCGCCGAACGCCATTTACATGCATCGCGTAGGATGCGCGAGATTGAAGAGCGACTGGCTTTTACAGTCTTAAACAGTCCTGCGTCCAGGCGATTTCGTGCGCGAAAATACTGCTCGATTCGTTCACTCACGCGGCGGTTCATGGACGCAGGGCAGGACGGGAGAGTGTGGACGGCCCTAGGGTACGCTACCGGCGGGCGTAGCGGGACGGGGCTGGGATGGGCTCGTCTAGCTGGACTGAGCGTACGCTGATTAGCCCGAAACGACAGGACACTGTCGAAGTGGGACAAGGGAATAGACGAGAAAGCAGAATGGACAAAATTCGAGCGAAGCGTAGAGAAGTGCAGTGACGCGGGGGCACGCTACACGAGAATGGCCACGTGAAAAGTAGACGGAAAACAAAGAGGAGGATGCTGGAACATCGACTCCAAGTACAAAAAGGAAATGTAAAAAGAGTGTATAAATAAGAGCAATTCGAATAACGTTGGCACAGCAACACAAGTACACGAGGCATGTGTCCTGGCACACGGACGGAACCTTAGACATTTAGGACAACAAGTAATTACTGGAACAGACATATATGTTAAAATAATAATGAAAGCGTAAAAAGTAATCACAAGAACAAAGAGAAAGAAATAAACACACTCATACGAAGGGAATATATTATAATATAATAATGAAAACAATCCTTGTAATGAAAATGAGTCGAGGCTTGCAAGACACTTGTAAGATATCGAGACTAAACATATAGCATTGAGAAACACTGTTCAAAAAGTTTAATTTCACAGAATTCTGCGCGCTTACAAGCAACCTTTTCGAGGCGGAATTGAAACTCGTAGAAGGCGACTGACGGAAAGTCCGGCCGCTGCAGCCTCCCCCCCTCACACACACACACACACACCGAGTCCACTTTTCCATTGCAAAATTTGATGACAAAACAGTTCTGTGGCTTTTTAGCTCATAGGAACAAGTAATTTCATGCATTAGGTAATACGAACAGCGTGGCTTCCTTAAACATCAGAATTAAAGAATGCTGAGTTGAAAACTGTCAGTGAATATTTGTGGATTGTTAATGGATGGGAGGAACATTAATTGAGTTACATTATGTATGTCAGATTGCGAAGGAAACTGAAGTCGATAGTGTATCTGAGGTTGTGCGGGTTAGTGCGTGTCCGTTAGCACAACATGTATTTATCTGGCATTGCGGAGTTCACGTTAATCAGCGCCCAACTCTGCCCTGTTGCTGGCTCCAGGCACCGGCCTTTGCCCCAACCGGGAGTGGGGGCACTGCATTTGGGGGCCTTTCCATATTCACTTCCGTACCACCCGGACGATCACACTGACCAACGATGTTAGCAGTTACATAATGAAAGAAAAAATGCAATTTCAAGAAAATCATTTTTCCATTTTACATTTCTTAAATAGTACTGCCAGACTCTTTCAATGAGGAAAGGAAACTGTTATTGCATTTAGCGAAAGCTCTCCATAAACTTTTCGGGAACGTTGAGAGCAAAGAAAGACCTTGAGATGTCCCCACGTGTGTAACCAGAATCGCTTGTCTGTCATCCTCGGCGATAGGGACGGTGCTCACTGCCACACAGCACAGGTGGGTTGGCCTCTCGCCGGCCCCTGGACCTGCCTTCCCGCCCCACCACCACACGCCAGCTGTTCAATACGATTTCGGCGCGTCAATTTGGTCCGATTGGCTGCATCTCTGGGCACGTATTGATTTCCTTCTCTCTTCTCTCGCTCTTTTCATTTGAGCACTATTTACTACACTGCTTATGCCATTATTTCCCTTTGAAGAGCCTCGTTACGCGACAAAATTAAATAAGAGTATTATAACAAGCGTGCGGTCGGTGGGGCGGGTTTCGCGACACATGTGGTTGTTTGCCAAATTTGTTCGTCGGATTTGTTTTGAGAAATCCGCAGGATTAGAATGTAAGAACTTGAGGCCCGTGATAAGCGGGGTACTGTAAGCAAAATGCAAGCAGCACAATAAGAGTGAGAAGTAGGGCCCAGCGGCGGCGAAGCGCGAAAGGAAGGGAACGACGGGGAGGGGCAGCAGGTGGAACGGCCGTTCCGCCGCCCGCCGCAAAAACGCAGCTCCAATGCGGAAGCGCCAATCCTCTAATCCGCTCGCATCCTCCCGTCGGAAGGCGGCCTGGGGAAGAGAATCGGGGGCGAGCGAGGACGAGCGGCGAGGGCGAGCAAACCGGCACTTGGCCTTCCGGTTACTTTTCGACAGAAACCGGGACCGGGTTGCGCTGTGTAGTCGATTTGTCCATAGCTAAGGAAAGGAGATCATGATGCGTTTCATTTATGTTTTAAAAATTATAATAAAGAAAGCTAGCGTAAAGTACAGTGCGTACAAGGATTGCTCCTGTACTATTAGAAACTATTGGTTCGTATCAACGAATGTCAATCAGAATGACATTTTTAAGAAAAGATATTGTATGCTCATTCTCTAGTCAACGTCACCACGTACGGAATAAAAATCTCTCGAGTGTATTATTAATATAATACCGGAATAGCAATTGTTTCTATTATAAACCACATCTTGACGTGGAAACTCCGAAATGAGGTAGCAGGTTGCTCCGCTCCGTGGTCTGGCGGGCAGCAGCAGGAGGCAGATGAGACGGCGAGGGTGGGAAGGCACGATGCCAATACGGCACGAGTGAGTAGACAAGTGGTAGAGACGGCGGCCGCGCTGCGCTGCGCGGTGGGGCGCGGTCGATGAGGAGGGCGGGAGGGGGCGGAGGGTCGCAGGCTCCAGGCCAGGCGCCAGGCGCGCGCCCAGTGCGTCACACGCCGCACCGCCCACTCCACCGCCCTCTCATGCTCTCCAAGCTCATCACTCCTCGGCCCCTCGCTCACGGAAATACCTGCGAGCTGGAGCTCGCACAGCGCACAACGACTCAATTCAAACATTGAACATGCCAGCCGACGAAAAATGTAGCGTTTATGAGTACTGAATGCTGAAGGCGGCCTGCGCGGCGTGCAAGCTCCGGAGAGCGCATTGTGGGTCGTGAGCGGGTCCTTTTCCGCTGCCGTAACGCCGCGACGCATCCCCAACTCGCAGAGCAAACGCAGCCCGACCGTGGCGCACGGCCGGCCGGGGGCGGCGGAGGCGCCGCAGTGCGTGGAGCGGAGCGGCGCGGCGCGGCGTAGCGCGACGCGGCGCGTGCGTCATCGCTGGGAATAAGCCAGCACTCACCCACCACTCGCCACCCGACAGCCAGCCTCGGCCGCCGCAGCTTTGCGCCCGAGCTGTAATGCGCACGCTGGAGCCCGCGCCTCACACGATCTCGCTTGGCTTCGGGCGTTTCCATCCTCGTTCATTCTAACGAATCGATTTGTTCTTCTCTATTCGCAGCCTTACAATTCTTATTTAGAGTATTTTCATTTGCCTTTCTCTTGTTAACTTTGCATCTCGTCAAATACCGATGGATTGACGCTATTTCACAAGTCAGTGAAAATAATACTCACAAAATGGTGGAATTAATTGATAACAATTATTAACTGAGCTCAAAAATACCACAATGCGGCAAATGCAAGGTAACCCTAGCACCTAACACTTACTTTGTCATGCTAACATGTTTCCATCATTTGTCGCGTGGGATCTGTGGTTAATCCAAAATGAAGTATTGCAAATAAATGGGAACGCGTTACGTTACAATATAATCACAAGTAGCACTTTGTGTCAACAAATTTTAATTAACTGAATTATAAAATAAAAGTTTATAATATTTCATATCATGTAATTATGCTCTAACCCGTTTTTTTTACGAAAATGCAACAACAATGCGAAAATATTCTCGTTCTAGTATACGACCTTGACCGATATTTCATAACGACATGTATAATTTCCAAAACTGTTTTAGTATAACATTACAAATTATTAAATTCCAAATCTTACTTAGACCTCATTAATGATGTTTATGTCTGCTGGGGGAGCTATGCCTGTTGACTTTTCTATTTTTAGAACAGTGGGTATTAATGATTATGTTGTAAACTTATAACAGAGGTATTCATTTTAACGTAATGTTTACAGAGGATCAATGAGAATTTAAAAATGTACCTTGATGCCTCACGGTGCATAAGAGTACATAAAAAATTAGTTATAACCTCTTCGGCGAGAAAAATTAGTAATTGAAATAAACAATTTCGTATGAATCATTTCATTACAACACGCCAGTACAGTGAATCTGCAGGCCGTCGTCCAGTATTCCATAGCAGACTGCACCCCTCCGAGCGAAGCTGCCAAAACCCACTTTCCGAGCACTTCGACCGCTCGCGCAGGCACTGGGCCACCACTCGATCGGGGATTCGAGGTGCAAGCGTTTGCATGCCTGTTATAGACGAATCGTAACTGACTGAATTTTTGCCTCTCCGTAGCACCAACCTCGAATTCGCGAATGTCGGTTTGTGCCCCTACTGATGACAAAACAAAACCCTGGCCTCGCGCCCGTCAATGTTGGTTAGGGGAGAGAGGAACCCACTCACCGCACGGTCGGTTTTTGGATCTCGAGATGTGTACTACGCTCGTGTCTGCGTAAATGAATAGCTGTCGTTATACATACCGGCGCCCACCGGATGGGCTTCTGCGCCGAAGCGCGCGGAAGCGCGTACGTCACGTGGATTTCCGCTCCCGACTTCCACTCGCTCTGCCCGTCTCACTATCAGAACCACACGCTCTTCATGCCGCCAAGCAGAAGCGTCAATGGCACCGAGAATAGAAGACAGCCGACAACCGGAAGAACCTAGAAGCACCAATGTTTCAAGTGAAGTGTCGTACTATCGACGGATACAACTTGAAAAAAGAAACACAAAGTTATCGTAATAAGACAAATCATGGCACATCACAAGACACACGCGTGTTCAAAGACAAAAAAACGCCGTTTTCCAGCAGCCCTTGGGTAAGTAAGGTGGTGGAAACAAGGCAAAATCTGTGTCGTGCACGGTAAAATAATAATGAGTCGTTTACTATAGATACAATTCTTTGCAACGAGATTGCCGTAAACCTTTGGAGAGAGAAAATGTAAATTATACATTTATAGTGTACATAGTTAACTGCGATATACGATTAAAACCTAATCGGGTCTCTTCGTTCACTTTTCTTGAAGTTTAAAATATATTTATGTCCTTATCTTCTCTCCCCCACAGAATGACCTACATTGCAGCCCGCGAAGTAGTATTTCATCTCTCTGCTTGCCCGAGATTCAAATGGGCCCTCTTTCCATTCCTCCAGAATTCGCCCACTTCCTTTCTCTCAATCACCTCTTATATTCAACCCATCATAAGCACCATCTATTCCACAACTCAATTGTCTTTCGTTCAGGGTACTTATGTCTTAGATTAGATAAATTATGTATCAGGGCAATATAGCCGCAGAATTAGAGTTTAGGTATAAATAACGTTATCTGACATTTTGGGCGAAAATTAAGATGATAGGCTTTCGTGAATGAGAGGGAGTACGTCTGTTTCAATTGGGTTCAAAAACAGACAAAAATGACATAGACGGTACAGTCGTACATCATGGCTACCGCAGCTCCTTTCGTAAAAAGAATTATCACAGGACATTGTCCTAAGAAACGCGAAACGTCAGATACCATTACTTACACAAGAAAGTTCTAATATATACATAATATTGTGCATTCATTCACAAAAAAATAACATACTACGACGTATAGTGCCATTCAATTAGAAGTAAAATATCACTAAGCTTAATGTCTTATGCCTGTTGCACGCTGCTAACACTGTTTGAACATTTATCTTTCGGGTTTGTGGCGACATTTTTTCGAATAATTTTTGTTAGTTGATTAAATCTCAATGTTTTTTGTTATCATACGTACTCTTAGTTATGTTTTTACGTATTAAATGACTATCTTGCACATGAAAAGATAGCTTCACTTTCGTTAAATTTTCATTATATAGCCAAACGAAGTAGTTTTTTATTCACACCAAACTGCAACACAATGCTTTCCAGGCTTATTCACTATAGGGCAAAATCGCTTTTTCGGTTTACTGCACAGAATGTCAAGGTCAATTTTGCAACATGATGTCCCGCATGTTGGGGTATCACTTCCGTTCCTGACCCAACGAGAAGCCCCTGCGTTTCGACAGCTGCGGAAGGTTCTGGAAGCCAGCCAGGCAGGCAGCGGCGCCGCCTGCCGCGAGTCGCGCGCGCCGCAGAGCCTTTGGGCCGAGGCAGAGGCCCAGGCCCGCTGGCCCTCTGGGAGGGCGGGAGGGGGGAGGCCGCCCACTTCAAGCGTGACGTTTTCCGTTTCGCACATTGCAGCGTCACGCCAGTTCGCAGTTCAACAGCTGACGCGCTTGGCCGAACTGCTCAGCTGTGGGCGCTTTCCTATGTGAGTTTCTGGCGCTGGATTTTTTATGCATAAGGAAACTTGGAAAGAGGAATGTTACAAACATTCAAATGAAGTTATACATCAGTGAACATCACGAACACATCTGAACGTATCTGCGAAGCGAATTTTTCTTGTTAGGGTATATATTTTATTCTGATTCGCACTAACAAGATACTCAATGAACGTATTCGATAAAGTATTTCACTTTAGCAGTTTCATGGGAAGTAGAAAAGTGGCTTCTGTTTTCGGCGAAACCGCTATTCAAAATATGTTCTTCAAACTTCATTTTAAGTCGTAAATCCACTATGCGAGGACAACGGCATGATTTTTCTCCGAAGGAAGGCGGTAAACCTTTTTACAAAACACCGTCCTCTGCCTGCACCGAACTACGTACTGGGTTTGACAACTCCACGCTCTCTGATAATTGGCCAAAGAATAGTGTCTACGGATGTTGGGTCACGAAGTTGGAGGTGACGGGCGAGAATCTAATTCTGTTCACGTATGCCGTACATTCCCTAGTAAGTTGAACCCTCTCACTGAATGAGTTCCCGTTATTGCCGCCGTAACTTCCTCGCTGTGTTCCACCGACATTCGACGACCTCCGCAACACAGCGCGTCGACGAGTTGGGAATTGCATTACGAGCGCGGCGAGAGGGGTGCGGGGGCGTCTGTCTCCCCACTTTCACTCGCCAAAGCTTCGCGGCTTCTTGTCGACAACGGCCCGCTTCGACACCGGAGCCGGCCTTTCTCTCCAGCGTGTGCTCTGCGGCGGGGCCATGCAGCAATAACTAGGCTGACGCGACGTGTCAACTTGGCGGCTACTCCAGCCAGTTTGTCCCGCTATGGGGACAACTCCGCACGAGTTGGTTCACGGAGGCAGCTGCATTCATCACAAGTATGATTATATATAGCACCAACATTCCCAGAATGTTACGACTCAAATTTAGTGAAAGTTACCCCAACAGTTTCATCAGGAAGCAGAATAATTGAAAATTGATATTTTCTAGAATTCCATACACTAATTTACTAGGGGTTTTCGGGACGTAGTGTTTGGCGGAAGGATTTTTGTCGATTCCAATCATATTTCACCTTTACGGTTTACAAGCGTAGTTTTTAAAGGAGGCGGTTCTAGATCGTTCCTTTTGTAATCTCGAGTACCTGCCCTGTGTGATTGTTGGGAAGATAAATAAAAAACATAAAGGAGAGTAATTGAAGGAAATAGCCTCAGGAATGAATGAATCAATCTAGTGGTTGTGCGACGAGAAGCGCTTCCAGATGCATTTAACATCTTTATTTTCCTAAAAGATTTAGATAACTTCTATTAAGAACTTCAAGGAAGTCTTTAACAAGCCGGGAGAAAAGTTCAACAAACGAGATTGTAAAGCTTTAAACGCTGCGGTGCTATATTGTTCTGATTCCATGATTTTCTCTGATTATAACGCTGAACAGCATCTTGACTCCTCTCATTCAGCGAGTGATTACATTCCTAAGAATTTTCCAGAATAAAAAAGTCACGAGTCGCGTACGTTGTCATTTTGGAAGATTGGAAAGTGCCCAGATTGCATTTCTCGCCTACACGTCTCACATAGCTCTTGCGCTAGCGTCAGAGGTTCTGGGGGTAAAGGACCCAGAATCACACTTCCGAAGACCACTTACTCGAGTCCATATTTAAAACACAAGTAACTACTCCATGAAAAATAAAAAGATCTCTGCCAGTGCGAAGGTATTCTTGTCAGCTGTTTCATTTTCTCAGAATGAGGATTTGGACGGTATTACAAACATTACTATTATACTTTCACACAAATACGTGTACAAAATCTTCCTTGAAATACATTTAACGAGCCCAACCATTCTTCAAATTAAAGCAGCCTTCCATAACCAGCTCACAGAGCCGATGTCATGGTGAATTTCTAAACCGTCCATCACGCGTTTTACCAACCACACTGGTTCAGCACAATAGACTTGCTCAGCATTCTAGAGGCCGGTGTTTTTCATTGCCTCCAAAAAGCCCCAGCCTGTCGACGAGCGCTGCCTTCACAAAGAGGAGCATCTCAGCGTGGCCGCTGTGCGCCTCGGGCTGACGAGACGAGGCGCGGCGCGGGCGGGGAGGGTGGGAGGAGAGGGACGGGCGGAGCGGGGCGGGGCGGCGGCGGGGAGGAGGCGCGCTGGGGGCCTGGGGCGCGCTTTCTGTGAAAAGGCGTGGCAGCGGCGGCGGAGGCGGAGGCAGAGGAGGACGAAGAGGAGGGCGAGGCGGAGGCACGGAGACGGAGGCAGCCGCGACCCACCATGGCATACAGTGCTCCGCTACAGGCAACCACGCACACGCCCTCAGCTACCCTAGTGGGCAAAAGACATGCCCGTTCTCAGATCCAATTCACTAGCAGACTAGGCGTTTGTGCACCCTCTATCATTGCTCTCTTATAGATTTCCCAGCCTTACACTCATCCCGTACCTTCGCCTTTTATTTTCTTGGTCTGTCTGGCATTGCACTTTTTTCTTCAAAACCCTTCCTCTTTTGATGTCTTTCAAAACCCCTTCATCCTTTTTATCTTTTTTCTTATCTATACTTTACAATTCCTACATTAAATCTCTAATTTTCAGTCAGCTAGTCAACAAAGCTCAATGACGCCAACTCATTTGTATTTTTCCTTTCTTAACCTAAATTTCTTTACTTGTTAATGCCCAAGCATCATCATCATCATCATCATCATCATTGTATTCTCTCGCCAAATCAATTCACATTTAATTATTTCCTTCTCTCCATTTCTTTATTCGAATTCCTAACTTTACCTCCCCCCCCCTCTCTCTCTCTCTCTCCATGATGCTGTTGGAAACAACGGAAGCTTCGCCCGAACTCTTGGAAGGAGAGGGGGGGCACGAAAAATCCAGGGTCGGAGCCAAAACGGAAACTCCCAAGTCGAAATTCCATGGGATTGGCCCTATGAATAACCCCATAGAACGCGCAACCCTCGCGGCCAGCCACACAACGAGAATTCTGAGAACTAAAGGAATTCTACACGAGTACTTGCAGAAAAGATAAGCACCGATTAAAGATAGACCAAGTTCTCCGCTATTCCTCTTAAAAGTCCGCGGGTCGGCAGAAAGTACTGTAAACCTTTGCTTTTGACGATTCTCAGGAACTAAAGTGCCGAGGTGTCCCAAAGTATCAAGAGGGCATTGATTGCTGTTACACTAAAACGAAAGGACTGCCCAATTTCGGATCTAGGGAGAATATGATATTTAAGTACTTATTGCTTACTACAGAGCTCAATGTAATTTCGAAGTATTAGTTTCCCGAATGATATTTGGCGATAAATATACTTAACACTTTGCATACGAACTACGTTTGAACACAATTACCAGAACTCTTTAGTAGTCACCGTCATATGGGAAGTTCCTTTCTTTTTCACATCCTGTTGCGCTCGCATTTGTAGGGTAAGCCTCCTCTGTGACAGAAGTTTACGTTACGTGTGTTAGTTCATCAAAATTAAATGTAATAAAATAAATATCAGTTATGGTAAACGTTTTCAAGTTCAATGTGCCCAATAATTAGTAATTTGCACATATGTTTATTAAGAAAATAGGTAAAATATGGGTATCAAATGAATATAAAAATGGAATATGGATATAAAACCATGTATAAGTAATTGGAAAATATGTGCTTCTTGTAGACAATAAGTGAGACTATTTTCTGACTACAGGGGGGGGGGATGCATTTGCCTTGAAATCAGGTCCCAGAAGATTAGAGAAAGACAGAAAATTAGCAAGTTCTGAAAGATTTATCGGCTTTGGGCACCGAGAAAGTCATTTATTTTCTCTTGGTTCGAGCAAACAAAACGAGCACAGAATTATTATTTTCGATCAATGTGGTTGTTTGTGGGAGCAGTATAAAACTTTAGTCCGGTAAAATGGAAAAGAGAACACTCTACAATGTTCGTCAAGTTCGCGCCAAGTGAATGCGCAATCTATTTTGTATTTTACTTTGTACCTGGTTTGACCAAAATAAATAATTGATATGAGACAATGTCTTTACTAATATGCGAACGTGAGCATCCAGCAGAAAAACGATAGCGCCTATAATTTTCTTTTTCAATTTTATCTTAACAATTAACATTTTCCATCATCCTTCATTGTAGACTCCCATCGCTTAAAAAATGTATTTTTAAACTACAATTTTCGAGAGTTTATATTAGTTAGTAACGACTGTTTTGGCACAATATTTTATACCCATTACAATGATTATACATTTTACAAAGGTGAACATTGTAGTACTTATTAAAATCCAATAATTGTACACGCATTCGGCCAGAAATACATCGAAATCATCTTCACAAAATAACTCTATTTAAACAAACATTGCAAGCTGAAATGACTATGCGTCTAACGTGCACAAATACGCTGTTACTAAAAAAAAATATTTCTTTGTTCCTCCGTAATTTGTACGGGCAGCATTGTTTACTTCTTGTCTTAAAGAGAATGGCATGAAAACACCGCACTGCACAGTAGGTTTACAGGCCGTTTTATAAATTGCCTTTCACGTAAGGCCGCCCACGTAGAAGGGAGAAAAATTAGCTCTGATTCCGCTCCATTCGTTTACGAGAAGGGACCCGCGCGCGCGTGCCCAGGAAACGAGGGCGGCGGAGGAAGGAAGACAGAGAGGACGCTGGAGGTGAAGCAGCGGGAAGGAGGGGGAGGGGGAGCAGCGAGGCGCGGCTGGCGAAGGGGGAGAGGCCGCGGGCCGCGTAGCCGGCAGCCGACGGCAGTCCAAGAACAGCAGCAGGGCGCCGCCTCATTCCACCGCTCTTTTCATCTCCCCACAAAAGCGCACTGCACGCGCTCACACCGCACGTGAATTTGCTCAACCAATTAGCAATAAATGCATTTTTAAAATGGTGCCTACTTTCATTTTGGAAACATTCAAAAATATTCGCAGAGGACAAAATATAATTTTTCATTGACGGCAAAATATCAAAATATACCCTTTTCGACGCATGTTCTTAGTTGCTCGAACTATGCAATCATACAATTTTACATAATTCATTACTTTAAAAAAATCCCGTGAAGTAGTGTACAAGTAAATTTAATTTGGTTTACGAAAAGATAGATTGTAGTAGTACGTGGAACATCTTCCATGATATTTGTTCGGTACTCAAAGAGGAATCGAAGTACATGGATCGTCAGACGTTCAATACGATTCACTGACAATGAAGTGTGCGCTATTATTCATGACATCTTTTGCACCAATTCATAATCGTCTTAACGAATGGCTAGCAGCTGTCTTCTCGTGCACGCGCCACACACCGGACGCGCAGCGCAGCCCGGAGAGCGACATCCAAATAGCCTCTTCATCAATTCAACTGGCGTTCAAGAGGCCTCCGCGAGGCCATTTTATGGTGACGATGTGATGACAAGTCATTTCATACTCAACCCCAGGAGCAATCTGAAGAGGAAGTTCTTTATTAAGAGTCTGTCTCTCGCATCTCAATAAATTCACACATTTCACGGTAAGAGTGGAAGAGATGAATATTTTAGTCTGTGAATTTGGAAATAGTAATTTTGAGAAAATACGCAATAATACAATGCTACCAAGACAAAATAAATTTTTATCTAACACAAAACAATCGTTATTTACAAATTATTAAACGGTTACGTTTAGAGGAAAAATAGAACAATAAACTCAAAGAACAACGTAAGGATGTTTTTCAAGTAAAAATAAGTTGTTAATGCGAATCTCTACTATCCATTTATGAACTAGAGGACAAAAATTAGCAGTCTCACTACATAGATTCCACGAATACAAGAGACAAGCTAGAAATAGTGTTCATTTTATCGTCCACCGAAGATTGGGGCCGCGTCGCCCGGGCAGTCAAGGGCTCATTCGCCCAGCGAACCGCAGACTCAAATCCCGTGCTGACACACGGAAACTTTTGCTGCGCTTATCTTACCTTAAAGAAGAGGTAGAAATCGGAGTCGTTTGGCTCGAATGCATTCTTGGCATCTCCGGAACATATTCGGATTCACCCTTTGAAGTAAGTGTCGAGGAATTGTAGCGACTTTTTCTTCAATAGAGCGCCAGAGCTCTTCCCCCGAATGAGGCTTTTCTGCACACATCTGATCTTTCATGTACCCCCAAAGGAAAAGTAACAAGGAGTCAAATCAGGTGATCTAGGAGGCCATAAACCACGACTGATTATTAGATCGTCACTATAAGCATCATTTAAAAACTTCAATGATAGAACAGCAGTGCGAGCAGTTGTCGAATCCTGTTGAAAGTAACCATAGACGCCTCAAAGATTTTCTTGGAGATTGTTGTAATCTAGCAGAGATTTCGTTCACCAACTCTTCTGTCAGGAGATGGCGCTTTTGAAACTTTTGTTTGTCAATTAAAATTCCATGGGTGCGAGGTTTCTTTATAAGCTTCAAAATTGTCGACCGATGCGGAATATTCACGCCCGGAAATTTGTTAATAAACCTCTTGCGGCACTTACAGGCAAGCTTCAGTAAAACGAAGGTGCCGTAAAGAAATATTCTCTGATGGAAAGAAAATTTCACGATGACCAGTTGACCACTCTCGGGGCACTGGTGTATCGGCCAGTCGCGCCGAACGACAAACGCGCCGGCTGAACGGGGCCCTCGTTGACAAATCCCCGGGGAACAGAGGGCTCGATCGCTGAGGCAAGCGGCCCGTCTTCGGCGAAAGTTGAAATGAACACCTCGTATAATTACTAATATTTATAATTTCAAAAATTAGTAATAGCTGTGGCACTTGCAAGTGTATTATTTGAAGTCAAAAACAAAACATATTATGTTCATATGCATCTATCCGAATCGCAGACTCCAATGCTAAAAATGGTATCATTCCAGAACAATAACAGAACTAAAAATACAGCATGAAATACAAACAAAAATGATCAATTTACTTTCTTGATTGAAAATAAAATAAAAAATCCAAGGTCAATTTTGATCTTCTTGACTTTTCATTTCATGCTACATTATTTTCGTTCCTTACTTGTTTCTTACGCTCTGAGGATGTCTGCAAATGGGGTAGTCGACACGTTTGCAACATGTTTTATTTTGTAATTTAAACGTTGATATCAAACATTTTTTAAACTTGAATTTATTTCGTTAGTTTCCATCGGACAATTGAGTGTTTGCAATCGCGAACACACGCTGTGTACAATGGTTTATATTACATTCCGCAATGCTGATGCACCTTACAGGTTCTCGCGTATGGGCGCTGGCCGGAAGAGGTTCGATTTCTCCGGGAAAACAGCTGCCATTTCGCACTTCCCTTCTCCCCATCCTCGCCCCCGCTCGCGCCCTGCCTCCCCCAGGCCCCGCTCCCCGCCGGGGCGCCGTGATCTTATCGGACACAGGGAGCTGTCGCGCCCAGCGCCGCTGCCTTCCAGATAACGCGCGGGCGCGGGAGGATACGTGTCGGCGTGCACCACTTCCCGAAGGCGATAGACGCAGAGGAGGAGACCGGAGGCCTACCAGTGTTCCTATTCGAAACTTCCGAACAGACACTTTGGAAAGACATTTCGAAAAATGCTCGCACACTAAACAAATACAGCAAGCAATCCAAATAGCGAATTACTCAGCATAAATGAACGAATGCAATGGATACTTCAACTTTAATTTCGACCAATTTTTACTAAACAGAACTGTGCTTCTGTGTTTATTTCCTCAGGAGGCTAGATGTGATGAAACAATGTTTAATATACATGTATCGCCACACTAAACAAAGCATTTTCATGGCACATTGTATGAATTTTTTATTATTACAATGTTCGCAGTTTTTTGGTGTGAATATAAAAGTAACGAAAGGTGTGAAAAAAAAACTACAATAAATGAAGTATACTGAAATAAAAGCGAAGATTGATTCTGTAAGAAGAATAATTACATGAATTATTCTTCGGCCTAGGCAGTAGAACGCTAATGCGATTTAGTACATTCTGCGATGGCATTAATCGAACGATCACGCGTGGCTTGCAGGTTACTCACCCGAGACTTCAGACTTAATTGAGAGGAAACGAGGAAACAATCGAGATCCACGTGAGATGTACTAGGCCCCACTTCCTGTCTCCATGGCCGGATGCCAGTCCGCGACGTAGGTGAAGGGGTTCGTGCGGATGATCACCTCGGTGCGTGGCGTGTCAGTGATCGGCTAGCGAATTTCAGGGCATGAATATGGAACTGTATTGTTTAAAAACGAGTAAATTATTTCTACTGTCATTGCCCACATTTTCACAGCAACCGCTGTTCAATTCCTCGAAAAATGAGGTAAGTTTCCGAATCATTTCATCATCAACTAACGGATATCTTCTTGCATGAAATTTGCATAGGTATATTCACTTTCAAATTATAACACAAATGAAGAGTTTTGCCAACCCATGTACAAGATGTAGATGATACATGAAGTATAAGTATTTCGTAGGCACTCTCAAACAACGTTTTGTCTGCTCGTGGTACTGCCCACCCTCAAAGCAACGCATATGTTTTAACTACTTTTTCGCTTTTTGGTTTCGGTCATTCACCTGTAAAATAATTACAAAGAAAATTTCGAATCAACAATGTCGAAGGAAAGAAACGATGGCCAGTTCTATAAAAACGATTAAAAATGCAATCCAAGGGCACTTGTTCGCAAAGCGAATGCTACAGGAGCGCCTGCGAAGCCTAGAGGGAAGCCGGACCCATCGATTGAGGGCCGCGCAGCGTCGCCGAGCGGAGTCGCCAAATGAGGAGAAAGCTCGGGGCGCGTTGCGGCAGCCGCGCCGGCGCACAGGCGTTGACGTGGAGCTCGTCTTTTGAACGCAAAGAGAGCGGCCCCCCGGGGGCGGGGGCCGCGCGGCCGCGGCGACGCGTCTGAATCAATGCCAGTCGCTTTGCCGCACCCCCCCTGCAACCGACCCAGGCAACACTGCCCCCGGCCGGCGCCTGCACCCAACTGCCCCACAAGCAATGGGATACTCAGGAACTTTGATTATTTTATTTTATTTTATTTTATTTTACGTCAAAAACAGGGAAAAGTGTATTCTGTGCACGAATTCAATTCTGTGATCCCTACCCTAAACCATATACATGTTGAATTCTGAATACAGAAAGAAATGAGCGTTTTTGGCACAAATTGTCAACAAAACATTCTCTCCGATGTAATAAAATCTAAACCTTAATGTAAAGAAAACCTCTACACCTAACTCACTTCCACACTCACTAGGGATTAGGGAATTAGAATTCAACAATTCTAATTCCCTAATCCCTAGTGAGTGTGGAAGTGAGTTAGGTGTAGAGGTTTTCTTTACATTAAGGTACAAAAAGTATACAGAAACAACTTATATTAGTGTGTTATACTTATATTAGTTATAGTGAACTCTCGGTTATAGTGAACCTGAACCTCGGTTATAGTGAACGTACGAAATACCACGTCTAGGAAATTCCCTTCTGGAAAAGAATATATCGCCTCAGTGCCACAAATTGCAACACTAGGCAGCTTGAAAAAAATATCGTGGGCCAAAAGTCATAATCGAAGAAGTCTGCCCTGAGACGAAGGAAGCCGCCCCAGAATGGACACCTTACTGCTACCTTAAGCCACTCAGTTTCATTGCGGAAACAAAGGCCGTGCCATGCATGGGCTACAACTGGCGGCGGCGAGGCGCGATTGCTTCTTTAATTTTAATCTCTCTTTTCTCCCCTCACCATAGAACATCAATTTTTGTTTTTCTTTGTGGTTTAACACCGCAATAAGACAATCAACTTAGGAAATTTTCCAAGAATTATGTATATGCATTCACAACTCTGTAGGACCATCTGGTCGAGCAGATAGAAATAAATAAATTTAAAAAAAAATAATCTTGGTTTTACTTGATAATCCGCGGGATAATGCGTGTTGAGTTCTACGTATGCGACAGGAAACACGAGACTGCCACAACCTGACGAAACCCGCCGTGCCGCGCGGAAAGCGATCAGTTTCATTAGCCACTTGCGACATACCGCTACCGAAAGCATCCCCTATGTTATTAGGCGAGTAAAGGGCCATCGGAGAGCGAGATGGTGTTCCAATAGTGCAAGAGGCACTGAAGGGTGTAAAAACTGCATTACGTTACTTAGGCACCGAGGACAATGCAGAATCAAGTATGAGAAGAGCACGAACTCTGGAGAAGGATGTAGAGAAATTACTAATGAAAAAGAACGAAGCAAACAATTTAATTTAATTGAATTTTTAAGGACAAATAAAAATATTGAAATTTTCAGTTCGTGTTTTTAATGTATCGTTCTGTATCTCTATATTAATAAAACCAATCGTTATGGAGAAATTCTATTTAATTTTGACATCATCGGATATCAGTATAACAGGAGACGACTGTATGTTCTTTTGACCAGTATGTTCCCATTTTATCCAGTCTATTCTAACTACTCTGAAAAGCACGAGGTAACGATTTATTTGTTTTGCACTTCCTTTTTTTTCTATTCAAAATATTACTTCGAAAAAACAAGGCCTCGCGCTTTAATTGTCTCCTCACACTAACGCCCAACGCTACATTTCTTTTAAAAACTGCAGTACTCTCTCCAGTCCATTTACGAACATTTTTAACGATACTTCCCCGTAAATTTAGAGGTTATACGGAAAATTTGAAAGACGTCATTATACTACGCCTCTACACGACGAAAATGTGAAAGTAAGCTAACATCCACTGATCGAATTACGTTCGCTTGAGGATTTTATGACATAGAATTGGTAAACTCTTAGTAACAAATTGATGTACAATATTGTTTAACGTTGCATCAAATGAGAAGCAAATTCCTAAATTGCAGTCCATAGAAAAAAAGTATCTGAGGTGATTGGTACGACGTGATTGGTGACTGAAACAGAACGAAACCTGTTTATACAATGAAAATAAATTTTGAATTGTCCTTATTGCTCAGAAAAATAAATAGTATGTATAAAAGATGTAATATTTGTAATTTAAGGAAGTAGAGAGAGACGTCATTTTTACGTTAAGGAATGCTTACAGGAATTCTTACAGATATGAATAAGTTAATGCGAATCCATAACCCGCGATGTAGGTTTTGCAATCCTTATCATATCAGAAAAGTGACACACTGATGGTTTCTTAAAGTATATTACAGATTAAACTTTAATTAAGAATAAGCTCTAATTATCCTTTGATCTACCAGTCTGTAATCGTGTAATTAATCGCGAAGCGTCATATCTGTCTGCGGGCGCCTACGCACTTTGACATCTTCGGTTATGTTTTCTCCATCATATTCTATCAGAAAACTATTGCACTCATATTTTCTTTAAATTTAAACATTCAACTTCAAATCGCAGTTGGTCTACCACTTTTCAAGTACGCCAGTTTGCGAATTTCGCCTCCGGCAGACTGGTCTTGTCGCACTTCCTAGTGTTAGACGGGTGCTATCTCTTAATGAAGTACTGTATAACAGGCACTACACAGTACACTACTAAGAATCGTATTCAAATCTGTCAAATCGACGATCATTTTGAAATGTTGACATTTGAGCGCCTACCTACATGTCCCGCTGGCGGAGCGGTGGATGAACATATTCCTTTCCGGGGTTTAGAACTACTTAGGCATATTTAAAACGAGGTTTCCAACGAGGTACGTTCTTGGCATTATCTTTTGCACTATCAGGAGAAACGTGGCGACACTCCACCGATTCAAGGAGCCCCCTCTCCTCTGAACGACTGCTTCCTCAACGGGGAAGCAGGGTGTTCAGAAGAAAAATGAAATTTATCTTTCCAGAAAGTGTTCCTTACGCATATCGTAGTTGTGTACGCGACTTGGTATTTTTATTTTTGATTCATTCATATCTAATAATGAAATTTCATTCATTATTCATTCATTCATTCTAATAATGAAATTTAAGTGCCCGATTCTTCAGGTAACTGAACAGTCCCCAAGTCCTTTTATTATGACGGTTACTTTGGTCTTTATTTATTTATTTATTTTACGTCAGAAAAACAGTTAAAAACTGCGTATGACTTGCTATGGGGAAAAGTGAATTGTGTGCACATTTTCAAAATTCTGTGATCCCTACACTTACTCATATACTACTTAAATTTTGAATTTTGAAAGGAGAAAAAAAAAAACTCCCATGAAATAAAATCTATGTTCAAGGATAAACAAGCAATAAAATTTTGAATTTTGAAATTTTGAAAGGGAGAAAAAAAACAAAAAAACTCCCATGTAATAAAATCTATTTTCAAGGATAAATAAGCAATAATTTTGAATTTTGAAAGGAGAAAAAAAACAAAAAAACTCCCATGTAATAAAATCTATTTTCAAGATAAATAAGCAATAAATTTTAAATATAAAAAAAAAAACTGTAATTAATCTTTCAAGAAAAAAACAATAAAATAATTGTATTTCCCACTGAATTCTAGAAGACGTGCACAGGAAATGAAGTTACATTTATGTCCAGAAGCAAAACAAGGGCCATCTCAGCATTTGCTCAATGGATCAGGAAACTGGACGAAAACCTGATCGAGATGGGGTCATTGACCCGGAATCTGTAGTACAATAGTTGTTACAGGTTGTTTATACTCATTTATACAGTCCAAATGGTAAATAATGCATTATGTATCATTGTTAAAATTAATGTTACTTTTCTTGTTATGCTCAGTATAGTCTCTAATTGTATAGAAACAGTTATGCAGCAGAAACGATTTCACTTGGGATTTAAACTTTTCTATTGAATTTAATCGTTTAATGTCATCTGGCAAAGTGTTGTAAAATAATGTACATGTATTGTATGTGAATTTTTTGTAATGAGCTGTTGATACTGCCCCCTGATGAATATGATTTCTACGTCGAGTGTTATAGTAATAGACTTCTGCATTTTCTGAAAAAATATTCCCGCCCTTGAGCAAGTCATTTTTTACAAAAACCACTGATTCGTAAATAAAAGACACGGTAATGGTAGAATTCCTAGATTAATGAAGAGAGGCTTACATGAATCACGTGGGTGGGATTTGGTTATTATTCGTACAATTCGTTTTGTAATCTAAAAGTCTGGGAGCTATAAGATGTATTTCCCAGAATATTATGCCATATCTCAGGCGGGAATGAACATTCGCGAAGTATACACAACGAGCAGTATGAAGGCTGACTGAATTTGCATGAATTCTGAACGCGTAGCATAAAGAACTTAATTGTGTGTTCAATTCATTTAAATGGACGTTCCATTTAAGGTTTGACTGAATTGAGATACCTAAAAATTTTGTTGCCTTAACATCAGTCAATGGTACACTGTTCATTTTCAATGGAGCACAGAATTGTTTATTTGAAATGGAAAACTGCATTAAAACCGTTTTCTTTTCGTTTACTATTAATTTGTTATTTCGGAACCAATTTGAAACATCTGATATTGTACTATTTACGGTTTCTTTATTGCAAAGGATGTTCGTATCATCTGCAAAGGAACTGTTCTTCCGTTTTGAATCGTCGAGGGCATATCGTTTACGTAAAGTAGGAACAGAATAGGGCCTAAAATCGATCCTTGAGGAACTCCACATGCAACGGGCAAAGAGTCGGAAGGTGCGTACGTAATGTTCCATCATTCCAGTAAGGTATTTCAACTCTCTGAGATCGTTGTTTAAGGTACGAACATAACCAATCTAGAGCAATACCACGAATTCCATATGAAGGTAATTTGGAAAGTAAAATGTCATGATCAATGACGTCAAAAGCTTTTGAAAGATCTAAAAATAACCCAATAGGTGCCTCGTTTTGATCCAATGATGAGGCGACATCTTTAATAAAAGAAAATATAGCTGTTTCCGTTGATTTTGATTTTCTAAATCCATGTTGGCAATCTGAAAGCGCGTCGTGTTTAGTGAGAAAGGTTTCCATTCGTACGTAAAAAAGTCTCTCTAATACTTTTGAAAAAACTGATAGAAGAGAAATGGGCCGATAATTTTGAATTTCATTTTTGTTGCCTTTTTGAAAAGCGGCTTAATTTTAGCGTTTTGAAAATATCTGAAACGTTCAGTGCATAAAGATGCATTAAATATGTGAGTTAACGGATGTATAATGGCATACGCACAAGTCTTTAACAAAGAATCCGGGAATTCATCTAAACCGGACGAATATTTATTTTTTAGTTTACCGATTATTTTAAGAATTTCATAGGAAGAAGTTTCGGAAACGAACATTGTGTCTAAAATTTTGAGTGAACTGTCTATTTTTGAATTTTGTGCCTGAAGACCCTTAGTAGATCGGCAGCAATTCTCGAAAAGTATTGGTTAAAGAGATTAGCCACTGTTGCCGGATCGTTCACATTTATATCGTTATATTTTAAAACAACATTCTCTACGGGTTTTCTAGTTGATTTGGTTGGTCTGCCAGAATGTTAGGGAATCGAAATATTGGGAAAGAAGTAAAAACTGTACGCTGCCCCATTTCACTAAAAAAAGTACACAAGTGAAATGTAGCAAACGGTGGAGATAGGGCACGGCAGCGGGGGCGCTTTCGGTTGAGCGGCTGTTATTCGACACATTCCGCGCTCCGCCAACAAAAGCGGGTGCGTTCGTGGAAGCGCCGCCGGCCCCTTCCGAGAACAAGGCGCTGCCCCGCCCCCCTCTGCCCGCCCCCCGCCCCGCCCAGGCGCACGCCGCCCGCCCTCCCCGCCCTCGCGGCCGCCCGCCACGCACCCGCAGCTCCCACGCTCTCCAACCAAGCGGCAACATTCAAACCCAACAGTTTGTATTCTACTTACGTCATTTCCTGTAGCAAAATTTGGAAATTGCTACTTGTAATTGATAATTTTTAAGTGGTCCATGCGCTTTCCCTACTTACATTTGGCCCGCAGTTAAGAGAGGTAGGAGAACTCTTAGTGTAACAAAGTCAATGTACTAGAACGGTTGCTGTAACGAATATGATCGATAAACCTTTTAATGAAGCTTCGCAACAAATGTATATTGAACATAACAGAAACGTTATTTTTATAACCAATAATGATTGTAATAACTTAAACTCAGTATTACTTATATTATATTCTTTCTTCTGCACACCAACAATTCTGTTTTCCGTTATTTTCTTTAAGTGATTCCAACGCAAACCTTTCATGTTTTCGTAATAAAACATAACTTTTTAACAAACCATAAATTTGTTGAGTTCTTAGAATAAGAAAATTAAAGTTTGCATATAGTTCCCCGATGCTTGGAATTCGGTCATGCACGGAATCTAGCTAAGGACAATAGGAAACATGTAAAGAATATTAATCACGAATTTCCAAATTATGATTTGGAAACCACAAATATGATGAAACCACATCTAAAACACGATGACACTGAATTACTTTCAAAGGACATCCAGAAACAAACCGGCAAGTCCTGTTTAGCGAAATGAACAAAAGTAATACAAAATATTTAGTATTACACGTCTATGAAGCCTACCAGTTTTGTTTTTAATCTACTCACCAAATATTATGCACGAAACAAAAATGCGAGTGAACAACTGGATATCTCAGCAACATTAAACTATTTTGAAAATGATTAATGGTTGATGCTCGATTTCACGAAATTTGTTGAGAGAGCACCCCACTTCAGTTTGAATGAATGCCGGAAAGTACCCGAGAGTGCAGTGCAGCGTTCGTTGAATGCTGCGCGAATCCTATTCCAGGCCGGACTCACGCAGTCAGCAGGACTAATGCATTTTGCAGTTCCCTGCGGAAGCAGCGGACACCGCGACCAGCTCGGACCCATTCAGTGATGCAGTCAAGGCCGAATGCGATCACAGACACACTACACTATACGTACACTTGTCGTTTGAAAAATACGCAAATGTCGTACATTGAATTACCCTAATTGTTAATTTAAAAAAGTTATCTATACCAACAGATACATGAGCCTGAACTCAAAAAATGCTGCATACTAAATGAAAAACTCCTAATAATTGGTATTAAAAAGTCTTCAGGTAGGAAGGGGTCAGGCACCAAAAGCCTTGTTTATTATTTTCACCATCATGAAGATTATCAAGTCAGGGATGTTTCAACGTTCATTATTGTCATTGTCTTATTGTCAACGTTCATCATTATCTTATACATAATTGTGAACAAATAGCTAGATACATTACCACACACTGCAGTTCGCAGCAATAGGACGGAAGGAAACCAGTACTTATTATAAATCTGGACACACCTTGCGCGTTAAAATGACGTCATTGATGAATACAATTAATAGGTTTGTCGTCAAGGGCATTCTTAGTATTTGTTACTATACTTCCTCGTCGGTACCTCTACTGCTTCTGGATCCGATTCATTAAATATCCATGACATGAACAGTCGTAACCCTACTGGTACTCTCATCTGCAGCAGACAATGCGAGACATTGCTGTTGTGCCAAAACGCAAAAGGATTGGAGGCGTATATATTTTAATATGTGCTTCACACTTCGAGTCCTTACAAGTAATCGGTATGCTATGAATAGGTATGTTTCGGAAGTTGCATAACAATGTACACCAGAAGGCTTTCACCGCCGGAGTCAATATTCGTGTTTTCTTCCGGGCTGATGGGTCGTGGTCCAATTGGCTTTGAACTGCCAAACGTTTCGCCCACGACTGCGGTGGGCATCTTCAGAGGCGAGGTCTCAGGCGAAGTGTCCGGGACGGCGGCTGACTGGCGACTGTATCAGAAAACAGTCGTCAGTCAGCCGCCGTCCCGGACACTTCGCCCGAGACCTCGCCACTGAAGATGCCCGCCGCAGTCGTGGGCGAAACGTTTGGCAGTGCAGTTCAAAGCCAATTGGACCACAGCCCATCAGCCCGCAAGAAAACATGAATAATGTACACAAGTTTACTATCAGAATACTTTACAATTACCTACTTCCTCAATTTTGAACGGAGTACATTTTGGACAAGTACAATTAACTTTTTCATTGATGGCAGGTACACAAAAATTACATCCGCAAACATACAAATAGAAATTAATGTACTCGTAATTTTAATATAATTTGAATAATAGAACAGGTTTAGGTGGCTCAGGACATCAACTGATGTCACTGCAGTGCCTCTTATCGAGAGGTCATAGGATTCGAGTCCCGACAGAGGGAGGATTTTCGTCACTAAGTCGAGTTCAGATGCCGTCTGGAGAAAAATTCTAGCAGTCGGCTGCTAGAATTTTTCTCTAAGATCAGTAGTTTTCTGTGATTTCTCTGACCAACACCAGGCGCAAGTCGGAGCGGTACCCTAACAAACGGACCACGGATCGCGCGCGATCTTTCCTTCCTCTTCGTTCCTCTATCCTCACCCCTAACACACGCACAACACTACTATATATGTCGGGAGCTTAGACCTTGCCCCGCCTGGGACAGTGCTCCATTGGTGGGAGATGTCTGACTGGAGAAAACCTCGCGCTAGCCGACGTGTAGGTCACCGCCGGATTTCACCATGCAGCGGGGCGAATTACTCTACAGACCCCTCCTGTGACATTACCTGCACTGCACTCATCACGGGACTAATAGCCATAGCAGTTGGCGCACCCGGAAACAAGAAATAATTAATCGAATAACAGGACTGCATTGTATTAGCGTATTTAATGCGCACCCCATATATGAAAATTAAAATTATGAAAAAACGGGTTTGTATCAAATGTAATGCGCATCAATCACACAATAATATACACGCTATTCTATTTACATTTATGTAATACAACAAAGGATCATAAGACTCTGTTTGCCCTCCATATCATAACTGAAACTTTCATCAGACCAATAATATACGAAAAGAAGCTGAATTTGAAAAGTCCAGCAATCCATTGTGACGTAATAAACGAAAAAATTGAATGAAGTTACTGGCGATCTACGGAACGGGTTTGCACCTCGAATCTAATCCGCACCACAATTTTGAGTACTACAATTGGTCAAGAAGGTTCGCATTAGATTCGCGTCCATACGGTTTGATGAATTCTGTAAATATTTTCACAAGTCCACTACGGTGGCCGAAGACATCGTTGAGCGGAAGAGAAAACAAGAGAAGGTGGGCGGCTCAGTGGGGCCGTGGCGGAGCCCCGCGTCTCGGGAGATGGGGCCGTTGCACGTCCGCGGCGCGGCGCGACGCGCAGCATTGGTCCCGTGCCAACGCACGGCATATCGACTCGGAACCCATCACCCGACCCCAGCCACCCCCCTCGAGGGCGGCTGCGGCATTCCGGCGTGCCATCGCAATTCCTGCGCCCTTGTTATCAAGACAGCTCTCGAAATAAATTAAGCACGCCTTGCCAGGAATCCCACCCACACACAGTAGACTATCGCCAACACTTTAGTTGGTGGTTTAATTCTTTTCGTGAATTTCATTTTCTTCATTCTGGGCGATGAGTACTGTTGAAAGTTGGCATTTCAATTCTAGCCGAATTAAAGAAAATTCACGTCATAGGATGCGACGACACAACACTGTCATTTAGAGGAAATTATGTAGAGTACAAAGTACATAAACTCATGATGTAATTGCCAGAGATGGGAGCGCCCTGGGAGAGGCACTTCAATGCTCTTCCCCAACCCCCGGCGCCCCTTCACGAAGCCCTCCACAACTTCCGACGTCTTGGGATTTGGTGTATTCTCAGCCTCCTTTTTACAGCTGTTCCATATTCGCAGCCAGTAACACCGTGTCGGCGCCTCCGCGCCGCGGCGTGCGGGCGTCGCGCGATCACCCCCGAGGGGAGCGGGGGCGGGGGAGGGGGAGTGGGCGGTGGGCGGGGCGGCGCGAAGCTCCTCAAGGCCAAACGCGGGGCCGCGCAACTCGGCGCCAGCGGGCGCTGCCAGGCGCGGCGATGGCGGCGGCGGCGGCGGCGAGATGCTCTGCTGGCAGGATGTGTCTGACGGAGCTCAACAGAACACATCGCGCATACAAAGCACTCAAAACTACGACTCACACCAATAATAAATTTTCGCGAATCCAAATCTCAATCCGAACCCCCACACAATCTCAATCGTCCATTCTCCAAAATGTTCAAACATTCCGCTCCTTCATAAAACACAGGTGAATTCAGACGCACATGCATACAAACGGCATAACGGCAACACAATAACAAAAGCACTGACAACGCTGTGATAATTGGAGCTTGGCGTATTATTCTTTACTTTCTACGGCTGCCTGAAATATTATTGTAAGTCATGAAATTTTAACTGCCTATGCCTCTCGCATTAAAATGGGAATCACTTGCGTTATTGAAGATGTTTCATTCAGAGTTTTCAACGCTCAAAAGGATTTAAGAATTGGAAATACAAGTAACAACAACAGTTATCGCATGACGTTTACTACGCTTATAAAAGTGGTGTAATCCCTCAAGTTTTCATTAAATCGTTAAACACTTCTTTTAACTTCAAAAATGTTTGAAAAGAACGTATGTGCTGATTCATTATGTTCGGCACATGTGATAGTGAATTGGGAAAGACTACCGCTAGAACGAAACAGCGCAGGCGATACACGTTCTGGTGAAAGTGAACAAAAGAGCTCCCGGACAACAGGTGGAGTACACCTAGGGCTGGCAACTGACTCGCTGGTTTCCTTCCGATTCTTTCCCGCCTTTTCAATCTGCGCCTCTGGTTGGCCTCCGACTGAGCCTTGACAGCGAAATTAAAATATCTCTTGAGAAAGTACGGATCTTTGTACAAAATTCCTCAGTTATTATCTGAAATATAAAATTACATAGTTTCTATATTAATAATAACCATCTGAATTCATTCAACACATGAATCACAAAATCAAAAACAGAAGCACATTATAGCTTTTCACACACATTAACGTATTTCGTTCGTTAGTTCCCTGAACTAAATATTTTAGGTAAATTATTTTGTTTTTTAAAGTAGTCATACATCTCAATCCTTTTTCGACCCATTACGTCACAACCAAAGTTATCTGATTAGCAGAAACAAAAGTAAACTGGGGAAAAAGCAAACTCGACATTCCACCTGAAGTTTATTCCTCTGCTTTCTATCTTCCGCGTTTCGCAGGTCGTGCGAATTCAAATGTTGAAATCAGAAATCTGGTAAACGAACGCACTCTGACTTGCCCAGTCGACTAAACAAGTCCTTCGAGGTGAAGGAGAATTATCTGCGATTCTGCCAATTGAATGGTTCTTCTGTAGTTCTGAAAATAATACAACGAGCTCGGCAATCGCGACCTGAACTCCGGTTGAATTACTCGGAGGCTAGGCTCCGGCCGCCAGCACTAAGCACACCCTGACAGTTCACATTACTACATGACGAATTAAAGGACCCTGCTACGGCAATCCCTGAAAGAATGCAGCACTTGTGCACTTTCCATGCCCCGCTTTGTACGTACAACATTACACCCGTTGGCCGAGTGCATGGTCGCACTCTGGGGCAGATTCACAACAGGAAGTACACGAAAGAAATGATGTTTTAAACATAAGCATCCATGACGATGAGATTTTTCGGCAGAAGTTCGCGCAAATGAATGTCGATTGAAAATCTTAGTGTGAAATTCCTCTAGCAGAATTTGGGCACCACTCTGCCGTGGACAGTGCCGGCGCTAGGGATAGACACATCGGACGATCGACCGGGGTCCGCAAGTCAAGGGGTCCGACGATAGCACTGGTGGGGAAAAATGAGTAAAAAATAAAATAGAATTCGCGAAAATCGTCATGGTAATTTCATAAGGGGCGGTACTGTTGTCTGATATTTGAAACAATTTTCATTTTTTACTTTAAATAGTTATTTATAGTCATTACTTATAAGAAATGTCTCTGTGAAATGAATTAAATGATGCTCATATTAAACATTTTTTTATTTGTGATTTTAATAAACACTACCTAAACACAATTGTTTTAGCGTTTTAAATTTGATCACTAAATACTGTTACTTAAAATTATTATTTAAAATAGATTTCCCAAATCTTTTTTAGCTCAAACGTTGTATTTGTTATTAGTTGAAATAAAATAACTCACAATTGTTTGAGATCGCTTTCACATTGTCAATTATTTCGGGGAAAGGGGGGCTATGTTTCAGCACTGCCCCGGGCCCAAAATTGTCTTGCTCCGAGACTGCCCGTGGAACGAGAGTGGGCGCGGGGCGGCACGGGGAGGGTGGGCTGTGGCTGAGCGGGGCGGGGGGGGGCGGGAGAGGGGCGGCCTGGCTTCCGAGAAGCTCGCGCTTCTTACGCTTACGTCCATTGAAGGCCGCCGACCGTCTCGCCGCGTGGCGCACGGCCACCTAGGCACCCGATTTACTCACTTCTATCGCACATGCTGCCCAACGAACAGCATCACGTAGGATCAGACTGGTAGTCGGATTAGAACTGGTATTCGTTTTACTTACAATTAGAATTACTTTAGCTTCTCTCCAAGAAATTTTGTATTTTGTAATTATAGGCTTTTTAAAGACAGGCGAATTTTAGCATCTAGTCTGTAATATTATTTTGGAGAATCATATTAGAAATGAAATGTACTGCTCGGATTCGGATTCTCGTTCATCTTTACTTTGAGGTTCTGTTGGTAATACTTGCACCAATTGCATTATATATCATTGATGTTTGTTATGACAGGTAAATCTAAATGAAAGTGTTTTCTGAGCCAATAATTTAAATTAAATAGTTGTGATTCTGCTTACTTTTGTACGTTACGTAGGTTGGTAACCTTGCCCCAATCGTGAAAACATATTCCACAGCACTTCTTAAGTACGTTTTACTTTCTTGCATACTACGTACATACGTATGTACAATGCATAGAAATGCTGCAGCGGAAAGAGGTGACATTTCTCTTCGTTTCAAGGACACTATGCCCTCCGAATATGAAACATGTATTTTAATTTTGGGGGTTACTTTACATAAAGTCTCAACATTTTCAAAATTTTCTCAGAAATAGTTCCTAATGTTTAGATTAATTTTTCTTTCGGAGAGCAAAGGACGCTTAAATATGGCGTACATCTCATTTTCGTTGAACCCTCTGAATGTTTGAACATTGCAATAGTTTCAAATAATACGAACAAGTATGTGATATTGTAGCACCACTATACTATTTAATAATAAGATATCAAACAACAGTATCAATATTTTTAATGGACATAACAAAATGACCAAAATTAACTTACGGATAGCGTATAGAAACCGCATTTTTATAGTTTACGAAAAACAATTACTTTCCTTCACAAAATATACTAATATTTTTGAAAGTATAATTAAGTTATCAATTCACGCAGGTGAAGCATTTATTTACAATACTCTAATAGCGCAGATACTCCTCGTACTAATACCTGGCCGATAGGGCTTATCCTTTCTGCAAAACAAGTGCGTAATTCCCAGAATCCCGAGCTGCCGCAATTGACGCCGCCGTAAGTTATCGCCCCCTGGGGATTCGAAGAAAGCGCCCCGCGGTCGCTCTGCGCCTCGCTTCAAAAGAGCGGCAGACGGAACATCACGCACTTCGGCATACCGCACCAATTCACGAATGACGCCATCTTCGCAAAAGATAGAACCTGCGCACTGCTTCCCTGGCACCGTTTCATTCCCCGGAACCCGACAATTGCGCCGGCAAAGCGTTGGCGCGGCCGGCTACAACCGTCTCTGCAACGCTTGGGTGATTCGGGATGCACACGACAGAATCTGCATTTTAACCTACTACGTACTTACATAGTAACGAGAAAGTAATGAAATACTGCAGCAATAATTGGCGATTTTTCGACAGAAAATCTATTGTGGGGCCCCGGCATCGAAAAAGTGGAAAAAGCTAGTTCCTATGCTTGTAGTAAATTGCTTTCTTTAACACTTCTCGGTGTAGTCAGAATTCATGTTTTGTGGGTCTTTGATACCTAAAAATTGATTGACGGCAAAACATCTGTCCGTTGTTGACGGCGAGCGTTAACCACAGACGGTGGGACGTTTTGCCATCAATCGATTTTTCGGTATTAAGGACCCACAAAACATGGATTCGGGATACACCATGGGTTAGAGGAAGTAATTCACTATACGTAGCAACAGGATTTATGCATGTTTTCGGCACCAGGTACGGCAATAAAGAGTTTTTTCGGCCGAAAATTCGCCGTTTTTTAGCGCCGCATTACGTAATGTTCTCTTCTTACGAAGTAAATGCAAGAAAATAAAAATAGACCTTGCACATTACCTTGCCATTATTACCTAAGCCATAGCTGAGAATTCTTCAATTTGTATGCAGTTTTATAATTCATTGGGTATTCGTATTAAATGTTGAGATTTGTTTGTTTAAAATTATTTTTACGGTATATACTAATTGATGCAAGGAATCCTACAGCAAACGTTAGGGATATATATCAATTCTTTGATGATAATGTTTTGATTGTGCTAACTTTCTACAATGTAATTTTCCACGTTTCCGAGATTCTTTCGTAAAGTTTGTGCAACTGAAGCAAGATATGAACTAGGATATTTTGCTTATTATTACGTATGGTTTAAGTATATCGTGCCCAAAAGATTTCTCGGTCACGTCCACATAAGCAATAGATAATTTAAAACCGACTGGGTAAGATGTGGCACGATATGTCTGGGTAAGATGTGACACACTAATGGCACGACATCTGGTGGTTACAATTCGGTAGTTTTCGCGGCGCGCAATTCTGTTTCGCAGTTGGAGTGAAGAGGGAGGTGGGGAGGTAAAAGGGGCGACAATCGCTCTCGTTATCTGGGCGGCTTTGTGCGAAAAATCGCCTCCGCGCGCAGCAATCTCACGCTTCCAACTCGAGATCTCCGGAGGCAGGAGATTAAATATCCCCGGCCGCGACGCGCGCTACAGATGTATTATCCACGCCCGTTCTCTTCGGCCTCCGCTTCGCGAGTTGCGAGACGAGTGGGGAGCTTGATTATTTGCACAAAAGGAATTTGATATTAATTTGTAGTTAGTTTATTGATGCAAAATAATTTCTATTACAAGGGAGCGAACATTTGTTTATTATCAGATTTTGTTTACAACGCTCGTTTTACCATTTACTCTTAATTCAACTAATGGTGGCAAAGGAGTGGAGGTAGGTATTCCGGGGCTCAAGAAAACGGGCGCCTATAATACTACTACAACGTGGGTGATAGGGACAAGCTACAGGAAATTAAATGTAAAGGCACTATTGGGTTTAACTAACTCCACCATCAAGTAGTAAAATAAACCAAAAGTAAAGATAAATTATAAGAATAAATGCCATAGTAAAAAGTTATTTTGTAAAAACAAATAAATGAAAAAAGGATATAAAAATCGATCTACAGAGGGCTACTTTGAAAAGATAAGACCGGTCTTCCAGGTCATAGAAAGGCGATTTTTAGGAACACTGTAGACCTAATCTTGCGACACACTATGATTCCGAGAACACTAAACGACTATAACAAATATCTGGGGAACGGAATTCGAATCCTTCATGAGACAATGCAACAAGTGGTAACAAACACACACCACGCAAAATTGCACGTGGTGACCCCTTTAGTGATAAATTCGCTTCATGGTCTCCTAGAGGATCGCAGTTTGAGAACCTAATACGGATAATAAAGGAAGTTTTGAAATGGAAAAAACTTAAATTAATTGTTAAACAAATTAAAATATGAACAAATGTCACTATAAAGAATTATTGATATGGGAGTTTGATTTCGTCTTGTCATATTTGACGAGATATCCCTAGTTTGAATGTTCTTCCTTCCGCAAATCCTCCAAACACATTGGTTCTCCTACGATGTTCTTTCGCAACGCAATGTAAATAAATGGAGTAAATGCGGAAGTGAATCAACGCGGCGAGTCGTTATCCTTCAACGAGGACAAGCGCAATTCCCACGAGGCGACAGCCACATGAGCCGCGGAGCGCTCCGCCCCGCAGCGTGCGCCCCCGCTCCCAATTCGCAGCGTCCGCCTCGCAGCGCTGCGCTCTCTCCGCGCTAAGGAGCTCAGACGCGCGCGAGCCGCGTCAAGAAATCCTTTGATGTATCTCATTGTGAAATTCACGTGGGGGCACAACGTGAGCGGAAACGCACGTGCGGAAAGCACGTGAAAAAAATGACAAAGGCGGATTTGAGGAGGTCGCTGAAAAGGGGTGGTTTGAAACGAACACCCTAGCAGCGACCAGTGGAAAGCAAAGACGCAACCAACGTGAGGTAAGGCCAGCGAGGTGCGTGGGTGCTGGTGGGGGTTGAGGGTGGGGGCAGCCCTCAGATGATGTCCGCACGGGTAATGGCGATAACTGGGCGCTTTGCTTCGCTTCTCATCGCATCGCGTCGCGGGAAATGACTCATGACCACCAATTTGGAGGAGTTGCATTTCACTGGGCAGCGTAGCATGAAACATCCCGGCGGGGCGGCGCGGCGGCAACCGGACACCGTGCGCGGGCCTCGGCGGCGGTTGGCGCTGAGAGCGCATGTCGCGGAGCTAGGCGATCTGGCGCGCTCGCTTGCCCTCGCCTATGCCCCGCCGCGCCCCGCATCACCCCGCACAGGACAAGACGGCTCACATTATAACACGCCCAACCACCCTCTTGGCACTCGGTTACAACGTCTTAGGTGGTCCGAAACGCATTTCCAACTCGCAAGGCTGACTGGGAGTCCAAAACGAAAAATACTGTACATAGGACTTTTTGCTACGCCTTTAGATCTTACCATCGTACCGTTGAGGACCCCAACCTCATCCATGAGCAGGCGACGAGGTTTGTCCATTCTTAAAAACACAATTAAGTGTTCCAGTACGTTGGCAAAGTAGGAGATTTTTAATTAAATGACCAACAACCATTACAGAGCCCTGAAACGCCGAATTTGGAAACGAGAACTATTTTTTCGTTTAATTCTGATCACGAGAAAAATCAGCGGACAATTATGCATTTCGGTCGGTGCAGAACATTTTCCAAAATGCCTTCTTATTATTCTGCAAGTAGGTCTACGAGATGGCAGGACAGGATATATCTTTTCCTCAATATTGTTATCGCAAATTTTCAACAATTACAACTTTTACCGAAACTTAAAAATGCGAGATGCATAATTAAATTCTTCACCATTTCCAAACTAAAAGGTGGATGCGTTTCTGTTATTGAAAATGTGCTCTAGACTGAGATAAGCATGAACACAACCAAAACGTCTCTACTGCAAACAGAAAAGCGAAAGAACGAGAGAGATCAATGGAGGATGCCTGTCCACAGGCAGCAAGCAGCGAAGGCGGCGCGGAAGGCGCTCGCGGGCTCCCGCTGCGAAGGAGCCTCGCCGTGCGACTTCCCACGTGTGGGGCGCGAAGGTCGGGGAGGGGCTGTGTCCTCCCAATGCGGTGCAGTGTTGCCAGGTTACGGGTTTCCCCCCTGAATTTAGTTTATTTTTATTTATTTATTTATTTATTTATCTATTTATTTATTTATTTATTTATTTTGTCTTTAGTGGACCTTTAGGAGGCAATTTTATTTGCGGATTTTTGTTGGGGGTTTTCGTTGAATTCTTTGATTGCTTTTTTTTAATGTAATGTTTATCACAAAATCACGAAACTCAAAATAGTTCCCTATGATTATTGCACGTATATGTATTCAAATATACCTAAGCGTAGTAAAAACACTTACAGGCGTGTAGTATCATTTGAATGAATTCCCTCGTTTAAAATAGGGCGGTTATTTGTTACTATCAGTATTAACCAAATATTGGTAAAGACAACACCTTTGCTAAAAAGGAACAAATCAAAGCAACAAACAAGTAATGAAAATAACGATTTCAGTTGAGAAAAAGTTTTACAAAGACTTATCAATTTCTCTTTTTCAGTCATTACAATGAGTGAGACCAAGATACTTAACTTTCATAATTCATACATAGTGTGAAAGACCTTAAAACAAAACTTGTACAGTGTGTGTATGTATGCACATTATTATATGAATATTTGTAACACATATGTTTAAGCATTAGAAATATGGATGTTTACTGTAAAATATAAACATAATCATATAAATTAATACTATTTGTCGTAATTCTTTAATTTTTCCATACCTCTTATATTTTAAACATTAATAATACTTTTTTGAATTCAGTGTTTTTCGCACACTTTCTAGTGGGAAATGATAAAGATTCCTGGCAACGTTGCTTAGCAATGCGGTGACGAGCAGGGGAGCTGCAGCTCGACGGGGCCCATCCATGCGCGCGGGGGCCTGCCAACACAAACGCTACGCAGCAGACCAGGCCGATCGCACACGCGACTCTCCTGCATTTTTCCTCATTTAACAAGCGATTCCTTCGGAAAATCAAATTGTTTGCGAATTTGCCCTCTCAATTTTCATATTTCTTTCTACGTTGGGAATTTTCATTCAATTATTATGAGCGCCAAGCGTTCTAAAATTGAACATCTGATCCATATTACAATTGTAATATGGGTTATAATTGTGAGAAAATAATTACAACTACATGGCAGGTAAATTTGTTCTGAACTTCGATTCATTATGAAGTCAACATGTCTGAAAAATAAGGAATTGTATTTATTTTACTTTCAAGATTGAAAACTATAATATAAATATGCAAGCAATGCATTCACCACTTTTACTTTACTGCCGTTGGATAAAGCTGTTTCTCTTGATCGTTACAGTGCATAAATACTTCAATTTTTGTTGTTATTTAATGGATGAACCGGTGTTCTTCATAGTGCATTGTGTAAGCAGCTAATCTCCATAGATTGGTAGGCTTCCTATTTTTATAATAAGTCACATGATTATCCTTTCGTTATTCATTCACGTTGTTGACTGTTGTACGGGTCACTGTGGTAAGTAATTATCACTATTCGCCCACAAGAAACATTTCAATGAATGAGAATGACAGTAATTTTTATTTAAGTAATGGAACATCCAAAACTCTATGCATGTTTACGATTTATGCATAAGCCTTATACGACGAAAGCTATAGGTGGATGGAATATTGAAATATTAATGTATATTCCTTCACGAAGAACATGAGAGACAAGAGCCCAAATCCATAACTGATTTATTCTTGAAAATATATTTTACAACATCGGAGCGAATATTTTGCTAACAATTCTTGAAAAAAAAAAAACAACGCTCATTTCTTTCTGTATTCACAATTTTAACTAGAAAATGGCTTAGAGTAGGGATCCCGGAATTGAGAAAACGTGACCAGAATTAACTTCTCCCCATAGCACGTCACACACAGTTTCTGTTTTTGACGTAAAATGCTGTTATTTTAAATAGCTCAGACGTCTGTGACTTCCACTCCGTGTACACACAAAAATGTGTTTCTCGCTCACGATTACGAGAAGCAACCTTTGTAGCATGCACTGACGATAGCGCCACTTGCAACATTTCCAATGAGCTGCAAGCAAGCTATTTTCGTTCCACTTTCAATTATGATGGTTATCGTCAGCTATTTTCACTGCAAACATACAAGCATTGCGAGATAAGGAAACGCACTACAACATGCTTCGTTTTATCTAACATACGAAACTCAAAGCGTTCGATGTAGAATTCAGAAGAAAACACAGAATCGAGTCAATGGTAACGAGAGAAAAATACCTTTTACGAAATAAAATCTTACCTATGAAATTGAGTTTAGGAGTACAGGAAGTCGTGTAATAATGAATGAATATGGTTCAGTAATAGAGGAAAGGAAAGCAAAAAGTATTAAATTTGCGCCGAGGAAAGAACTTTTATTTAATTTAAAAACGAAGGGAACCTACTCCAAAAGCGCAATGAATATTTCCAAACGACAACTCATTCCGGAGAGCAAGAAGTGTGGCTCGGCGGGGCACAGAGGGCGCGAGGGCGCGGCGCGAGAGGGCGGGCGCCGTGGCCACCGGAGCCGCAGCAGGGGCCTGGCAGGTCGCGTTCTGCGGTCCGCTCGACGACGCTGCGCCAGCAATTAGCGGTTGTCACAGGCAACGCCGCCGCGGCCGCCCCAGCAGCAGCGCTCTCCGCGCACTCGCCCCCGCGCGCAGCCGTCCGCCAGGCCACACAATGCGGCCTGTTGAGCGTGGCAAGTGGCGGGCAATCGTCCGAGCGCTGGCGCGGGCCGAGGGCGGAGGCGGAGGCGGAGGCGGGGGCAGGAAGTGGCCCTGCTTTGACGACGCCGGCGTGCCGCCGACTGCGTTGACGTTGGCGTTGTCGCCGGCCGTGAACCGCCTCAGGCAACCCCGTGCTGCACGTGCAAACCGTTCGAGGAATCCGATCCTGGCCGCCTCGCCCGCCACGCCCGCCGCGCGGGCTTTTTTCCGGCTGCGGGCGCCGCCGCGCCGCCTTCGCCGACACTGGGCGCATTAGCATAAGTAGGTGAATGGCATTTGTGAGACGCCCAGACACTTCTACGGAAACCACATGATATACTGCTAACACAGGATGTTGATCGTTTGGGCCCCGGAACAGGTTGCCATGATCGTGAATCCATTTCTGATTATTTTAAAATAGTCTACTTCTCTTAATTCTATATGAAATAATATTGTATGATTACTATATGTATTTTTAATTGTGCAATTAGATTATGCTAAAAATAAGTTCATTTTAGTAATAAAGAAAAGATCTCCCTCTAGGTGCTGAAGCCACGAGGTAATTGCTCAATGTATCTAAATTACAAAAATAAATTCCCGTCTCCATACAAGCACTGTGGAGGGAAAAAAGTGAAAAAAAAAAAATATATTCATCGTACGTACGAACAATCCTCAGCCCTCTCCACTTGGATGGTTTGCAAATGTTTCACGGCGATACAGAACATATCCAGAAAAGATAACTTAGTCTCAGGGCTTTGGTAACCAATCATGTAAGTTATAGATCATTCGCTAATTTCATAACCTCTATGTTTGTAAATAAACGCATTTTTAGGCAATGCCTATTTTAGTCTTCTGCGGTAGACACTTGAAATATTTCATGAATATATTTCACGATTTTAAAATAGCAAAGAACCTTATTTATTGAGCTTAAAATGTTTATTACACTATTAGACAAAAAAAATTATCTCACTGTACAAGCCTAAAAATGGCAGTATGGTATAATTGACTTAAATAAATTAAAATACGATCCAAATTACTCCAAATTACGCTCTACCGAGGAGGAAAATACCTTTTGTTGAATTGTTATACCAATATTAAAACATACAGCAGACATAAGTACTGATATATAAATATCAGTTTAAGCGTATAAAAAATATAAATATAAACTATTGATATTTTATTATTTAAATTTCTATTTGCGTTCTTTTCAACAGTGCAACCAAGTGCTTTTAACAAAACCGGCTCGAAATAAAATATAATGTACGCCAAGAAGTTATTTTAATGTCAATTTATACTGCGTACATAAGAATTATTACAGCATTTTTTCGTCTTTTAAGAACTGCTTTTAGAATATAGGGAGATTTTAGAGCTTACATATCCCATGTCTACCTATAAATCACGATCCTATGCACCGTGTCACATTCATTCAACTTACTTCCTCTGGATTTCGTTTAATTTGAATTTCTAGGCCGAACACTAAGAACTAGTACTTCTATTTGTTACGTTGAGATCAAAATGTAACAGAATATATAAATCACAATATTCATAAAACATTGAAAATTCGCATGCACTATAACAAGTCTCTTTTTTTTATTTTACGTAAAAAAAAAACAGTTAAAAACTGCGTATGACGAGCAGTCATACAGTCAAGTCTCAATATCAAATTGCCTAATGAATGGGCAAAAAGAAGTTATATTCCACAATTAAAAACTGTACACTAAATACAGATCACGCATACATGTTTAGAGGTGTTTACCTCATCCTTGATGCTCCTTAATGTCTAACGTGAAGACCTTACTTTTCTCATCGAGTTTTCAAGCACGATCGTTTAATGATGGAAACGTTTAGTTGTCACGGAATAATAAATTCTCAGAACCGTTTCGTAGCTGCACGCCGCGAGATATGAGACAATTTTTTACATGTGAGCGGAAGCAATTTTAAAACTACGAGAGAATACAGTCGTTCTGCATTACAAAGATCCATATGCATACCGCATTCACTCCGGCAATTGCTTCCAGAGAATATTTCTGCATGAATAGATGTTGTAGAGGCAGAGCCAATGCGGCACGTTTGTATGATAAATGCACAATGAAGCAAATTGATTCTTACAATGCTCTTTTTCTTCTACTCAATATCGTGACCATGAGTATCTAGCCAGTGATTATTTTAAGCGGGAAACTGCTTGCCTTGTTGGGGATGTCAATGAGATGGTTCGTGCTACTGGCTATCACGTGGCTGAGTGGTTCAAGTGACCACGTCATCATAGTGTGGAATTCTGAGTATTTCAACGAACGTGATCGAAACAAATTCATTCACAGTATTGCATCAACGAAACTCCGGCGCGTACGAAAATCCAAACTTTGGATTCCAAAGTGAAAGAAAACTGAGAAAATGTAACTCTTATTGGATAAAAAGAAACCCTTCAAGATCCTTATAATTTTCGGAGTGTTCCGTTTAGCATTCTAGTTCATTTAACATAACACATATGAAGAACATCGCAACGAGAAGATTTAGCAACATTTATGGTTTAAATTGTACAGAGATGTTTGAACTTCACATTGCACTCTCCATATGTCTATAATTTAAAATACGTTTCGCGTACTCTCAGTAGCTCTTTTAGCTAAATAATTTCATATGTTGTACTCAAGTACCCATATCCTACCACAAAACAACCCGCGTAACAAATTCTGAATAAGTACACAGGAATTTTTTATTCGAAAATTAAAAAAATTTAAATGTCATAAACATCAGTAGGAAAATTTTCATTGACACACAAATTCAATGTTTCTTCAATTACTTCCCACAGAAAATAACTCAAGTTGGTGGGAGAATGGCTTTATTTGCAAGTACCAAAGGCGCCCAGTCAGCGAATAAAGGAAAATTAAATGACGGCAACGATTCCTATCGTGCACAGCGGCCGTGGCTGCCGCCGTTCCCGGTGCATCGCAGTGCATCGCCCAGCGCAGGGCTCGGCCGCGGTCGCAACCTCCGCTCGCGGACAAGAGGCATCTGTTGCGCCGCTGGGTACATACAATGCTGAATGCCTTCGAGAGACGATGGTAATGCTTTTTCCGTAAAAGCAAAGACGACAGCGCCGAGAAACCTGTATTAGTTGGAAGGAAAATAATAGAAGTGGGAATACCGCTACCAGCTCCGGCGAAGGGGGCGCTTCTGCGAAGCCCCCCAACGGCCGAGGCGCGGCCCCTCACGAGCGCTCGGCCGCGACGCAGGCCACGCCACGCACGCGTGCCAATGCGCTTCAGAGGCCAATCCGACGCTTTCTGGAATTCGAATAATGGAATGTTATCGAATCGCCCTAATCGTATCTCTTCCCGATACCAAAGCAAAATGTAGACAACACCGCGGACGAACAAAACCTCTCCAAACAAATTAGTCGAGAAAGTCGTCGAAATAACAGTTCAATTTCACAGATATTCATTCAGATAATATATCGTTTACGACCTTAAACATCAAAATAAATCGAGTTACAAAAAGTATCTTTACGTGATAAAAGTTTAAAATCGTTGAAAGTTTGCAAGAGAGCAAGGGAAATAATTATTTTAGAAGATGTAGTTTAGATTAAGCCTGTTCAAACGACCGCTTCAATTAAGCGGTCACCTCCATTAATGACAATTTTTTCGAGGAATCGGTTGATGTTTCAGTAAGCCCCTGCAAATAATCTCTTTTCAACGGTCACCTGTTTAAGCGGCCAACGGCTAGGATACTTTAGTAGTGTCTCTGGGGGCTCGAAAGCCTCAGCGCGCCCTCCTAGATGAGACCCGCGTTGACAAGCAGAGCCGATTGGCGCATCGCCCACGGAGTCCTTACAGCTTCCATTTCCTGAGACACGACCGAAATGGTCACAATCAACCTTCAGGACGATAAAACATTACTGATACTTTCAGGGATTGCCACAAGCAAACATTACAGATGCAAGTTAGCATCGTATTCACTCTTGGCCAATTCTGCGATCAATACTAACAGGATCGCCGCAATAGTTGAAATTAGAAATAACGTAACATTTGCATTCAAACACAAAAAAGAAGAAAAACACAAGTAGAACTTCTGAGAAAGAAAACTAACAAGTCAAGATAAATTTGGACCACGAAGTATCCCGGGCGTGCAAGAAAACCGTAAGTATGCAAATCACATTCATTGTTTGTAAATATTGTGCGTAAAATTGTAATACATTCACAAATTAACATTTACCATGTATTAATGTACATGAACTTATTTTGCGTCATGTGAAAGGAAATAAAGATATTTTCCATCAACAAGTGTTTTATGAATTTTATAAATTTATATAAATAATTTAAAATCAAAGCGTTCTGGACAAATGAAGTTAGGGATATAAGAGACATTAAGTACTGAGTTACATGAAATCATGGTGTTAGAAGACGCAATGCGGTTCTCTGGGGATCCGTTTCCTCCCAAGCAATGCGTACATTCGTTGTCAAGTCACCTCTCACAGGTGAGAGGCTCGAGGGGCACGCCTCGTACTCGAATTCGATCTGAAGGATAGCTCCTTCGTCAGACTGCCCTGCTGTACGGTATCTACAGGATGTGAATCGCATCGTCAAGTTCGATCGGTGGGGACGATAAGAGAGTTAGTTTCACAACTAAAAAAGTGAGTGACAACTCGTGGGTGTGTTTTGATATGAGCCGGTAAATGATGCTTAAGACCTTGTTATAACTGCATTTTGTTATTTATGGTCATTAAAAATGTTATAAAGAACACTTGACTTCATAGCAATTCGTACAATTAGATTTGATTGCCGCTGCCAGGAATCTCGTAACCTTGAATAAGCAGCCATCTCACTAGTGGCCATGTTTCGCCGGAACCATTGGTGACCGCTGAAGAGAGGTTTTACTGTATTCGATACCAGATTCCAAAGAAGAAAACGCCGTCCATGTCCAGAGAAATAGTACTGGTAAGTCAAAATGTGTATTGCAATGTAACAATTAAGGCTTATCGAATAAGACACTTTTTCGATTCCCTCTCACACAATGACGAGAACTCTTCCTGACTCCTGCTGGCAGATGCGCAAGGATCCCTGCTTCTACCGTGATGTGACATGTGCACAGCACGGGGCGCGGAGTGCGAGGGAACAAACGGCTCCTCCCGGCCATGGTCAGAGACGTCGCCCGCGGTCGCCCTAGCGTTCACCAACAAATTTTCGTGAAGGCGATGTGAGTAGCACGATGAGTTGACATCACTGCCAGAAGGCAGCCCGTGACAGATGAGAACTCATCCCACACATCACATTGAAGGGATGCATAGCTTACGATCGTTTCTTCAAGGACACTGCCAGTGAATAACGCATTTTAAATATGCGGCCAAATGATACGGCATATTGTGAAAAAAGAGATATTCAAAAACCAAGTACAGTAAACCCTCGTTAGCACGACCTCGCCTACCGACCGTCTCGTTAGCACCACGAATTTCGCCGCAACTCAAAACTTCGGTTTCGGTAAGGTGTTAAGGTATACGGACATTTATAATACTCAGATAACACGACTTTTTATGACACGTGTTCTGATTATTTTGGTCCCTTGGAATTCGTGTTAATGGTGTACTGTATAAGGTTTCCGAAAAGTGTCCACAAAATTCTTTCATAATTAATAAAAGTAAGGGACTAACGAATGATCAATTTGTTTTGCAGTGTATTTGTAGCATTTTTTGAAAGTAGGTCACTGCCGTCCCTAGGTGGCGTCCAGGGGAAGCTGGTCCGCTCCGCGGCGAGGCCCAGAAGCGCTCCCCTCATTCCAGCACCACTATCAGCATCCGGGAGAGGCTCGGCACGCGCCCGCCTGGGGAGGCCGCCTCGCTCCTGCCGCCCTTACCAGGAAAGGGAGGCCAGCCTCCGACCCTCCTGCGCCTGCCCTCTGCGCGTGCCCAACACCGGCGGCAAAAGATATCGGGCGCGCTTTTGGGCTTTTTTTGGGCACTTTTACGGAACACGATGGACGGTACATTTGATCGTGACCTTCAGTTTCAAGAAAGGGTCTTCACTGATAAACATTCTTGCACCGATCAACATCATTTCTGAAAACAAAGAGTTCCTAATAATTCTTAGAGAAATATCTTCCTATACATCACATTGTTGGAGGATACGCACTTCAGACCTACAGGCCATGCCCTGAACCTTGCGTCACGATGGAATGTACTTCCGTGAAACGTCGAGAGGTTTCTCACTTCGCATCTTGCGTACGGGTTATTATGATACCAGTGCATAAGCCTGGAAATTGCTGAATGAACTTGATGATTAAGACGACATGGGGTGAATGATGTTGGGGCAGCCGGTGGAATGCGGGAGGGGAAACGGGAGAACCCACAGAATACCTGCGACGAACCCGCCTTGTCCACATTCCACATGGAAGGTCGTGGATGAGCAGGCGGGTCGCCCCTTGCGGACAGTGAGGGCGAGTTGCATGTGGAGAGGGTGGGACCAAAGGGTTCATCCGCAAGGGCCACGCCCTGCGTCGGGATGCACTCGCCCTGTATTCAGAGAATGCAGCCCCACAGGCGCAAGTGCCGGCGGCCGTTTCCGCGACTCGCAGAATGGCAAGAATGCGCACGGGCGGGAGCGGGAGCGGGAGCGGGAGCGGGAGCGGGAGCGGGGCGGGACGCACGCAGAGGCGGGGTCGCGCGCCCCGGCGCGGAGGGGAGGCTGGCAGCGGCGGCCGGCCACAGGTCGACGAGCGCCGGCGCTGGCGACATACATCGCGGCATCAAGCGAGGTGGGCAAGGCGGGGCGGGCACGAGGTGGAGCACTGGCGACGGGCGGCGGCGAGGAAACAGATATGAGAACGCGAGTCGGGGGCGGTCGTGGAGGGTGGGGCGAGCAGTGTGGGTCGCGCTCGCCCCCCCTCTCCGCTCCCGATGCCCCTACACGACGCAGAGCCGGTTTGAGCGGCGACGGCGACGGCGGCGCGGCCTACCCCAGCACGCGCAGGCGAACCTGCAATGGTGCGGCGCGGCGCGGCAACCGGTCTCGCTGAGCCCAACGCCCCACCCCCACACCGCGGAACATTTACATCTAATTCACTAGTCGAAGTTGGTAGTTCAAAAATAAGGCTACAGTAATTAAATCTTATTAAGGAAAATTCGCCAATATGTTCAAGGCTGGATATTGAAAACTACGAACGAACTGATATCTTTTCAAGAGTGCGTTTTGTCAATAGGTTTTACCGCTAAGAAATATCTAAACCAAGTGAATACGAAAATCAGCCGGCGGAAGTAATTTACACAAAATATTTCCTCGTTCAACACGATTGCCTTTAATGTTTTAATGACATTCGATATTCTACCTTAAATGATAAAATAATCAAAATAATCAGAAGGATACCAGAAAATTCTTTAGTTGAAGGCACTTAAAAGGAAATATGCGCTAGTGACAATCTAAGTGTTCAGAAACACGGCAGTCCAGCCCGAATCGCAAGAAATTAACAGCAATGGAAACGAGTGAAAAACAAATTTGTATCGACTGAATAGAACACTAAATAAATGTTATGAATAGAGATTCGACGGTATATATATTACGCCAGCAAATACCAAAAATAATGCCACGCAAACATTAACGACAGAACATGACCAAACATTCTGCACACATACGATAGATTACTCTTGTATAACATATTGTATCTCAGAAACCTCTGTATTTCATGTTAGTGAGCGGTTTGGAAAACCCACATGAATCGTTTTAATTTTATCCTTTGATCAGCAAATGTAAAAAATACGCGTGTCAGAGAAACAATTTGGAGCGCCGTCGCTTGGAAATGAAACCGCCGAATGGGCATCCGGCCCAAGGAGTCGGCGCCGCCGCCGCTTCGCGCTCGGCGTCGCGCTGGGTATAAATGAACGCGCTTTCCCGGGAAGCGGCGCGCGCAGCCTGGCCATGAACGTTCGCAGAAACGTCACGTTTGCTACGGAGTCTGGCGACACCGCCCCCTTCAATCAAGAGAGCGCATTTTTTTGCCCGGCCGAAAGCCGACATGAGAGAGGACGAACCCGCACGAGCCAGGGAAGGCGAGAGGAACGGGTAGTGGAGAGGGAGACGGCCGCTTTGGAGGGAAAGCCGATCAGCTGCGTTTCAGAAAGTAGCAAATGGCGCGTGGTGAGATGAGCTCTCTTTGCTCCTCTCGAGTGAAGAATACCATGACACCAGCCAGCGAGCGCAACAAGCCCCAAAAAAACGCGAAGTAACGCATTTCACGATTAACATGCGACACGGAACTTTAAAAGAAAAACACGGTACTTAAACAAGTAAATGTATTCTCGAGTAAAGCGATCCCCAAGGGATAATACATTGCCGTGCGGAACGTAACGTTTCAGAATAGTAAATGAATGTCCCATGTTAACCATTACTTTCCTCAGGGTTACCGGGAAACAGGTAAACCTCGAGGAAAACGGTGCCCATGTGTACTTGACGCACGTAGACGAGCCGAGTAAATGTTCCACGAGCTACGCCGAAATCCTATCGGGAGGTGTCAATGAAGCGCTATGGGGCGTGCGGCCGAAGGCAGCCACCCTGCGGGTAGAAAGCAGCTTTGCACGCAGGCCGCGCGCTGCGCCCCCAGGAGGTAGGCACAGCACCGCTCTAGGAGGCCCCGCCTGGCGGGGATTCGCGGGGAGGTTCTTCAGGGCAACAACTCTTCTCGGACCGACGGATCCCAGGGTTCGAGTCTCGGCAGTGGCGGGTTTTCGACCCTAGCTACGAATACGACTTCTAGGAGCTTCGACCCCAGCTACGTCTGAAGGAGAAGCACCCTAACAAACCAGCAACGGACCAGGCACGATCTCTTCACCGACGCCTTCCCTTCCCTTACACACGCACGTACATACACTGACTACACTACCACACATGTACCACCCATCGGGAACTCAGAGCCTGTCCTGACACGAGCGGTGCTCTGCTGGCGGAGACACCAAAAGGGGAAATCCCCCGCGCGCCGACGTGTATAGCTCCCGCGAGGGGACGAATACCACCCCTCTCGGGATATAACATGAGCGAGACTAGAGACCAAAGCACTTGACGTGCCCGGATACGCAAGGTAATCAATCACCGGCGATGCGCAACACAGGCACTGCGCTCTGAAGAGCACACAGCACACCGCGAAGGTCACTAACTGGGCAGCGTATCCTAGGAGGCCGGCTGCTCTGATCGGTAGTTTTCCGTGGTTTCTCCGATCAACACCAGGCGAATGCCGGAGCAGTACCCTACCAAACGGGCCACGGACCGTGCGCGATCTGTCCTTCCCCTTCCTTGTCCTATCCTCTCCCCTTACATACTTACTTACACTAACATGCACTACACTACCACATATGCCGGGAGGCCGGTCGGGAGCTTAGAGCTTGTCCCGGCTGGGGCGGTGCCCCGCAGGTGGGAGAGTCCTTGTTAGGGGGAAATCCCACTAGCCGACGGTAGGTCGGTGCCGGATCTCGCCATCCAGCGAGGGAACAATCACCGCCATATCCCGAGAAAAAAACATGCACTACACTAACGGGACTAATGACCGAAGCAGTTGACGCGCCCGGAAACACGAAAAAGTCAATCAATCAATATTCTAGGTTGCGGCGTTTCCAGGACTGGAGAGATCCGCGTGCGGCTTTGCCGACGAAAAGCTAAGCTAACAACTGAGAGGGACGAAAAAGATCCGTAAGGATTCCAATGAACTTCTTTATTAAGCAGTTTTATTGCGTCCTCACGAGCGGTGTAGCTGTCTGTTGATAGATAAACGAAATACTTCTCGCGCATGACTCATGCTACGTTACATACCACTAACAGAACGCTATCAGTTGGCTGGTAACGAAGTACGTCAAAGCAGCAGCGTTCCGGTAAATTCGCGCGTTCTTGGAGGCGATACCACGTGACCGCAGGGCACACGCTATCAGCATCTCCGTTATACCATCCCTCTCCCATGCCAAGGTCCTGTATATTCGCGCGTTCGCAGATGCGACGTGACGTGACTGTAGGGCACACGCTATTCAGTATCTCAGTTTCGCAATCCCTTTCCCAAGCCAAGGTCCGATAAGTTCGCGCGTTCGCGGAAGCGATTCCACGTGACCGTAGGGCACACGCTCTTCAGCATCTCCGTTATGCAAACCCTCCCCCCATGCCAAGGTGGGCATCGTCTGCGTGGAAGGTCGTGGAGGGGGGGTAAGCGCACGCGGCCGATGGGGTAAGACGTGGCGCGTGCGTGGGCGCCAGCGCGGCCGCCGATTATGTGGTCGCCGTGAGAAAGCGAGGCCGCGCCGCGGACGCGAGGGCGAGGGCGGCCGGCCGCAGCCGAGCAGTCCACACGCGACCTCCCCCCGCCTGCTTGAGAAGGGCGTGCGCGTGGGCGTTGGTGCGGGGTGGACGCAGTCGAGGGCCGCCAGGCGCGCGCCTTCTCCCGCAGCGCACGGGCCGAGGGCCAGGGGAACGCCTCGGCAACAAAACGCTCGACTCGGAACCAGCTAATCGATCAGGATTCGCCATCGCTGTGCGCTTCACTGCTCCCAGCCACTTGCCAACGCCAAAAGCGAACATCGGGAGAGAAGAAAGAAGCGCAAGGCATTTCGCATAATCGGCGGAACTCCGTTTCCAAGAGAGAAGCAAAACACCGCGAAGCCTCTTACTAGTCATACCTCGGGAAAGCGTTCGTTCAGCGAACAACGTAAAATCTTTGCACGCACTAGAATCTGGAACAATAGGTGTACACAAAGTAAAGACGAGTGAGCACGTTAATGAGTAAGTAGAAATGAGGAGACGAAGAGAAGAGGAATGATAGGGGTAGCAGAAAAGAAATAGAAATACGACCTGAGACAACAGGAGTTGGAGTTCAAGGAAAATACGCACAGGGAAAGGTGAATGAGGAAAACTGTAGGAAACGTGATAATGTAACGAGAAATTCCTCCGAAGACACGAAGCATAAGAGCCTGGGAGACGGGCCCGGAGAGCGGAGGCGAGCGCAGGAAGCCTTTGGTGGCATCATAAAGAGGCAGGGCCGCGCTCCTGCAGGCGGCCTTTGATGCAACACGGCGAAGGCGGGGCCAAGGCGGCGAGGCGCCCTTTCAGGACCTGCCGGCGGAGGGGAGCAGGGCCCGCAAAGCAGGCGGCCGGAACTAGGGAGGAACGCGAGCGGTGGTCCCCGCACAGCCAGGCGGCCGGGAGTGCATCCTAAGGAGGCTGCCAGCATTGGGCTGTCGCCCGGCCGGCGACCGCTAGCCCCGCTAATAGAGGCGATCGATAGCGCGGCCTCCGGGGCGGGGGCGGGGGCGGGAGCGGGGTGTGGGCGGTGTTGGTGGGGGGATAGCGCTGCGGCGGCGGCGTCAGGTGACAGAACGTAAAGCCGGAGAGAAATAGCAGGGGCTGCAGAGGACCTGTGATTCGGATACAAGAGGATGTTTTCCCGGACCTATGCGAACGACCACAACTTGTGATGCGCTCTTCACGAGTAAGCTTCATCGCGCGTCTGAGCATTACATGCGCCACTTTGTACGGAAATGGCTGAGTATGCTGTACGTTAAGTAATGTTTAGATAATTCCCTTCATATTTGCCAAATAATATTCCTAAAGCCAATTACTCGTCTATCAATTTTTCTACATACAATAAAAATACAAAGGAAGTATTTTATTTTTATTGCGCTCCAGGATTCTGGGATAGAATAGTTGACATGATTTCGAGGATCCTCCCTGGCGTTGAACAGGCTTCTGTTGAATTCATTTCGTCTACTACACTTAAATAAATGGCGGAAGACAGAAATGAGGGGATATGAAGGCAAAACCACTGTTCGTTATTTATCCTGCAGTGAATCAAAAAATTCAAATAAACGTAAAAACGTGTTCCTTACATTTGAAAGGAATTACTGCATTACATACAAGCTTGCATTGCTTGCATACGTACAATGCTGGCATTGCTGCAAGCATTACATACAAGCATACAAATTTCTGATCGTATTATTATTGAAGGATGGCATTTTTGTAACTGAAAGTGACGCCCCATCGGAGTAATGTCGAGTGCAGCGTCCACGTGGGATAGAGACATTTCGTAGCGTCGCCGTATCAGCACGTGCTCCACCACATTTCTGAGAAGAAACAGGCTTGTGAATGGGTGGGTTGCCGGAAGCCGGCGCCGCAGCGCCTGTCGGCCACTTCTGCTTCGGGCTGAAGGGCGCGTCCCGCCCAGCCCCGTCCCGCCCCGCTCCGGGTGTACTATCGCATTTCACCGCCCACGGACGCTCCGCCCCCGCAATCGGAAATTTAAAGTCCCGGTCGCACCTCGCCCTGAGCCCATTAGCTAAGCGGCAATTCATCAGACGGAGCGGCGGCGCGGGCGGGGCGCGCGGGCGGGGCGCGTCCGGTGCCGCGCAGAGCCACCCTGTGTCGGGGTGGGCGGCGGCGGCGTGGCGCGCGCCCCGGCCTGCACGAACTACGCCTCGCACTCTACGCGAACGACTCATCTTCAATTTACTATGCAGTTACTTTCATAGTCACCATTCACTTACAGCGCCTACAAATAATTAATATTAATCACAGCAATAATATACAAATACACACGGACACAATTGATGAAACTTAAGCTGTTAAAACAATTAAACGTAAGTTGGTTGCCGGTTAAACTGTCCATCCGTCTGTATGAGTGTAGTCAACGCTAGCGCCGAAACCATTCAGACAATTTTCTCCAAAATCTTTCCTCAATCGAATCTCGACGAACTCAAGACCCAGCGAGTTTAAAACGGATATTTAAATTTTGGGGATACATTTCATAAAGCATCAACAACATATTCAAAATTTTCTCATGAAATGAAACAGTGCTAAGGTCGCTTAAAACGGTGCAGAACTTATTTTCATTAAAAAACTCGAAACAAATTATTTTTCAAAATTAAGAAAATAACATTGCAAAACTACAATTTTGATCATGGAGACTTTTTTCTTAATGAAATCTATTCCTTAAAATTAGATCTATAAAGGTCATGTACATTTTTTGAAAATATGAGTAGTTTGGAGTAGCCTAATTTTTGCGCATCTTCTAAATTAGAAATTCGAATGCCCCGGCTTCTTTTGCTTTCTTTTGCGAGTCTTTCGTGAAATATCAGGTGGCAACGCGGCGGCATGGCAGTTTGAAGTTCTTAGAATTACTTCTTGTTTGGCGATGTTTTAGTCTGTATGATTATCGAATTTGTGTTAATGAAAAAGTAAAAGTAGCTTTAAAAAACATTGTTTTCACTACAATTGGTAATGAATAGAGCCTGAATTTCTATGCTGTAAAAATGCCTAAAATATGCCTATCAAATGCACGATAAATCTTTAAAATACGCAATAAATATGTAGTGTGAAATGCGCAAGGAAATAAATGTTTATTAAAAAAACATTACAAACTATTTATAGAAAATATTGAATTTTGTTATGACAATATTGCCTCTTTGAAATGTGAACAAAAGATTCATCGGTAGAAATATATTTTGAAAATAATTTTATTTCTTTATTTCGCTTATTTAACCATGGATTGGAACGCTGTTATTTGTTCACGTCCTAATATTTGGGAACATTAAGAAAAAAGAACACAAATTCATTGAATCAAGAACATTCTATATTTAAGTCAAAATTATTAAAATTTATGAAAGATACAATTCTAAATATTTTTCTGAAAAACTGGTTTGTAGTGAAGTTGAGATGATTTTATATAAATAGCATAATATACACATTGAACAAAGAACATAACTGGTATATTTATTTCAAGAATTGTTATATTTTATGACAAGATATATTTTTCAATTTGTTTCCGAAAAAACCGATTCGTCTGTCAGTTAAGATACAATGGGCATGGCCGTGATCATGCGTTGTTGCTGTGTTGCTGATTAATCTTTCTTGGTAGGCCCTACTGAGACTAGCGAGCACATCGTGCTGTGATGGCCACGCATAAGCTCTTGCTTACTGGAAAACGAGTCCTCAAGATAAGGAAACTAGGAGCTATCACGGGTTTACATTTCATTGCAGTCCGAGACACTGAGTGTGATGACCCGTGCCCCCTCGCCCGAAATTCAATCTTCCCTTTGGTGGCACACGTGGGACAAGCGAGCTACTGTCGACATCCGCTGGCAACAGTTTTGAGGATATTCACTTCTTTACGGTGACTGGGGAGCTGTTCCATGAACCACGATAACTACAAATCATAATTCACCAATTTCAAGAAGTTTGATTTTAATAAATTATTACCATTTTCCCTTACTTTTCCAAAAATTACGCTAAATACGCAGAAAAACGCAATAACCGTAAAATATGCAAAACTGCACATAGTAAAATTCGTCAGGAATGTTCTAAATGAGCAGATTCGTAAAGATGTGATTATTTTCCAAGTAACATTTAGCAAAAAATATGCATCTGCATACAAATCCGGGCTCTAGTAATGAGTTTTACAACTGATGGCTGAGGTGTGTTAATATGAACAGAAATTAAAGTATTAAAATATTACGTAATTGTTACTAATGTGAGAAAATATAAGTAGTCATAGCATCATCAGTTAATAATGCAAGAAGATGAGCATTGCTATAAAAGAAAACCTATATTGTTTTACAAAAGTAATACGCCATAGTTCATGAACCGTAAAGAATCTATAATAGTACCACAATACCATGAGCTAGTTGTATATTATGATAATCGTAGTAGCGTGTCATTACTTCACGTACTCGAAAACTTCGCTCGAACAAGCAAGAAATGCTGTTCCATTCTTGAATGAACGTCCTCACACGATGGCCGCTGTATGTGTGAATGGTGGCGTGTGGGGGAGGCGGGTGCTCGTGCGGGGGGAGGGTTGCGCAGCCGTTACAATCACGGCCTATGGTTTCATCCTTCCACTCTGACCTTGAGGATATTGATTTTGCGACTGGGTGCGCGGCACTTGTCGGGTGTAAAAATGACGGTCAATGCGGCCAAGGTGATCAGGAATCTCAAACGATAAAAGTAAAATGATTTTGTGTGCGCAAATGAATCGCCTCTCTGCTACGAAAGAAATATATCCACTATAAAAACTTATTTACAACTAACTGAAATACCCTGTGTGCCAGTTTTTTTTCACATACATCTACATGAGCTTATTAAAATAACTGCTTATGCGCAACAAAATTCATTTGAAGAAAAAATCTCTATCTTTATTTTATTTATTTATTTATTTGTTATTTAAGGTCGCGTCAACATCTAGGTTATTAGCGACCACTATTGGAGTTAACGTTATGGTAACTGTGAAGATGAAACGGTATGGTAATGATAAGGGGTGAAAGGGCCAATACAACCATGCTCGAGGCGGGACTCGAACCCGCGATCCTTCGGTCCGAGATCGCTACCACACTACTGCCTTACCGATCCCGGCCACCGGATCGGCTACTCGCAATCCTTCATTAGACTGGAAAGTGAATGAATTATACACCCGCCTTACCCTCTACTGACCCTTCCTGACTTTTACTGCCACGTCCCTTCGCCGTCCCTTCTGACCTCACTGTGCCCCACTCCACATACACCATCCCACTCCCCCCTCCACCTACCCTTTTCCCCCATCCCAGTCCCCCTGGCTTTCATTCTCCAGGCCCCACCCCGTCCTCAACTGCCGTGTTTCCTATCATTGAAATCATAGCCACGCACAGATATTATTGATATAAATTAGATACTACATTGCAAGCTTACAACATTCGTGTTAATTTGAAAAAAAAAAATACGAAAGAATCAAACCCAGTGAATAGGACGTAATAGAATAACTATCTAAACTATTCATCAATCACAAATAATACGATACGATCAATATTAAAACGCGGGACAATACGTCACCTTTCAATGTCCAGTCTTTGCAAGATATCATCCATCTTAGGCACGAGACAGAACATTGAATCTTTTGCATGTAGACAATTTTACACTTACATTGCATCCGTTTCGCAGATAGCATATCAATTTTAGCAGACTCTCCCAAAACTACAAACATATACTTCTGGAATGAGGTGTTTCACTAAAAAAACTATTTTATTTTATATTTTATTATTTTCTAAAAATACATTATACGAAAACAAACTCACGGTGTTTATGAAATAGGTAAAACGTTAAAACGAAGTGTAGCACATAAATTAATTAAGTTGAGAAAAGATCTTATTTACATAGCCTGCATTATCACAAGTGACAAGACATCACATTAGAAAGCAAACGAGAAGAAATGTCATTCCATTAGAGACCTGATTTTTCTGTAATCACTTATTTTTTGTCTCTACGTACCGTTCTCAAATTTGTAATCTTGGCGAATCGTGGCCGTCCTAACCCAAAATCAATTTCTTTTGTAACATATTTAGTACTACATTACTGTACCTACATATTTTACATATTTTTCTATTTTCACAAAATATTTTTTTCTATCAAATGACTTCAATTTTATTATACATGTTTTTAAATGAAAGAGATGAAAATAGAGATAAAGATTTTTTTTAAAAGAGATGGAAAGAAGTATTTTCAAAAACGTATTCAAAGGAGTATTTTTCCTCTATTTTTACTGCGTGCTGTCTACTCCATGTAGCATACGTGAAGACGCGTGATGTTCTCACAGTCCGACGCGCCTGCTTCAGATAGCTCAGTGGCTAGATGTGCGCGTCAGCGACTGAGATAATTTTTACCTTTAGGAGTGAAAAGAATCACCGACGCCGCGGTTCGTGACCTTTAACTTCAATTTCTGAGAAACTTTGGCGACCGCCGACGTGTAACACTTCGATGACAGTGCTAAACACTGCGGTGGTTGTTTGCTTTTGTAGATATCTCAAGTTTGAATATTGTCTTCTATTGCATCGTCTGGCTGCAAAATTAGGGTCCTGGATAGCAGTAAATTAAGTTTTTACAATTTACGGGAATGTTGTATGGTGCAAAGTGTTCATCAACTTGTGCTCTCCAAATTATGTTTTAAATGTTGGTATTATTTTAAAAATTTGTTTGTGAATATTTTTATAAATGTAATTTCATATTATGTAAATGTTTTATAATTAGTGCATTATAATATTACATATTATATACGCACATGAAGCATGGCGCTTGTTACGCCATCTTCTCCCTCTTCCACAATCATGTTTTAAGGTCTATGACCCGTTCATCTACAGAGGGCCCTGGAGGTGGGGGAAACGCATGCCAAAATGGCTAAAGGACAGGAGTCCTAACCTCTAGTAACCCTAAGCAGGTATTCCTGCAGTACAGAGGGTAAATAAATAAATATCCGATTTTACATATTATTACATATTCTTACTGTTTTCATTATACAATTATGTACATATTTTGACTTTCATTCAACATATTTTTCCCGTCTCTAGTCATCAAAACTTATCTTTGTAGTGCCTAGCTGGCGAACTGAATTATTTTAAAGAAAAGAAAAAAAGACTATAAGGTAACATGTACTATATAACTTCAAGTAGCGTCTAGCTAACTAGCTAAGTCGAATTCAGCCGCTCTCTGGAGGAGAATTCTAGTGGCCGGCTATTCTGATCGGTAGCTTTTCATGCTAGCAGAATGGAGAAACATAACAAATATAAGATATAACAAATAGGTCACGGATCGCGCGCGATCATTCCTTTCTATTCCTTGTGCTATCGTACTCCCATACACTTACAAGCACTTCACCACCACACACGTCGGGAGTGCAGTACTGAGCTTAGAGCTTGTCCTGGCTAGGGCTGTGCCTCGCTGGGGGAGATACTTGGAGGAAATCCCGGCAATTTGTATATCGGGGGAGGGGACACCTACACTCCAAAAACATTCATTACATTAACGGGGCTAATGACCACAGCAGTTGACGTGCCTCCAAACTATCAATTAAAGTGGTGTTCAACACTGACATATGGTTCGTCTTTAAATTCTTTTGCATATCTGAGGCTTTTGTAACCATTCTTTTTTTGCGCGAGCATTTGTTTCAAATGTCCTGCACATGCATTCATTGTTACGATACCTGAACTGCAGGTGGCGAACACAATGAACTCTGCAAAGCTATCTAGAGAACGTTTACAATGTTTTGCAGAAAAACGATACTCACAAGCTCATCCAGAAGCACGTACGTAGAAGTCATGTGTGTAACTAAATTTTCAGAGTTATGTTTGTTTAAACCTGAACACTTTCCTAGCATTAACAACTCAACAACAGTTAATGAAATGTACCATTAAATAATAATTATATTCAAGAACTAATGACTGAGGCCCTAAACTTTATCTTTAAATTAAAATGTTTCATTTAACCATATGTTTCTGAAATGTAAATCCAGAAGCATCCATTTAATTGTTGTTTAGATTGTTCCAGAAGCATAAGAAATGATATTTTTTCCGTATTAAAATAAAGGTTATGAAAATGAATGTGCTGATAATCGAAGGTAATAGGATAAACATAATCATGCCTGATGCATAAATTGAACAGGCGGTGACAATGCCGAAAGAGTTGTGTGATAAGAATGTGTGACAAATATTTACTGATGCCAAATTACTGATTCGCTTAATTATAAAAGCATAAGTTTTGGTTTGATGTGTCCGCCATGAACATTAATATAAAGTGGGAAGCATATTTCATTCACTCTATGCCACCGAAAATCCCTCCTGTCTAAGATAATATTGTTCGCTATCTACATCATAAAACGATAACTCAGTTCTTCATATCACCAAGACGATAGATAATAATAACTTACTGGTTTTGTGGAACAATGCTTTCCTTGAATCTTCGTGGTATTGTCAACCCATTATCGTGAATGCACTTTCCTCGAAAACACTGAAGTTAACAAGTAATGAAACAATATAACACAGTATTTTAACATGAAATGTTGTCACCAATGTTACTTTGCGCATATCACACACCATACAATGTTGCCCTAATTTATTGCACTACAATTTTAAAACTTTTAGTACAGTTATACTACGCCAAATGTAGAATATGCGACAAAATGTATGAATCAAAATCCAAAATATGGCTTCAGGCTGAGTACCTTGCTACATACTACAGAACATTCGCTGAATTGCGATTTTGTAAGTATATAATCTTATAACTAAGTTTGGTTATTCTAACTACCATTTTCACATAGCACGAGAATTATCATTGTGCTAAAAACAATTACCAGCAAAGTAGATTTAGCAAGAGTTGCACAGGAATTAATACTGCCGTCATTAATAACCACTGAATTTCTAGCACAGCAGAGATATCACGCCAGGTAGCAACATTAACTTTCAAATGAGGTCCACTTGATTGCAAATGAACTCTTCAAGGCAGACAGAACCGGCATTCGAGTTTCGTGCGAGGTGAGTTAGATGCGAAAAGGAGAAAAACAGGATTTAAAAAGCCGTCTTCCGGTAATATTTCTTTAGGCAAGGGAAAGAAACGACTAGAAAAGCCGTTTACTACTTTCTGAGGAGTTTTCAAGGAGCTGCAGCTTTTGCTTCGAAGTTTTGAAATTACTAATTAGTCACCCACCCCCTTGCTACATTTTCGACCGAAGAAGTAAAGCCCATCAAATATTTGGCGTTTACGTCCTAACTTAGAATACTTGGTACTACATTGCTGAGTTATATTTTTGAACAATCAAATCAATCACACCAATCTAACTGGAATGACGTTGTACAAGATAAAAGTTCCTAATCTAATCTGATAGTAAGAGAAAGAAGGGAGAGTGGAAACATGGCGTTTTACGTTAGATATTCCAACCAATACGAAGATTGAACTTTTACATATTGTTAGATATCAATTTCTAAACCCATATTTAAATATTTAAATAATTCGTGCCAACCAGAAGTGAATGAAAATCAATACAAAAATCGACTAGAAAATATATTCTAAAACTTTTCATCACGTAAGACAACGTTTAAATATGTAATATGAGAGTTATGTGACGTCGCAACTCCAAACACGTATTCCAATGTACTGCAGAATCTTGAAGATTGAGATAACATATCCTGCTCTTTCATGACGTATCGTGTGATTGAAGTATTGCAATGTTTTGAACAAGATTTGGATTTATTTCTTAATCCTTGCGGTAGAGCAGGTACATGTGAAATGAGTTTTGTGTCGTCTTACTCCACATCACAGTAATCTACGACTCTATGAAGAATACAGTTCAATTCATACATATATTGCAAACAAAAGTCGGCCTTATGTAACGTCATTACAATACGCTTCCAAACAAGTGCTCTACGTATACACTGCAATAAAAAAAGATAATTTCGAAGACAAGAATCTATTTTGGATTAAGCGCACCGAATAAAAAATGATCTAAGCTAACTGAATAAGCTTCCACAAGACTTATATCGTATAAAGGAGAAGGAAATACGGTATAAAATAACAAATGAACACACAAGTCACTGCGTTAAAACAAGTGAAATTGTCAGGCCTACCAAGGCCACCGTTAGACACTGAATACGTGAACGGCTCCACGGAATTGTTCCCAGGAGTGTCCACGGAATCCACGGAATTGTTCCCCTGAGTGTCCGTGAGGGGCACTGCTCCAATAACGCGAAGCTCGGCACTCACCTCGGGCCTGGCTGCGCTTCCCCCACAAAGCGAGCAGGTCGGTAAATGCAGGCGGTCGGATCTCGAGGCCCAAGGGCCGGGAGAGCAGGGGGCGCGAGCGACCCGCGCGCCCTGGAATGTCCGTCCATCCGCGGCGGCGGCGGCAAGGGCGCCCCGGGCGAACGCAGTGCCACCCGCTTGCCTCACGCGAGGAAGGGGCCGTCGGACGCCGCCCCGCGCCGCCCCGCGCCGCCCCGCGCCGCGCCCGGCGGAATACGCGATTTCTTCTCTCGCGGCAAAAAGCAGTTCGAATTCGTGCAAACAACTTTCCCGCAATTATGACACACGACACTTCCATAATTATATCAGTTTAAAATAACATTCAAATCGGAGCAATCAATTTCTGCGTCAAACAACCACGCCGACCACAATTCGACATCCACACTTGGCCGCGGCAATTGCTATTTGGCATATTTTATGAGGCTGCGAGGGCAACTTTGCATCCGGGAACACGCAAAGCCTGAACGCGCACGCTGCCCCGCGAACGCCGCCGCGAAGGCTCCGCCGCTCGACTCCTTCCCCCTCAAGAGCTACTTGGGCATAGAAGCTATTTATTACTGTCACGACGTCCGGCGTTCGCATCAACAGCTGGCGTTTGCGCTCAAGCCAAAAACGCTACAGAGCGCTTCCCCTATTTTTTACACGGCGTTGAACTGCATCAGGGTTGCCGTACTCTTAATTATTTTAGAAGTGTATTATGAATGTATTGATACAGAGGGATGTGTTTCAGTTGTGCTGCATACGAATTTTCATTTTTTCATTCCACTATTTTAATGGAGAGCACGAAACAACCATTTGGAAAGCACTTGTTCAAATGCGTTCTAGATAAACAAGAAAGGTAAATGAAATAAAAATTTCCTTTCTTCTTCTTCTTTCACACAAAAACATGTACTTCAGAGTCCCAAATTTTGACTTTCCAAAACACAGCATATAAAAATAAATGAATCGATTTCTGCAATAATGACGGCACTATACTTTGACGTTGCTTGCCGAGATAAATACGTGACAAAATTGCGAGAGGGAAGAATCTCGATGCGTTAAGCGGACGCGTCGGCGAAACGCAAAACGGAGCTCCAACATGGCCAGCCCTTGTTTCGCGTGTGGGGGATGGAAATGGTTCGCGTCAGGTAACCACGCCCACGATTCCAGAAAGCCGCACGAGGCAGTGCGGTGGCCGCCGCGCCTCCGCCGCCGCCGCCGCCGCCGCCGCCGCCGCCGCCGCCGCCGCCGCCGCCGCCGCCGCCGCCGCCGCCGCCGCCGCCGCCGCCGCCGCCGCCGCCGCCGCCGCCGCAGCCGCCGCCACAACCGCCGAGAGCGGAATTCTCGGGCGTCAGCCGCCGCGCAATACCCGACGTTCTCGCAACGCTGCGGGCTCAAGTTGCTGCTTTCACCGGTCACCGGCGAATGTGTATTTTCGCGCGCCTCGCACTCTCGCCTGGCCGCCGCCCAGCGCTCATCGACGCCTGTAAACAGCGCACCTGCACACACACTCTTCCCTTCTCAAGATGCCGCAACAACGAGGCGCCTGCGTAAAGATACACACACCATTACGCATCCACACACTGCTTACTGCACACAATTTCCATTACATACGAATTATTGGGGCGTACATCACTTCATCTCCACTTGCTCGGGCTTCTGATCTTCGGGGTCATAATTGTACTTACATTCCCGAATGCCTGTGTCCACACATTATTATTATTATTATTATTATTATTATTATTATTATTATTATTATTATTATTTACTATTATTATTATATTATTATTATTATTATTATTATTTTATACTTCTGACATGAGTTAAAGTACCTCTTTCGGTGTCAATCAGATCTTCATCGCCCAGTTCATTAAAATATTTATTACCACGCAATGAGTCCAAAAAATGACATGTTCATGCACTATGACTGCAGCATATGGATAGAACATTTATTAAAAGAATAAATCTACTTTACCGCACTATATTGTTTAAAACACGATACTCTGCAAAAAGGAAGAAAGATACGTAAAATTTTAATGTTCGAATACACGAATATTTATTTCAAAATTTTCAGAACTAACACATTTAAAAAGTTTTGATTATGTATTATGAGCTCCAGCGTTGACGTCAAACCTACGAAACGCGAAATGGATCAACCAAATTCAATTCGCATGTCATGAATCGTCATACTCATTAACCTGAGAATTCGTTTGCCACACAAACGTTCGCGTGCTGTTTTAATATTTACCTCCATCAAGAAAGCGACCAAGTTACACAAACATGAGTTCACGAATTCAGGGAATCGTCTACCAGGGTACTGACACGAGGATGGTGACCCACATACGGCTTTAATGCACATCTCAGAACAACATGCGTTTGTCTTGGCACAAAAGAAAGAGCATTAAAAACTCAGGAGATAGTGCACTGAGCAAAGATTAACAAAACCTGTAAAAATGGTAGTAAATGTAGACATTACATAAAAGAAATGCTGCCTTTCAAATAATATTACCACAAATTACAGATAGTAGGTGCCAAGTTCCCAAACTCCAAATAATTTTTGCCTTACCCCACCAAGCGAACAAAAGTATTTTTGAAAAACAATAAAAAAGTAATTACTACATATTAACCAAAAGTCACATAAAACGAATTGGAAAATCATTTCCATAAAAATATTAAACTCTTACTTTTTGCGTTCCCCTGAATTTGGCACTTTTCCAGGGATCATGAGGCCTATTAAAATTTCGACACCATTTTCAGAAATGCTCTTTCGACATAAGCATCACCCCATCCTCAACATACCGGACACAAATTATCACATCGTTTGAAAAAGAAAATAATGATTTCACAATACCATTCTAGGATATCGGTTGTATCTTGTATGAGAATGCGATTGATGTGAATTACTGATGTTCAAAACTAGGACTGGTCACTTCCTAATTGTCTGATTATTCCTTGTATCAATTTCAACTCTATCATCCATAAATACTGTGAAACGACATACGTCATTTAAATTCAACTGACCGTAATGTATTTTATTCAGAGTCAACAAGGGATGAAGTCATTCTTCCTGTTGACAGTGGACGCGCGTCACTACGATATGCTAACGTTGTTACACTTTCACATCAAATCATAGTTCATTAATGAGGAAGGAAATATTCGCCTACCCAAAACAAAAATTATGATTTTGGGTATTATGATATTGGTATTATGATTTTAGTTGATCAAATGTTTAATGCCATTTTATGCCATTACCACATTTCGTGGTAATTATTCTAACGTCGTGCTATAATTTCGTTTCCTTGATTGTCATTTTTTTAAGATGATTTCTGTGTCTTTAGCATTTTCATGCTTGTATGCTTCACGTATATTTTCTCCTTGGAAACTGTATACAATCTGATGATATTATTCATTTTTCTCGTCAGAAGAACTGCATACATATCTGCGTTTATAAGAAAAGATGTCACTAATACGTAACTTAATTTCGTGTCAATTTAAAATGTTAATCGTAAAGCTTGTTTATTGAACTATTATGCAAATTCTGTGAGCAAGGTAAGTATTATTTCTTAATACTTAAAGCAGTAAAGTATATTATTAAATGTTACATGACTTTGCACCAAAGGAAGTAGACAACGCAAACATTTTGTCACTTCTGTAAAGGTTTCCTTAGCAATTGAATTGAAATTGACAGAGTCTCAATGCATAAACATACGGCTCGTGAAATCACAAGCGAAGAGCAATCGGCGCGGTCCAGCCCATGGCGGCCAAGGGGATCCGAGAAAGCGGCCAGCCTTTGCGAGCAGTTGGCGCCGGCGCTGGCGTTGGAATTGGGCAGCGGCGCGGTGCGTCGCTTCACGCGTCCGCTCCGTCCGCTCCGTCCGCTCCGTCCGTCCGCTCCGTCCGTCCGTCCGTCCGTCCGTCCGTCCGTCCGTCCGTCCGTCCGTCCGTCCGTCCGTCCGTCCGTCCGTCCGTCCGTCCGCCCGTCCGCCCGTCCGCCCGTCCGCCCGCCCGCGCGCTGCCCCCGAAGGGCGTGGCGGCGCGATGCAACGGACGGACGCACGCTCCGAACCCCCGCAGCACGAGTCCCCGCCTCGCGGCTCATCCCCGCGCCGGGCTATTTCTGGGCGCGCGGTAATTTTAGTGCGGCTGCGTGCCCGCGCTCGCATTGTCTCCGGCGCCGCGGCGCTGGGGCCCCGCCACGCGCAGCTTCTTCACGAGACCCCGGCGCCGCCCCTGGCGCCCTCGCCAGCTCTAGGGGAAGCGGAACCATCACCACCGCCATCCTCACATGCACGAGAGAAGAAAGTTGCTAGCTTCCCGTCACACATTTCCAGGAATCGGTTCACATTGGGGGAGCGATGAAAACAGCAATGTTACCCATTCGCAATTCAAAACAAAACTTGACTTTCGGACATCGCTTGTGAAGCACCTCGCTAATGGGGCAATATTGGGGGAAGAGGTAGGCAGCTCCTGATGGAATTGCTTCCTACTGCCGGGGCCCGGGTTTGATCCCCGGCCAGTCCGTGGCAATTCGTGATGGACAAACGAGTTTTCAGCACGAAGTTTTCTTCGGGTTCCCCCATCACCCTTGTCCCCTCTCTACCTTTTCTCCAGTATTATTCAGCTCCTCGTGATTAACGCTATCACCTATGCTTTAGAACATCTTTCACGCGCCTCAATGCCCATGGTAGTTGAATGGCACCTGAACTCTATTAATTAACCCAATTAACACTATTTATTGATTTTTTTATTCATTTGCATTCGATGAACTTCAGATATACTTCATTACATATCTACAAAAGGCGATGCTTCATAATATACTTACAGATCATCGATTGACAAAATTACACAAGTTTGCATGAGAACAAAATATTCGTAATGCTGGAAAAGTTACTTTTAAATATAAGTTCCATTATTCTTTGTCTATTTATACGTGATAGCCACGACAAATTCATCATGAATCTTAATATATTTTAACAAATTAATACACGCGAAGGCAATTCTCGGAAGAGATCGTATTACCACCAGAATAACGGTAACGTAACAACGAATTTCATGAATGTTTTCATTTAATTACAAAACTGTTCGCTATTTTTCATTTATTTCAAAAAGTTCAGCTTAAAAATAAATTCTTTAGTTCACTAGTGATTTTAAAAAGTTCTCAGAATAGGCGGTAATTAATGAATGACCAGACTTTAAAGGCTATTTTCACAATATTAATTGCAATTTCTACATTAGGAAAATTATGCAACAGGAGTTTGGGAAAGAAAGATAGTGGTCATCTTTTTAAACAAACTTCTTAGTTATTTCTTCAGGATTGGCATAGACTGAATTTTGCTGGAGTGTGCAACTCTGAAGAGAGTGAACGGCTAATTTTGGTCTGTGCAAAAAAATTGCTCAACTGGAAATAGTTTGTATGTCAGGCAGAAAGCTGTCTATCATAAGCATACATTATCTAAAGCTTCGAGACATTACCTGATCTATTCATTAAAGCAAACAATTTATCTTTTACGTTTTTTCAGTGAGGCGTGATAAGATTTTACAGGAAGTTCAAAGAGGATGAAAAAGCAGCTTCGCATCTTCATTTATCATTTTACCATGAAGCGTAAACGAATCATCTAGCTTTCAACTTGGAAAGGTCATGTTATTGGTGCGTGTTACGTATGTTTACGAAGGACTTGAAGAGCACCCACTGCATTGAAAATAAGTGATTAATCCACAAATTAATTAATGCTATAAATACGCTACCGAGCCAAATGGCTTAGGGCGTAGCACTCTTCGCACATGGTTCGCACTTCGTACTCGGTTCAATCCCCGTGGCGGCCGTCCTGACCGGGGTTTTCGTGGTTTCCCTCGGCCATCCAAGCGAATGCTGGGATGGTTCCACTGAAAGGCCACGTCGCAAGCCGAATTCGTTAACTACGTGAAGTCATGAAGGAAAAGCGAATTCGAGACATCGCGGCTTCCCGACTAGGAAACCCGAGATCTAACTGCGCCGAGGTCAATTGCCCTTATAATGGTTATACAACTCCATATGGAGAATCCGTGGCTGCACAATGTGAGCACATTTTTGACGGAGGTAAAGACGCGACGATCGCGGGGCGGGGCGGGGCGCTGAGGCGGGAAGTGGCACGAAGGGCGCGCGAGGTGGCTGGCTTCAATTAGCAGCGTCGCCGTCGCCTGCCCGCGGCACGACAGCGCGTCGCGACGCAGCGTCAACCGCCATAAAAAGCAGCTGCGCGACATAGGGCGCCGTCGCGTCGGCCCCGCCCGCCCGCCCGCCCGCCCGCTCGCCCGCTCGCCCGCCCGACCACGCAAAAAGCAGCTGCGCGGCGCAGCACCGGCAACGCGACACCGCGCGCTTTTTGCCGCGGCAGAGCCAGCGCCCGGGCGCAGCAGGCCCACAGCCGGCCAATCATCTAGCTTCATTGATTTTCTGTTGCCGGGGCGTACACTATGACCGTTAGCCTCGTAAGCGTAGTGCGTGTTAAATCCTGGGAAATGGCCATGTTCCTTCCCCGCTGGAACGTAAGATCCGGCGCCGCACTTTGCGGGCTCTTGCTGAGGTTTCCCCTCCAGGTTCCTCCACCGGTGGGGCACGGCCCGCCGGCCGGGACAGGCTGTAAGCTCCCGACAAGTGTATGGTATTCACGTATGTGATAGTAAGTGTGTGCGTGTAAGGGGAAAGAAGGGGACAAGGATTAGGAAGAAAAGATCACGCGGGGTCCGTGGCACGTTTACTGGGTTTTGCCCCGGCATTCCAAGAGTGTTGTTTGGAGAAACCACAGAAAAATACCTATACTTAGGTTTTCGTAACGTGGCAGCTGAGGGTATTATCTGCGAGACGGAATATGGCACGACTTTTGCGTCTTTCTCATTCCTGCCCCACGATTTCTCATGATCGTAACCATATCAAGCAGTGCTGTAGATCAAGCGACTTTAGCGGCAGGAAGGATAAAGACGCGAAAAACCTTTTCCATATTTCATCTTGAAGATGATGATGGCACCCTCAGATGCCACATTACGAAAACCCAAGTAAATCTGAGTAGCCGGCCGCTAGAATTCCTATCCATACAGCGGCTTAATTCGACCTCACTATAGAGCTAGAGTCGAAAATACGTCACGTTCGGGGTTGGATCCATAGGACTTCCCGCTCAGAGACACTGCAGTGGCAGTTGTTGCCCTGCGCTAACTCAGCCGGTCCAGTGACCGTAACATAATTGATGAAAACTCAGAGAGACGCATTACTGTTGCCTGTCGTCTTCCATAATCTACAGAAGTTTATTTCTCTCAAGACTCCAATTATTGTTTTATTAATATTACCTATAATTCCCGTTTTAAAAATTCGTGCGCATATTTCTATTTCTAATCTAATGAGAGCGTTTCATCACAAATTTCCTGCATTCTCCATAAATTGTTCAATTTCTTCAAAACTGGAAATGGAAGGACATAGAGGTCTTCGTGGAGCCAGGGCAGTTCGTAGGAAATTCAGTCTTTCATTGATTCGTTTTAAGTTTGCCAAGAATTTTTTCAATATTGCGTTCCCTGATCCACGTGTTTATTTGTAAACAATAGTGTTATGACAAAAACTCGTTAAAATGGTAGGTGCAGTGAAAACTATTAATTAGAAATACTAGCATCTCACCGAACAATTTAGGTTTGTCAATTATAACTTTTAACTAAAGCAACTTTTAGCAGATCGTTTATGCAATATTCGTATTAAGGGTGACATCAGAAACTATGTAGGAGGTTTAAAAATGCCGAGAATTTTTTTATTCATTATAATTGTAAAGTTTTGGACATACATTAAAATTTTATAAAATTTATATTATTTTTTTAAATTGGTAGTAATTTAGACGTGATAATTAAATTAACGATAATGTCTAAACAATTGGATCTTATTTCGGTTCTTTTTGTATAAAAAAATTTATATATTTTTAAAATTTAAGGTTTGCCTCTCGACATTTCGAACCAAAGAAATTGCAGCTTCTCTTGTACCCTGAAGAGTAAAGAATGATAAAAATATTGAAAATATTATGAGGCTACTCCTGCCTTGTATAAAACTTGCCGCTCAAATGTGGAAAGTCGTCTACGATACGTATGTAAATTTTGTGTAAGTTTACGTCAATGTAATATTTAATATCCATATTCACATGAAAACCGGTGTCAGGGTGGATGATAGGACATTTGTTATAAATTTTATAAAATTTTTAACATTTCATGAAGGGCAGTGAAATAAACGTAAGTCAAAATTTGCTGCTTTTTATGTTATTAACCCACTTGAATAAGATTTTTTCTCTTTATAGTAGTATTAAAATATTACTTTTTTCGTACTGCACCTGCAACAATGCTGATTTGTGGAGAATACATACCGAGCTTTCACAGAGCTTCGGAAACTTTGTTTTCCTTCCCTGTAAACTAACTTTTACATCCCATCATAGAAATTTTTAATATTAAGAAGACACTTATTCAACTTTAATTTAATAATAAAAAGAATAAAAATTTTTATAAATCTTCCTTCTAGTACTTTTTTTTATAACTTCCAATACTTTGAATTGAAACTCGAAGAAAAAATCTTTAAAATATTATAAAACTAAAATAGGTTAATTGCTGAAATTTCATATAAATTCACAAATAATGTCATTCTGAACCATATATTATAATCGTTCAAAAATAATTTCCAATCCGAAATCGTTTCGGAGGGAGAGGGATGTCCCCCTCCCTGTAGCCGCCCATGACTCACATTTAGGGAAATGCCTTGGGAGATTAGAAGATAATTAGTATTTTCACAGGATAGCTGGTAATGAGGAGCATTTTGTAGAACTGGAAAGATACAGGATTTCTCAGTGATATTAGGCCAGTTGCTAATTCCACGAAATGAAATTCTTTCCGGAACTATTAGGACCTCTGAGTTTCAAGAAATTTCAAGAATGTCCAGGATCTGCCAGAGTTCAATGGATACTTTTTAATGAAAAATAATATAAAAACAAAAATTATATACCTGCAGACAGAACTACCAAATATTTACCAATTATTTACAATTTATCAATAATAAATTATATTAAATAAAATCAAATCGGAAAAGCAAAATGGAAATCATGTAACACTTCAGGTTCTCCTTGGACTCTTCCATAAATGAGCAAGAGAATTGCGACGCGGACGTTGCAAGATAAATTCTCCAAATAAAAACTCCTTTGTTTAATAGCTCCATTCATCTCCAACATTTTAAAAATTCCGATTCATCGCATAAAAAAGAATATTTTGACCCACGTTGTTCTGAAGTATATAAAGAAAAATTCGCAATTCACAATTCATCCATTTTTGTAACATTTGATTTTATACCCAGAAAATAATTTTAATCTGGCGAATCCAAACAGGTCTTTTACAACACTTCCTCAAATCATGTGGAATTTTCTAACAACGAAGATGCCATTAATATGAGAATGCTTCCAACATTTTGTTTGTGAGAGGCGCGTGGCCGACGCACGCAAGCTCGCAAAACCATGTGTTGCGCGGGGGGGGCGGGGTCGGAGTGGGGGAGCGTGCGGCGCGCCGGCGCCAGGACCGCCCAGCCTTGCCCGGGAGCCGCCGCTCGAGCCCCTACCCCGGCGTTGCTCGGTCCGCGCCCGCCCCGCGCGCGCCCCGCTGGCGCACCGACGCAAACCTCCAATGAACGCACAAGACGACACACACAAAAGGAATATATCGGAGAAATGGCTGATCAAAGGGACGAGATAGCCCTGCCAGCTGTTGGAGCTACTTCATTTTCGTTTCTTCGAAAAGGTAATGCTTTCTGGATGAACGTACGGGTAGACGGCGACTCGTTCCGAACTCATTGGAAACGACAGGAGAATCGTAGAAAAGAGACGCGTGCTCGCACGAACAACGGAATCGAATGATGTCCTGACGACGTTGAAAACTCGCCTCGAGAAGTATATGCAACATTTCTAACCAGGAGAGGTGGCTCAGTGCATCAACCGATGTCACTGTGCCTCTGACCGGGAGATCGTAGGTTCGAAGATGACCTAGGACGAATGACCTATGTGGTTGACGCGCCCGGAATCACTAACAACCAACCAATCAGCATTTATTTTTACAATAAATTCTCAATCTGCGCTGGGCAGTCGAGGAGGTACGGTTTCGCACTGTGCACGGAAATCCGGCCGCACGGGAGCAGCTGAGGGAGGGACAGGACGCGGTCCACGACGGCAAAGGAAGGAGGGAGGGTGACGCGCTAGGTCCGGGCGGAGGGGGTGGTTTTGCGTGGTATGCGATAACGACCCTGGCGCTTCTCTCGGCTTGGGAGTGCTTTTTCTGCATGGTTCATGCGCCAAGAGGTGGGGATGAGGGCGTTCTAGAACTAAGATGAGTTGATCACGACTTAACTGGATACGAACAATCAGTAGCTTCTCGGTCAGGGGCAAACTCTAGTGTACAAGACGGGAATTGATCTAAAATGATTTTTGAATTGATGTAAAAGGTCAGTTGAAGTAAATGATGACATTTTTCATCTACTGTCATCATACGACGTGAAATGCGGAAAACATATTTACCAATCAGTTAATAAACCCAAGTTGTACTCTTAAAGACACACTACTAGTCAGATACCACAATATAAACTCATAAATGGATGAATAAATAAGTTCAAATTTTTGAAGCTGAAATTTTGACTGTTCCCCGTCTATATAGGTTGGCAGCATTGGCGACTTTCTAGTGTTAATGTGCTAATATAGTGGAATAGATTTCAATAAGAAAGGAATCTTAAAGTTCTTTTAGATAACGAAAAATGAACTTCGCAATTTTCGAAAATCCAGATTGCTTGATAAAAATCGGACCTACACCATAGTGCACTGTCTACAATTTGCGGGGAAAAAAATTAAGACAAGTGGAAGCGCCCTACATACTTCATCTGCAGTTCCCGCAAAAATTAAAATATTCGTTTCAAATATTCGCTTCATTTTGCAGCATTTCATACATTTCTCTATTCCATGGATGTGTGTAGGATAAAGATAATTGAAATGTCCAAATAAAATTGAAAATGCATTAGGGATATGTTTGCAGCTGAAAAATAGCACTGAACTGTAACCATTTTTCAGGGCAGAAAGAAGTTTTGGACCACGTGGCGCTTTCTGTCAAATTTCTACCCAAAATCATACATATTCGAGACTTTCAAAGCAATATGAATGTCGTTTGTGAATATTTAACTGAGCTGGTTGTTACAGAACCACAATCATAAACTATCGTGAATACATAATATCAACATGTCACTACACAATTTTTTTATTCATCACTACGTCACATTATTTGTTTCTAATTTTATTTCGAAATCAGTGATACTGGTAGAGAAAACATTTTCGGGTTTTCCAATCCATTACCACGAATCATTTGGTGTTTCTTAAGGTCACTCGATATGTATATCTCTCTTGCCATCACTAATTAACAACTATCCGTTTCCTCCCAACTACCCGTTGCCCTCATCTTTCCTATTCTTCACGAGAGTGGGATGAATCAGAGTTCCCGCTCGTTAAAAGCGCCTTGCATTGTCTCGCTTCCTCCGCGGGCTGGTTGGCCGGGCAGGCGCGCGCGGGTGCGGCGTCGCCGGCGCCAGAGGGCGGCGCGGCGGGCAGCGAGTGCGGGGCAAGGACGGGGGCGGGGGCGGGGGCGGCGGCAGGTGCCGGGGAGGCGCCAAGGCCAAGGGCAAAGGAACGTGCGCAGGTGTCGGAACGGCCCAAAGCGACCCACTGCCTCTTCCGGTGAGGCGGCGGTCGGCAGCTGCTTGCCGCGGCGCGGCTGCTTGCCCCAATTAGTGCGCGTGGGTCGGCGACCCATCGAAGACGCCAAAAGAAATCCACGCTCGTCCAGCTCGTCCCTCTAGGTCACGGCGGAAATGCAATATAAACATCCATTGGGACTGCATTATGTTAGAAAAAAATCACGACTCTGCGAAATCAGGAATTTTATTAGATTATACAAGTATCCACCAAACTTCCGTGTGCTAAATCGACCATATTTTGCCACGATACTTTTTTAATCATGTGAAATGAAATTCAGATTTTTTAAAATATTTAACTCATTTTTAACATACTTTTAAACGACAGTGTCTTTGTGGTTAATCAAAAATTATCTGACCTGCCTGTCAGCATTTCTTAGGAAAATTATTTCCTCAATTCTTCGGTGAACGAAGCGTTTGTAAACTTGTTCTATGCCGATCTAAACTCTAATATTTTAACGCGAACCAGATACTCATGACAATGACTTACTTCCACTGGTGTGAATTCAGAGCTTATGAAGAAAACACGAAGAAGCCATTTAGATCCACACTTATCATCTGTTATTTTCACGCAACATGCAATATTTCCAGGGAGAGGAATGGTATCGGCTTTTCATGCATTTCCAGGACTGAATAATAACAATTAGGTTTGTTCACACTCGTCTACTATTCTTGCAATTGTTTTCGTACAAATTCTACAAAAACTCTATTCAAACCCATACTGAAGCCTTATGGGCTCATGGGCTCATTAGCTTTCGGAAGATTCCTTCCAGATCTTTCGAATCTTGATCGCAGTGGTTGTTATTGCACCTATTGCTCGACCACTCTCAAAAAAACCTTCCACTGCGCATGCCCGAACGTGGCCTCTCCCTCCAAAGCTCCTCATATTTCCCCGCCTGCCTGCGCTCTTTGTCACAACATAGCTCTCCCTCTGTCTTCCTCTCGTGGGTCGCGCGGTAATTCAACACTGCGAGTTTGGTGATAACAAACTGATGAGTGAGAAGGATCACACGAAACGCAGCTTTCGTGTTTCTACAGTAGGGGTTGTCCAAACGATCAACAGAAAATAAGGCGTGTCTTGAAGAGTTTCGGTCTCCAGTCCCTGTTTGACCGTGGCTAGTGAGCAGTGGCAGTGTGCTTTTACACAGTAGCTGCTGTTATTCACAAAAACCCAATTATTACAAATAATTCAAAGAATATCCACTGAAAATCGATAAGTCGTTCATCAAATAATCATTGAACACGGCCACATTCCTCTCCTTCTTCCACCGTACCATCCAGATCTAAATCCAATAGAACTTGTTTGGGGATTTATAAAAGGGCGTGAGGCAGCATTAACAATTGGTGCATCCTTAAAAGAAAAGGAAACGTTTTGCAGTGAAGCATTTGCACAATACAGTGCTGAACAATGGAAGAAATCCTGCGAGCATGTGTAGGGAATAGAGGTGGCAATAATTCACAATGTGATGGACCAACAAACGATGTATTCATTTCTTTGGACACTCCTGGGAGTGCGAGTTCCTCTTTTGACGAAGAGGGCAGTGATGACGAGTGGCGGTGAGCGCGATCGCTGCGTCTCGCAGTCGCCTCTCCTTGTCGCCTACGCGCTTCCTTATCGCCGAGAGGGGAAATCTCAGATGCCGCAGGGTGGGGGCAGCCTCCGAGACTTTACCAAAGGTACGTCCGCCATGATGGTTTTTTTGCGAGCGGTTCAGCTATAGTTGATATTCAATAAGTGGCGTGAACTGCCGGTTCCCCGTTGCCCGAGTCCAAGACGTCCGCCCCGCTATAAGACGGCATACAAGTGCGACGGAAAGCAGGTGCAGAGAAAAATCGTCATTGTGTAAAATACATTGGGTGATTCCAGTTGACTGTCAGATAGTGAAAACATTATCTCTCAGAAAAGAAAGGATGGTCGTAAAAGAATTCATACAGTCAAGTGTAGAAGCAAAGATGGAGGTATTAAAGCAAATCTGATCGGACAAGGACGGGGAAATAAATGATACAGCGAAAACGGAATTGTAAATTTTGGTATAACGGAATAAGGTGACACAAGATTTTTGAGTTGTGCGATTTTATGATTCCTTAAATTGTAAAACATTAAGGAATTTGCCATTGGGCAAGGTCTCAGCGTTTTAATGTATAATAGGGCTGGCTTACACGTTTATTTAAGTGGGTTATGCAAAACTTTATATGATTCGCAGAAAGGAATACTTTTGCTGTCAGAAGTAGTGATGCGATGTTATTCTCATAGAATATATCGCTCTGCAAAAGCGAATGAGTGAAATTGACAAAGGGAATATTAAACCATATTAATAATCACGTAGTCTCGTTCATAATTTAGGAGAGAAATTATTCCAGTAGGGATGTGAGTCAAGATGCACGTAAAGGGGTGGAAGACGTAAAAGAATTCACATGTCAAGAAAAGAGAGAAGGAAGTCACTAATAGAGCGAAGTTTATCGGGAATGAACGGCGAAGTAAATAGCACCGCCAACATAGAAGTGCAGATTTTGGTACAAGGGCACAAGAGGCATGGGTTGTTCGACAAACGGACAGATAAGCTGAGAAAATACGTACAGTGTAATCAGACAGCAAGTAAATGACGATACAAGCGCACCACTGAAACAGGGAGGAAAACCGCCTGCGATATTCCGAGCGTCTGAAGCAGAGAGCACTAGTGTTGCGGAAAAGCCGCGAGCTGTGGGAGCTGTGCCACACATCGGCGCAAAGGCGCAGGCGTAGTGATGGCAAATTGTAACAAACATCGATACATCAACAACAGGTTTTCAATGTCGGTGGAAACACCCACAAAACATCGATGTTTAAAACATCGATGTTTTTAAATATGAAATGTCCTGGTTCTATTGTGACACATAAACGTCAATGTTAGTTTAATGTATATTGTGCCTTAATTTTGACTATCTTAATTTTCTAATCAATGTAGTGAAGGTTCAAAAAGCAGTTTAACGATATCACGTAAAAAATAATCAAACAGGTAACAATATTGGATAAAACTTTTGAATAGCAAAGAGTTTCGTGCCGTCTGGGGATAGACGACAGTAACAGTTGTGAATGACTGTTGATTGCGTGCAATCCACAAAAAGCATTAAAAACTGAAAATTTAATTTGTATCACGAGAAGTAGTTTTTGTAAACATCGATGTTTCAGAACAAATACATGGATCTGAAGAAAACATCCAAAGCAAAACATCGATGTTATGGATGTTTCTGCTCAAAAATATCGCTGTTTTAAAAGCTTCGCCGGCGGCTCTGGGGCGGCACCGCGAGGTGGCGCTGGCCGCGCGGGCGGCCGACTCCTACGCACCGCGGAGCAGGCGAGAGCACGCGAGATGGCGGCGAAGCCGAGCGGGAACCGGTTCCTCGCGCCGCCTGCCGCCTCCCCCTCTTCCCCCTCCACCCGCGAGCGCCCGCTCTGCCCCATTTTACATGGAAGGGAAGAAAACGCTTAATTAGGGACCACACACGCTCCAGCATCCACTCCGCAACAACCCCGGCACTCCGTCATTTTTACACGTATTCCCAGCATCCGCGATGTCAATACGTCGCCGGGCAATTCATCGCGAAGACCCAAGACGGTTCTCGTTTCACACGTTGAGCTGGTGACGAGCGTTTCGATCAGGCGATGAGAGATGCGACTTGTACGCGGGTGACGGCTGCCTGGGCGTTGCTTGGCGAATGCCCACGAACGGCCTGCGTGATGTGTAGGGGCAAATATCCGGTCGCGTGCATTGCTTCACTCGGCGCGGCAAGTGGCGATGTCGTGATACTGTAGCCACAGTTCCCAGGAAGTGCACATCCGACGACTCCGCTTCTTCGCAACCGCCGTGCTGCGCCGCGCCGTCCCGCCGCCCACCCCGCCCACTCCCATCTATCACAGCTTCATCTACTTATTTATTTATTCATTCACTCATTTATTCATTCATTTACGTATTTATTTATTTAACGTTACAAACTGTGGGACCTAATATGGAGGAGAATCCGTGCAGGTTTACTTGAGCTCAGGGACCCCATCCCCAACTCATACAGTGTATCAAGTTGAATTATAATACAGGCAGCGACGAGCGTTTTGGCATGCTTTGATAATAATACAATATTACATCGCTGTAATAAAAACTGTTGCCAATGGTTAATGAGCTACACGTTTCGGTTCTTATCCCTGATCGTGCCCCAAGAGAGGATTGGGACATCCCCTTCCTCCTAAAAATCACGAAATTTAGCGTAATTCGATAATTTTCTTTTCATAAAAATACAATTTGGAGGTTGAATACAAAAAAAAATTGCAAAAAATCGCAATTATCGAGAAAATTAAAGAATACAATTAGCTTCATAATTTACACTTTAAATTTAATTTTTACAAGCTTCTAGTCGTTACATTTTATGAATCTGTACTGCAAGATTCACATCATACTTTGCGTACACTGATAAAATTTCATTTCGATACTGACTACAAGCATTACCTCAGCTTCTCTGATATTATGAAATTCTCCCAGTCCACATATTAGAAGTTCATATGTAGGGTAATAATATGTGGAGAGAAGTAGAAATGAGCTCTGGCCATCTCAGTGCGAGAACTCGAAGTCTACACGAACTGTACGTAAAATGGTCTTACATTTTCTCTCATTTCTCGTAATCAATTCGCTGTGCCTTCTTAATCATTCGCTTTTCTAAATTATCAGAGAAGTCAGATTCACAAAACAGTGATAAGTAGTGGGTTTTGTGATCTAGCTGAAGAATAGTACTGATCGGATTGAATAATAATTTTCGCCTCGAACCACTATTAAATAATATTTTCAATATTATTTATATTACTGCAATAGCTGCAGCAGTGCTTCGCAAGAACAGGGGTGGGTACAGAGTATGTCGAAGGAAGGACAGTTTTAGATTGGATCACACCCTGTAACATTTTTGAAATAATACACAATAACTTAAATGTTTGCTTGAAGTAAAGCTTGCTTAATGGTAATAATGGATAATGAAAATACTCCCGTGAACGTGATGCGGTTAGTAGGTGGTAAATGTTTTGAATAAATTAAGAGAAATTACAAAAAAAATGTGGACTATGTAGGGAAGCATACCCTCGTGCCTCCTCCCCTTGGATCCAACACTGCACAACACGTCTTTTCGTAGCATTTTCAATTATTTCAATTTCGCCAACAGTCGCTTTCCTAAGTCCCCAAGATTTCCTAATAGCTTTTGTAATTCGTTCTATCTCCAAAACCAAAACTAATCTCAATTTTCCCAATCTTTGCTCAATGTCAGGAAAAACAGGTGGAATTTCCCATAATCTGACACACAATTAACAGAATTTCGATTTCTGGCTGTTTTTTAAGTAAACGCGCATTTGATTTTAAAAACTTATTTTTAAAGGGCCAATTAAAACTTTCCAAATTATTTTCAACACTGAACAACTGATTAATTTTTTAACTAGTCTCAGTGAAGTTACACGAGACAGTACTTAACTTTTTACAATTTATCGAGTGCCTTGAATGGAGATGCAACAGGGTTACTCACCGATGAGTACAATGAGAGGAATAATTAGCGAAGTTCTCCACAAATTTGTGGAGTATTTAGAAATTCTCGCCAGCTAGCAACAAGAACGAATAAACTTCGCGCCTGACCATATTTTCGCTCTCATGTTGGCACGGCTCTCCACTGCTCCTCCGCCAGCCCTCATCTTGCTTCCGCATGCGTTCTGAGAACTCGACGTCACTAGCACGAAATTATACTTCGTACATGTACGAAGGAGACCTAAAATTAGTGAGAAATTCCCCTTCGGAGATTACGAATAACTGCAATGCAGATCACAATTTCAGAAGGGATTGAAAAGTATGATTTAAAAAGTTTGCGTGGCCTGATAGAAACGAGTTGTAAAGTTCTTGGAGCAACTGTGAAAAGAAATTAGAAGTTTGAATGATCATTGATAAAATGTGAGCTTGATAAAACGATCTAAAAGAATCCATGTAGGGAATTTAGTTAAAACCCCGTTCCTTCAATAAAATACTAATTTCTTGTTTTCAACGCCCAGATTTATAACACAAAAGATAAAAAAGTTAAGAACGTGACTTGAACACCTACGTCGTTGCCTGTTGTGAGGATTGCTGTTCTTAATCGTATGTAAAGCACACGTTTTCCATCACGTTGAAATCACGTGATCGTTACGTGGAAGGTTATATGGAAGATAGCACATAGCTGGGTAATTCAGTGAAATCGATCAATCCGGTATGCAGATGTGTGAGAACGATCTTCAGTGCAAGATTTCTTTGTCCTTGAGAAGAGGTTGGCGACGAGCGTGGAGAGGTTTCTAGATTTTTGGCGCAGCACCTCATTGAGGCGGCAGGGATGAAAGTGGGCAGCGGCGCGCGTTCGCCTCGCGCTTCGCAACCGCCCGCCCCCCAAAAAATTGTTTTAAAAGAATCTCATCTCTAAAAACAGTACAATTACTACAGTGATTAGTTTAGAACTCATCTTACTGTAAGTTCGGCATGCCGAAGTGCAGGTAATTTAACTTTAGAATTAGATTAAATTAAATACTTATTAAGACAAAGCCCCCCCCCCCCACGAGCTGTTTAAGCCACAAGACAGCAGCTTCATGTATCCAAGCCATAGACAATAAATTCCCGCCTCCACATGGGTACTGTGGATGTGGAGTGACAAACAAAAGCACCCCGGCGCGGCGCTCAAATCGGCCGCGGCAGCCGCGGAGCAGGAAATGGCGCAGAAGAACCGGTGCGGAGGAGGTGGCATCGGCGGTAGCTGTGCGACCGCTTCTCGAGGACATGGGTTGAGGACGGCGTCGGGGCAGCGGCCGACCGCGGAAGGATGCGGAGGAAGCAAGGCGGGGCGGCGCGGTTTGGCGTGGCTCGGCCAGGCGCCCCGCCACCCACATCGCCCGTATGGCCCCTCGCCGCGCCCCCGCCCGCCCCGCCCCGCTGAGGTCAGTCGGCGAGGCCGGCGGAGCGCGAAGGGGCCTCGGAGAAGTAGGGTTACCAGGCGGCCAGCGCAGCGGCGCCGAGGCGCGAATGGAGAGGAGGAGGAGGAGCAGAAGAGGAGGGGGACGTGGAGGAGGAGGAGGAGAGGAGGCGGCGCGCCGAGACCGCAGGCGCCGCGGCGGCGGCCGCCGCTCGAGACGAGAGAGAGAAGGCGCGCGTCGAAGCAGCCTGCCGGCACATCTGTTAGCCTAGCGCCTCGGAATTTTTTCCGAGAAGTCTCGCATTTCACGGGCGCGCGGGAGCGTTCGTAAAGGGCTCCATGCTATGAAGGATGCGGGCCGAGCAGCTTCTTGGACGTGCGACGGGGTTTCTGCATCAATTAAAACCGCTACTCCCGAGATTTGAAAACCGAGGATGAATACAGACGAAATCGGTCGGGTGGGCTTTGCGTGGTACTGTACCAAACACGTTGTTCGCTCTCAAAAATACTTTTTCGTCTAATTGCTATAGTACCCAACGTGAGCCCTCAATAACGGTTACGTAAGTAATACATGAACATTTTCCACTATCTTCACGCGTCCATTCGACTTGTGTGTTTCGTGAGTCAGGTCACGTCAGGAATCTGCGCGTGGGGGCGCCGCGGGCGGGAACACGCGTCAGGGTGTCGCCGAATCCTATCGACCCCAGGGGCATTGGTGGGGCCGCGGGCTCTACCACTGCGAGCGTCCGACGAGCGGTGGGTGTTGGGCGATGGGCAGTGGGCGGTGGGGGTGGGTGGTGGGTGGTGGGCGGCGGGCGGCAGGTGGACAGCAAGCTGAGGGCGGGTGCAGGGTGTCGCGATGGGCGGCAAGCGACAGAGGGTGAATGGCAAACGACGGAAAGCGAGGGGCGGGGGGGAATTGGGGGTGGGCAGGGCCGAAAGGGTGAAGGCTCCGCAGTGCGCAACATGGCGCGGGCGGGCGGGGGCGGCGGAAGGGTGACGGAGTGGGTGTGGGACGGGGAGGGCCCCTGGCGGGCGGGTGGGCTCAGGGTTTACCGTGGCCAGCGCTGTCACATAGTCATCTGATCGGTACCTTGCCAGCCCAAACATCGTACTCTGGCTTCGGCAGCGACCATTTCATGGCAATGTTCGCGGCGCGTGTTCCCGGTACTGCGACTTACGTTCGTCAGATTTCCCGGTTCTCCAACCACAACTCGAAAAGTTGGTGCAACGTATGGCGGGCGCTCTGCACGGAGCAGGGGCCACGCCACACAGCCACGAATTTTGGAAAGCATTCAGGGCTTCTGCAATGCAGCGACTCACGGGCATTGTTAGTATTTGTGGAATATATATTGTAGATATCAGTAGTACGTTTAAAGTGAATTTTCCAGAAATACGGACAAAAAGTCCGAAAAAGAACAGGAAAATCTGCGATTCATCCCGCGACTTAAATTTTCACTTATCTTCAAACATAACGCCACAACACGGAAAATTCACTGACGTGATCCAACTGTTTCAGAAATCGCCCACACGCATACTCAAAAGGAAATTAGCCACACCAGCCTACGTCAGACACAAAAATGAATTGAAATAATAAAGAAACACTTCATAAAACACAATGAAACCCTCATACCGCTACCATGTAAGGTGCCACGCACTCGCTCCACATGCATATACGTACGTTGGATGTGCTACTATTCTGCAGTGAAGCGAAATACTTCAGTCGAGTTTTGTAGTAGGTGGTCTTGTTAACAGGACACGCGCTTCGAATGTTCTTCAACACAAATCTGCACCGATGGCAACACTGAGGTTCAAAATCAAATATTTTACGTAGATAGAATGTAATAAAAGTTTTCGCAAAATTCTATTGTAAAATATTTTTGCACTGGCAATGCACTAGCACATGCAAGAGAAAAACATCCTAACGCAGAATGTCCTCTCCCGTCGCTTCGCTTGCTTCGACTAGCGACGATAGCGACGCGAGCTGCGTTCCGCGGCGAAGAAACCCGAAGCTGAGCCGAAACCACCCGAAAATGTCACGGACATTGGAGACTGCGCACTGTGTATGCATTCAGGTATCCTGCGCCTTAGAGCGAGTGAGACAGAGAATGAGCGAATCAGCACGCGCTTCAACTTGGCTCCGACCAATAAGAATGTTCCACACATTGAGCGCCATCATCCAAAACTGACTTATTTCTTATTCGTAGAGAAATCATTCCAAACTTTTTTTCAAAATATGCATAAATATGTACTTTACCCGTAAACCACTCTTTTCCTTTGTTCTTTATTCTCATTCCCTCTATCTGTTATTTTTCCTAATTACGAACAGACTAATGATCAAATTCGTGTGTGGTGTGGCGTTTTTAACTCACGGTCACATGTGCTATTTATCTGTCAGTTACATCCTCCTTTGAGAAGTTCTATATTCAGAATTTAAGTGATTTTTATTTATACTTTTCATTGGGAGAATTGGGGAAATGTTTACAGTAACACATTGCTGAATCCTGTACACGAAAACGAGTGAAACCATTATAGCATTGGAAATTTAATATATTCGGAAGCGCATCCAGGATTTTTCTTATAGGGGAGGGGGAGGCGCTACAGGAATAGTGTCCAGTCGACTTGATGTGTTCTTATGATTTTCCATTTATACTGAATTTATATTTACTATTTATATTTTTTGAGGTATTGTTAATTAAAATTATTGTTAATGTTTATAATTTTATTGTTAAGTTTTAATTATATATTAACTGAATATTAATTATATATTTTAATGATTATTAATTATAAGATTAACAATTTATATATTGAATAACGCTTTAGTACATAAGATTAGTGAAAGCTATATTTAAATTTGGATCACTGGCTTTAGGGTTTGGATGGGGAGAGGCTGAAGCTTCATGACCCCTCGGGTGCGCCACTGTATATTTTATAAGAAAAACTGGTTGTACCATCAAAGTCATTCCTTAGCTGGTGAAGTAATCGTTAAGCACGGGACTTATTGCCACATTTAGTTGGTACAAATGGCTCGCATTCATATCAAGCACTTAAAAAAACGTACAAATGAAGATGACAATTGTATTCACAGTAAGTATTACTTTTTCATGATAAATTTCAATATATGAAATATTTCGATTGCATAAAATAATATTGTGTCTGAGTCGTTTTAAGGGGTCCTCTACACCTATCCAAAATTGGCACCAATTTTTTGCTGTTCGCACTTGCACAATTGGGTTTAGTTGGAATTTTCTCAAAAATAACAAATTTTTTAAGTAGATTGTTTTTTCGGGTAATGGGTAAAGCGAAGAACGCTGAAACATGTTTCGGCGTCAAACGCAGCGACGCTCGAAGAAGAAAGTTGAGCTTTTGCAATTCTCAAAAATGCCGAGACTTTCATGAAACTGGATCTAAGCCATATTATTACGTGAATGTTGCTCTATTCGCGCAAAAAATATAGAATTTCGGAGTCATTTTGAGAAAACCCTATTTAGGTATCATTTTCAATTGCCATGATTTCACACAATATTACACGAAATCTATTTATACTTTCAAAAAACCCATATCGGGCATTATTTAAAAATGTAGTTTTGAAGAACCTTTCTCATGCAGAAATAAATATCTATAGTAATGTAGTTGTGGGAAGACGCCTAACAAAATAACCGTTGTAATTTTCAAAAATTCAGATGTTTTCCAGACAATTGGACCTATGTCATTGTTATAAGCGTACTTTGCTGTATGGGAGCAAACAATTTAAAGAAAACTAGTGGTGCTAAAACAGCACTTATTTTTTCACCTTTAGTATTAGTTATGTAATACTATTTAAACCACAATTTCTCTCCGAATTAACACATCTCTGTCATCATTTTTTGTAAAATTCATTATCAGGGTTGGGCAAAATACTTTAAATTTAGTATTTAAACACTTCGCAAAAGTACTTTATAAATACGTATTTAAATACGTACACAAAATGCATTAGGACTTGATGTGCTAAATACGTACGTATTTAAAAATACTTCAAATACTCAAAATACTGTAAGTATATAATAATTTTTATTGTATATTTTTATTGCAAAATATTTAATTGTAATTACAGAAATTAAACCAAATTTTAAAAAAACAAAACTATGTTTAACAAATAATTTTTTTAAACAAATCATCCGACAATAAACCCCTAGTTGGCGAATGTATAAAACCTGGAAAGTGAAACAGTGATTTAACAGGCGTGGCTGAACATAAACTAGTGCCATAACGAATAAACGCTTCTTTTTATTGCCGAATAATTGCCAGCATTTTAATGATTTAGATTTATCATTTAAATATGAGTCCAAATTCAACAGTCTAAAACAGCTTTTATTTTGTTTCAATGAGGTGCAGTCACTAGCGGAATCAACTTAAAAGAAACTATCCTCGTTCTAAACTATCTTCTTCGTCTCTATTCAAAGTATTTTAAGTATTTCTATTTTAAATACACCTACTTTTTGTATTTAAATATATCCTAAAATATATGCCCCCCCCCAAACTAAAACAACACAGTTTTCACACACAAAATGTATTTAAAATACGCATTGCAAATACAAGTATTTAAATACTGCCCAACCCTGCTCATTACAAATTGCACAACATTTGGTACAAAAACTAAATATTTTCAAGCAAATATCAACACAAATTTGACAATTACAACTACTTTTCATACACGTAAATCATGTCACAACAATAAAACATAATTCACCAAAATTAACTCCCGCGTCATTGTTGTCGAGTCATTGTTGCATTCCAATCTGATATTCCTTGAAGGCTAGCAATTTTGATTTCATATATTTCAAATAGGTTTTAAATAATTCCTAAATGATTAATGTGTAAATGTGTAACAAAAGGTCGAATGTAACAAACGAACAAAGAAACATGAAAACAAATACGAGTACAAATTCTAACTCACGAAGCATCCAGCTGTTGGATTACGTTCACGAAACGCAGTAAATTCGGAGCGGACGATTATTTTTGTCGCCAAATTACACAAAAAAGACTCATATTTTCAAAAAATTGAACATGATCATAAGGTCATGAAGATCTGTTTTTGATGAACACATTTCGTTTAAAAAAACGTATCTTCATAGTGGTAGTTGTAAGAAGACGCCCAAAAAGTTTGAATTTTTTCAATTTTCGAAAAATTCTCTTATACGTCCTTTACACTATCCAATAACAAAACTAATTAATAACGATGGAGTCATTTTTTAGAAAAATTGGAAAATGTTCCACGAGCTTCATGTAAAGAACCCCCCAAAATTAAAATATCGATTTCAAATTCAAGGGGTCGCGTCATCAGCCAGATCGACAGGGGAATATTATTTTTTGAGAAAATCGGCTGAACAATTTAGCCACTAACGTTGTGGACAGACGTTTTGCCGTCAATCGACGTCTCAGTATCAAGGACCCACAAAACAGGGATTCTGGCTACATCACGTGTTAGGGGATTTTTTCTTAATTTAGCAAGTGGATTTATCAAATTTTTCGTTGCCAGGGCTCTATAATAAGTTTTCTGCCGAAAATTCGTAGTTTTTTTCGCGCAGCATTACCTAATTTTCTCACTATCGCGGTAGCGGTAGCGACACCCAGGAATAACCCACTTTTCGGAATCAAGGACACAAAACGTGGATTCGGAGTACATTACGTATTCAAAAAAGTAGTTTACTACACATAGAAGAAAGAAAACTACTGTGTTTTCTACATCAGGAACGTACAAAACGTGATTTTCTGTCGAAAAATGGGTTATTTTGGCTTTCTCGTAGACAACTAAGTAGACAAAAGGAAGTTTTGAATAGTGTTGGAAAGAGTGTCGATTTTCAGACAGAAAATGTTCGTTAGTTTTCATGGTTACCAATGCTGTGAAACTTTGAACATTGTAAGACAAGTATCAAATTTCCTTGGCGTACATATTGTTCACATAAGTATGTTGTTCAAAATCCCATAAGGCGGTCCGCCGGATATAAGGGTATATATTTAATTGTTTTACGAAAATTTAAAGAATGTTTTCATTCAATGAACTACTTTTATGTTCGTCAGGAAGAGATTTGAGATTCATAGTGAAAGGAATTTTTATAAATCTCTGAAAATCATCTGACAGTCATTGCATTCTCATACAATATTCAATGTATTCTTCTAACAACTTCTGTAAATGAAATAGAAATTTATCTTGGAGCTTTTGAGTTTGTTTTTCATAGGATTTCAGATGAACAAGAGATTTAAAAACAAGAAAATAGGCATAATAAAAATGATGCAATTTCGGCAGTTTATCTTCAAAAATGAATTTATTGGATGGCCTTCAGATTTTGAATTCTAGAACTCTACAGAGTTCCTAATTGAATTTATACAAATGATGGCTTTTTCAGCCATTCACAATTACAAAAGTTGGATATAGTTGCTCGTACAAATATGTCATTTCTTTTTCTATCATAAACACTCTTAACGACTTTCAAAAAATCGCTTGCTCAAAAAAAATCGTCCCAGCTTATTTCTTTTTGTTAAAAGGAACACCCAACGGGCCTCAGTATAAAATAATAAAGTATTATGGTCTGAATTCATTTCGGATCTATGTTTCAGAGCACTATTTTTAACAAAATAACATCACGATGACAAGTTTTCAAAAAAATTGTTATTGTTCAACTACATTTATTTTATTAGAATGATACATTTTCCCAATATCCAACTACGAATTTGCCTTTGCAGAGTAATTTAGAGGATGGATTGCAATTGTTTTTAGATAGAACAGTCGGTTTAATTTTTTTATAATGCAGTTTATCAGAATTTATTTTAAAATTTGTTTATTGGCAGTCATATTAAATGGAAATGAATATAAAACGTGAAAAATGATCAGGGAGGTCTAAAGTGATCATTTAGGAACATAGTGCTAATCGGATGAGAACTCTGTGAAGTTCTGAAGGTGAGCGCACATTGTAGAAATGGTGTGCCAAATTGCTAATGTGAACTGGACGTTGTTCCATGTTTTTAGCTCATTAGTAGGGAACGGACTTTATTGTAATAAAAAAAGCAAAACATGTACATATATATGTACTTATTTTTTCAAAAATATGTAAGAAAAAATAGGAAATATGTGAAATAAATATTCGTTATAATGTTTACAATTCCATACTTCAAGCGTTTTCCGAGCAGAGTACGTTGCCGATCAGAACTTTACATGGATTCAGAGAGGCTGAATGAACGTTTTACATCTACAGAAGCAATTATTCGCTAGTTTCTTCCGAAACATAATACTTTCGTATTATATACAATGTTGTTAACGAGGAGCCGGAGCTCAAGTGAATAGTACTGTGTAGTCTGTGATAGAAGGGGGGGTGGTGGTAAAGGGAGCATACTCCCAACCCAACTCCAGAAAAGGGTTAAGACAATGATCTGATTCTTTTACGCATGGAACACGAGTAAGCACGTGGTTGAAATTCCTTCTGCTTCACATACTACATCCGCTCATCGTTGATCCCGACTACGCTATTTCCTCGAAGCAGGGGGTCGGGAGGAGATAAGTTTGGCAATTAATAGCGATTGTCCAACGTTAATACAAGCGCATTGCGTATTTTTAAGTATTTCAGTAACTAAGTTAGTTTTCAAGTAAAATATATTTTTAACATCACAAGTGAAATGTTCATTTTCGACCTATAAATATATTAAAATGTAACGAAATATGTAGCTATAGATAAAATATGTAAAAATATGTAATTATACCAAAATATGTAAGAATATGTAAAATAAAAATGGTTCCAATTAGTTCAGAATGTCGTGTTAAGTGTAAAAAATATTAGTGAATGCAGGTATCTTGTCCCCGTAAAAGTATGTATTTACATGAAAATCCGTTCCCTACTCATTAGATATTTGCCAGTTCTGTACCATAGTACATCCAGACCATAGTACATCAACAGTTTTGTGTAAAACTTGTTTTGGATGACTGTTAATTGCTCTGTACGGTCATGATATCCTTGAATGTAATGGGTTAACATTTTCGACAATTTTCGACAACATTTTCGACACACTTTCAATATTTGAAAGTGAATAATGCAACGCAATTAAGCGTTCCTTCTTTGGGAAAAATTGGAAGAAAAAAATTGTGAGCGGTTTTTCAGAAACAAATAGACATTTCATAAATTTCAGACACGCGAAACCTACATGAGCTTTTTAAAATTGTACATGAGCTTTTTTAAATAGCTGATTCTTTACAACAGACTTTATGTAAGGCAAAAATCTCTATCTTCAGTTTTATAGTTTTGAAATGATAACGTTTTGCAATTTTTGAAAATAAGGAGAGATGGCCGAAAATGGGACTAGCACAATTTTTTACCTATTTTTAATACATGTGAAAATATATATTAACGAAAATATTTGGAGCCTCTTTGAGAAAATAATTGTTTAAAAATGGCCTATATTTCACGCAAAATTACTCATAAACCACTCATATTTCCAAAAGATTGTTCATGATCTTAACTCAAGATCTGTTTTTAAAGAACTTTTTTTTATAATTTATTTATTTTGGGTCGTATCTACTGCAAGGTCATTAGCGACCACACTAATTACAATATCCAATACACAAGTATAAACTTATATCTCTAATACAACACTATATTGTTACAATACCACAATTCTACAATAATACAATACAACACTTCACAATCATTTTTATAAAATACAACACTTGACAACAAATTTTATTAAAGAAAAATGTCTCTATATTCAATATTGTACTTTAAGAAAGATGCCGAAAAAATTGAATTGCACATTTTCAAAAAATTAGGGATTTTAACGAAAATAAGACGTACGTCATTATTTTATGAAAATTTTGTAAATGTAATTGCGTATTTATGTAAATCACTCCCCAAAATCAAAATAATAGTTTCGAATTCAGAGGGCCTCGAGTTCCTTTAATTATCAATATCAGTTCTGAAGAAATCGGCCGCACATTTACCACACACAGGACAGACTGACAGACGGACGGACGGACGGAAGGACGGCATTTTGCCGTCAATCGATATTTCCGGTTGAAGGACTCACAAAACTTGGATTTAATCACAACACACAACAAAAGTTTTACACAACGTGTTAGAGGAAGTATTTTACTACTTATAGGAACACGTTTTATCAGCTTTTTTGTTACAAAATTTTTCTCTCGAAAATCGCCCCTTTTCAATGTTTTTTTTTCTTTTTACAAAGCAAAAGAAGAAAGAATGTTCCATAACGCTGTTCGTTAGTAGTAAATTGTAAATTGCGGACCACTTCCTTGCTGTGAGATGCCGTCAGTTTTGTCGAACGCAGTGACGTACTGAGTGAGGGATCGTCCATAAATTACATAACACTAAAGAGGGAGAGAAGGGATTTGAAGCAGCGTTACACTGGGTTACATAGGGGTAGGGGATATTAGTCTAGTTTTTATGTTCTTCAACATTTGCTGATTTTTTGTTTTATACTAAAACATTAAAATATTAACTAATTAATTTGTTTTAAAAACATAAATAAATTAAAATAATTAGATGTAAATTCTTTAAATAAAAGAACATGTTTTTCCTTTATTTTTTATTGAATTTGAAAGATTACGAAGAAAATATTCAAAACTGTTATATAGTATATTCTAGAATCCAATTAAATTGGCACAGTACACTCTTGCCTGTGCTTCCATATTTTACTCAAACATTTCCCAAATCTTGTTGGGAGGACACAGCATACCGCATACAGCTTAGAGCTAATTTCGGCTTTATCATAAATTACAAATTATTTTTACTGGGATTTATTTTCACTTTTTGAGTTTACAAACGGGGGATGTTGTCACAAACGTTACATAATTATTTAGTGGGATGGAAGCGCGCGTTACAGGAGGGAGGAGGTATTCAAAATGCTCAAAATTTGAGTTGTATAATTTATGGTCGACCCATAAGAGAATTCAGTTAGTATGCGCCGCACGGGAATATGCGGAATACCACAAATATTTCCATTTTTCAGTCAAATTCGGTACACTTTCATGTGTTTTACTTTCTCCCTATCGCTTACACAGTGGAGAGAATGTTATATAATGATGCACGAAAAAACGGTGAATTTTCGGCTCAAAAACTCTTAGTACAGGGCCCTGGTAAAGAAAAAATGGATAAATCCAGTTGCTAAATCTAGAAAAAATCCTCTAACACGTAGTGTAGCTAGAATCCAATTTCTCAACCGTATTTTCACTCAAAATGACGCAAAAAGTACTCAAATTTTCGAAAAATTGTACTTGACCTTATTCTGTCTTTAAAAAACGGAAATCATTAACAGAAAAATCTCTATCTTCATAATTATTAGTTGGAGGAAAACGCCGAAAAAATTGAATTTATTTGAATTTTTTAAAAAATCCGAGTTTTTGACAAAAATGAGACCTGTACCATTCCCTTAAACTTCTTCACACTATCCAACAACGACGGAGCCGTTTTTAATCAAAAACAACGGAGCCGTTATTTTGAAAATTTGAAAAATGTCGGAGGGGCTTCATGTAAAGTATCCCCAAAATTAAACTATCGGTTTCAAAATCAAGACGCTGCGACTTCAGTCAGATCAATAAGAGAATATCAATTATTGAGAAAATTGGCCGAACGGTTAAGCCGCTAGCGTTGTTCAATGACGGACGTATAGTCGGTCGCACGGTCGGACAGGACCAACAAGTGGACGGACGGACGGACGGACGGACGGACGGACGGACGGACGGACGGACGGACAGACAGACAGACAGACAGACAGACAGACAGACAGACAGACAGACAGACGGACGGACGGACGGACGGACGGACGGACGGACGGACGGACGGACGGACGGACGGACGGACGGACGGACGGACGGACGGACGGACGGACGGACGGACGGACGGACGGACGGACGGACGGACGGACGGACGGACGACGGACGGACAGACGGACGGACGGACGGACGGACGGACGGACGGACGGACGGACGGACGGACAAATGAACAGACGGACGTTTTGCCGACATTCGATTTCTCGGTATCAAGGACCCACAAAACATGAATCCACGTGTTAGTGGATTTTTTTCTAAATTTAGCAACTGGATTTCTCCTTTTGTTCGTTACCAGGGTCCTGTAATAAGAGTTTTTCTGTCGAAAATTCGCCGTTATTCCGCTCAGCATTTCAGATCTTTCTCTCTTCTACGTAAGCAGTAGCGAGAAGGTAAAATGGCTGTTTTCTTTACATTTTTCTATTGTCTTCTTATAGTAGTATTTCTCTTAAGAAATACATAATTTTTAGACAGCAGACAATTTTTTCCCTACATTATTTTATTTTATAACAATTCAAATTAAATCACCTACGTTTTTTCAGTCTTCAACGACGTTTCAAGAGCTTTTGTGCTCCTATCTTCAGGCCTAATGAAATAATACAAATCATCTCAGTGCTTAAATGTTTAAATTAACCTAAGATAGAAATTGCAAATAAACACAAACTTACTGTTTTCTTCATATAATATGGTTTTAAGTTCCAGAAGATATCTCATTATCTGGTTTGTAGTGACAAGCCGAGGAAGTGTATACATTCTTTAATTAATTTATTTATTTATGTCGAAAACAATTAAACACTGTGTATGATGTGCTATGTGGAGAAGTGAATGTTGTGCACGTTTTCAAAATTCTGTGATCCCTACACTAAGCCATAGACTACTTGATTTTGAAGAAGAAGAAGAAGAAGAAAAAGGAGGAAAAAACGCTCCGATATAATAATAATAATAATAATAATAATAATAATAATAATAATAATAATAATAATAATAATAATAAGGAATAATAATAAGGAATAATACTTCCTGATGCGACAACATGGAAACGATAATTTGAATAACTATATTTCCCACTGAATTCTAGAAGACCTGCACAGACGTGCCACAGCTCGGTCGTGGCACATACCGAAGTCGCTAGCCTTTCCCCACTGAGGTCCGCGTTCGATTCCCGTCGAATCTCGTGTGATATTTGTTCCATCAAAACGAGTTTGGCCGCTTCACAAGGACTGTGAAGTGTCACAACCCCTGTGAAGTGTTCTAAACCCTACCCCATCCTCATTCCTTCCAATCCTGGCCGCTGGGTAGTGACGCAGGGGCGCGTGAAGTAAGAGGCGCGTACGCGGAGATGCTACCTGGCGGTCCTCTTTGACAACTGACTACACGAGACATAAAAATACAGCGTCATCTGGAATTCAGAACAGATATTAATGGAGGATTACTCCGTGCTGAACGCTCGACCAGAGGCGGAGAGACGCGTTGCGTCGATAAATAGGATTAAGGGCGCAACTAATTTTTTTAAAAAAAATAATGAAGTTACATTTTGTGAACATTAAGTTACATAATTGCCTAAAAGTTTTCAAAACCTTTTACAAATATTTTTGAAATTTAGAAAGCTATTGCTAGAGAAGATTAACATTTAAATGACCAAATTTAAAGAAATTTGAGCTCACCCATTTGTCACGAACAGTAATCTTGCTAACACTCGCATGTTCGGGAAGCAATTTTGAAGGGATTTCGAACAGCGATCGGAACAAGGGGGAAGGGGAAGTTTTATTTCAGGGAGAAAGATAAATTTGATTTTGATTTTGTTCTTTAATTATATTATCATAGTTGTTTGTAAATGAGTTTAATTCTGTAATTGTATTCATGGTCTGCCGAATTTTAATCTGTAACGTTTCCATTATCATTCTATCCTTGTATCTGCTCTCCACTGCAAGAATCTGTGCATCTGTGGGTCATTGAATGCAAGAATGCATCTGCGGGTCATTGAATTGGTTCCGAAAAAACAAATTAATAGTGAACGAAAAGAAAACGGTTTTAATGCAGTTTTCCATTTCAAATAAACAATTCTGTGCTCCATTGAAAATGAACAGTGTGCCATTGACTGATGTTAAGGCAACAAAATTTTTAGGTCTCTCAATTCAGTCAAACCTTAAATGGAACGTCCATTTAAATGAATTGAACACAAAATTAAGTTCATTGTGCTACGCGTTCAGAATTCTTGCAAATTCAGTCAGCCTTCATACTGCTCGTTGTGTATACTTCGCGAATGTTCATTCCCGCCTGAGATATGGCATAATATTCTGGGGAAATACATCTTATAGCTCCCAGACTTTTAGATTACAAAAACGAATTGTACGAATAATAACCAAAACCCACCCACGTGATTCATGTAAGCCTCTCTTCATTAATCTAGGAATTCTACCATTACCGTGTCTTCTTATTTACGAATCAGTGGTTTTGTAAAAATGACTTGCTCAAGGGCGGAATATATTTTCAGAAAATGCCGAAGTCTATTACTATAACACTCGACGTAGAAATCATATTCATCAGGTGACAGTATCAACAGCTCATTACAAAAAATTCACATACAATACATGTACATTATTTTACAACACTTTGCCAGATGACATTAAACGATTAAATTCAATAGAAAAGTTTAAATCCCAAGTGAAATCGTTTCTGCTGCATAACTGTTTCTATACAATTAGAGACTATACTGAGCATCACAAGAAAAGTAACATTAATTTTAACAATGATACATAATGCATTATTTACCATTTGAACTGTGTAAATGAGTATAAACAACCTGTAACAACTATTGTACTACAGCTTTCGGGTCAATGACCCCCATCTCGATCAGGTTTTTCGTCCAGTTTCCCTGATCCATTGAGCAAATGCTGAGATGGCGCCTTGTTTTGCTTCAGGACATAAATGTAACTTTATTTCCTGAGCACGTCTTCTAGAATTCAGTGGGAAATACAATTATTCAAATTATCGTTTCCATGTTGTCGCGGCAGGAAGTAATAAGAGCCAAAATTTATTGCTTATTTATCTTTGAAAATATATTTGATTACATGGGAGTTTTTTTTCTCCCTTTCAAAATTCAAAATTTATCTTATTTATTTTTGAAAATAGATTTTACTACATGGGAGTTTTTGTTTTTTTTGTAGTATATGACTTAGTGTAGGGACCACAGAATTTTGAAAATGTGCACACAATTCACCTTTCCCCATAGCACGTCATACGCAGTTTTTAACTGTTTTTTGACGTAAAATAAATAAATAAAAAATAAATAAATAAATAAATAAATTCTATTTTATGGTTTAGATACAACCTCCGCATAGAAATAGACAAGTGGGCAGAACACTACCGATCTCTGTGGTACGATGATAAATATAACGCTGCTGTTAACCACAGAGCAAAATATCCAGAAGTTGACGACATCACATGGGAAGAGTGACAATCGCTTTAAAAGGATTAAAAAATAGGAAAGCGCCCGGACCAAACGGAATCAACAGCGAATTACTGAAGTATGGAGGTCAGACATTGCATAAACACCTCTTAAAACTGTTTAATGTGTGCTGGAGGCAGCTCGAGATTCCTCAAGAATGATTACAAGCGAAAGTGGTGTCCCTATACAAGAAAGGTGATAGAACTATCAACCAGAATTATCGAGGAATAAGTCTGCTAGACACTACCTACAAAGTATACGCTAGAATTCTGAATCAACGACTGAAGACAATAGCAGAAGCACTTCTCTCAGAAGAGCAAACGGGATTCAGAAAACGCCGTTCATCTACAGATGCCATATTTACCTTAAAGCGATTGATAGAAGAGCGAAGAGAACAGAACAAAGAAACGCATCTTGCTTTTATAGATCTTGAAAAATCTTTTGACAACGTTTTTGGGAAATATTAGAACGGAGAGGTTACCCAAGACACCTTACCGAAGCTTTAAAGAGTGTATAAAAAGAAACTTCGATCATCTTAGGAAACTGTAAACCTAATATAATTGTCCCTACAAATAAAGGAGTAAAGCAAGGCTGTTCAACATCACCAAGACCTTTTTAACATATATCTAGACGATATATATAGAATATGGAAAAATAAAGTCGATAGAGGTGTACAATTAACAGGCTCTTTTTACATCTATTCAATGTTACACGCTGATGACAAAGTGGTGATTAAAGAGACTGAAAACAAGCTCCAAATGTCCATTTTTATTTTAAAGAAAACACTTGAAAAATATGGACTTCAAATGTCCGCTCAAAAATCAAAAGTCATGGCATTCCGAGGCAAATATCCAGTAAGATCTAAAATAACAATAGAAACTGTAATTTAGAACAAATTAGCAACTTCAAGTACTTAGGATGTGACATATCCTGTAATATAGATCATGACGTGGAAGATAAACTAGTAAAATTTCGAAATGTTTGTGGAACGATACATAAATATCTTAGAAACCGAACACGAAAGGAGACACGGCTTAAGTTTTACAAGACAATTGCTGTTCCCACACTCATGTATGCCAGCAAAACATGGGTGAACACGAAAAAAATAAAATACAAACGACGGAAATGAAATTTCTCCGAAATACACTAGGGTGTTCGCTACTCGACAAGAAACAGAATTCTGAAATAAGAGAAGTTTTAAAAGTCAAAGAATTATATGAAATCATTCTCGAAAACAAGTTAAAATGGTTCAATCATGTATCGAGAATGCCAACATACCGACTTCCATTCATAGCTATGAACTATAGAACAGAAGGAAGAAGGGGCATTGGCAGACCGAGAAAAAATGGTGCCGGAAGGCATGACCTAAACACTGTCAGGAGGAAGAAGAAGATTCAACCTGTGCTTTGAAATAGTTTTGCGTATTGGATTCTTCTAAAATGTTTCTTCTATGCTCAATAATTCTTTCTTTCAGTTTTCTCCTAGTTTGTCCCAAATATTCCAAATTACTCTCTTAACAACGTAGGGAGTATATCACATTATTCCTCTCTGTCAGTTGTGTTTGATCTATTACACAATATTAAAACTCATGAGCGATTCCATTCCGAAACTAAAAGTGAGGAAGAATAAATTAAATAATAGTAATGAATCTTGTGTAAGCTGGGACAGGTAAAAGCTAGTGGTTCTTCAGAATAGCACAGACTTCCTCGTATTAGTTAATTTTCTAATTCCCTTGTTTGTGGCTAGCTTTTCTGTCTTCATCTTCTTCTCAGCTTCCAACTATCGTCACCCAAACCACAATTTTTCACATCTCAATTTTTCGGTTCCATAATGGCAGAAATGAAACACGTCTCTAAGTATGTTATAGAAGGATACCACCTTGTCCTATATGGACATTTTTGTTGAAAAATTTGGTGCCGTTTTTGAGAATATATGGTTTAAGCAAATTTGAAGCTCTTTTTCACAAAAATGTTTTGAGTTTTCGAAAAACACCACTCGAAGTCATTTGAAGCATTTCCATTTATAATTGCAGTAATTTATACAAATCGCTACAAATGTGCATGTTAATGGCGTGAGAGATTTTTAAAACAAATACATTTGCGTAATTTAAAAAAACAAAAGAATACAGCAAAATGACTTTTATATCTTAAATAATGTATTTCTATTTTTTAATATTGCACGTATTTCGCTTAATATTGTGTGAAAACCACTAACATTTTCAAAAATGTACGTGACCTTAATAAATGAACAAGTTTCGTTTGAAGGCAAAATCTCAATCTTGAATTTTGTAGTTGTAGGAAGACGTCGAAAAAATATCAGTCTTTAGCAGTTTTCGAAAATTCAGAGAAAAAATGAAAATCGACCACCTTTCTAAGAGTATTTCGCCATATACTTCAATGTCATTTTTAAAAGTGAATTTCACTCTAATTCTTACAAGAAATTTAAAGGAAAAATTTGGAGCCATGTTTGATTGATTGATTGATTGATTTTTTCGTGTTTCCGGGCGCGTCAACTGCTTCGGTCATTAGTCCCGTTAGTGTAGTGCATGGTTTTCTCGGAGATGGCGGTGATTTTCCTCTCGCTGGATGGCGAGATCCGGCACCGACCTACCGTCAGCTAGTGGGGTTTCCCCCTAACAAGGACTCTCCCACCAGCGGGGCACCGCCCCAGCCGGGACAAGCTCTAAACTCCCGACCGGTCTCCCGGAATATGTGGTAGTGTAGTGCATGTTAGTGTAAGTTTTTGTGTAAGGGGAGAGGATAGGACAAGGAAGGGGAAGGGCAGATCGCGCGCGGTCCGGGGCCCGTTTGGTAGGGTACTGCTCCGGCATTCGCCTGGTGTTGATCGGAGAAACCACGGAAAATTACCGATCAGAGCAGCCGGCCGCTAGAATTCTCCTTTAGACAGCGACTGAATTCGACCTAGCTGAAAAGCTAGTGTCGAAAATCCTGGCGCCGTCAGGACTCGAACCTAGGACCTCCCGGTCAGAGGCGCTGCAGTGGCATCAGTTGATGCACTGAGCTACCGCTCCCGGTGGAGCCATTTTTGAGAAAATTTTGAATATATCCCAGGGGCTTCATGTAATGAACCCCATCATTTAAAGAATATTTTTAAAAAATCTCTCCTTCTGTCTCTGTCTGTCTGTCTGTCTCTCTCTCTCTGTCTCTCTCTCTCTGTCACTGCATCTCTGTCTCATCAAAAGGGGAATATAGATTTAAGAAAAAATTCCACCATTAATTTAGGCGCTAGCGTTCACAGACGGAGGGACAGGCGGACAGACACACGGACGGACGTTTTGGAAAACTACATTTTTTCGTTATCAGGGGACCCCAAAACGTGTACTTCTGTTGAATCTGGAAATTAAATTTACATACATCACTTTCTCTATATTACGTATATTACTATGTATACGAGAAAGTAAAAAATAAATAGTCCTATTTTTAAATAAATTATTAATTTTGGAGTAAGAGAGGAATATGAGCGGGTCGCAATATTAATTTCCTTTTATAATCAGCATCCAGTTAAAAGCAGGCCCATATGTAATCTGCCACATAAGTTAAATTAGAAAGCGCGTTATCAACGAGCATCAGTCGGAAATGGTGTGTTCTAGGTCCTTAAAACACGGCTATGTATCATTGATAGAAACATAAAATGACATTTTTTCGACCGTGAATTGTATTTTGGTAGATTTAATTCTTCCGAAGCCCCACACTTCGCAACTCGGGCGGTCAGACACGTGCAGAATCTCGAAATCTATCTGACGCATGGCTTGCTGCAGACGCCACTCACAGCGCTCGCATCATGATTGATCGACCAGGAAACCAATGGGAGCTTAGCCCCGACGCACAGTGGTCTGAACAGGGCCGAAATGCGCGGACAGGAGATAAAGTTAAATAACTATTTATTCAGCACTTTTTACTGTTTTTGAGTATGAATGTAATGAAGCTTGATCTATGTATAAAATAATATCCTTTCAAAGTGATTTGTTTTTTGTTTATTTATTTCGAAAACATTAATCAGGCGAATGACCGAACAGAACAGAAACACACGGCTCACGGACTGCGCGCGATCGTCTCTTTCTCATTCTTGTCCACAACTCTCTCTCTCTACACACACACCCACACACAAGCCAACACATACAGTCACTACACTATTATACATGTCGGGGGACTGGTCTGGCGCTTCGAGCTTGTCCCGGGTGTGGCGGAGCAGGGTGGTGGTGCTGGTGGAGGGGTGCATTGCTGCAGGGGTGGCTCCGCAAGCCAATGTGTAGATCGACGCCGCTCCTCACGTTCCACCGTGAGGAAGAACATCGCAACCCCCGGGATATAACATTCCTAACACACTACTAATACACGGGACTAATGAACATTGCTATTGATGTGTCCAGAAACATCAATCAATCAACCAACCAATTAATTAACGGATCGAAACTATCTGTACACAACATTTACGCAGGGCAACAAAAGCTAAATTTAATTGTTCAGAAGCAAAGAAATGAATCATGTAAGCTTGACCCTATGAACCAAGGAGAATCTGAACGAAAACCTATCGTGGTAGCAGCTGTTAAGTTCTTAACAATATTTGTTAGAGATTAAAAAAAAAATTCAGAAAAAATATTAATTTATGTAATAAAGGAATGAAATTTAATTGTTGTCCAAATATTTCGTTCAACAAGTTTTCTATTCATTTGAACCTTTACTAGGAGTAACCCGTCAAAAATTACGGGATGAAATCAAGTTTCTTCTCAATAATAATTCATTACATGGAATATTGAACGTGCAAAATTTGATTGCAAAACTGACTAACTTTTAATCAAGATGTAGTATTAATAGATACTACTAGGGAAATAACTGTTAAGATGGTTTCACATTGTTCTGAAAAAAAACAATAGTAATTAATGAGATTGCAAGGGCATTCAAAGTTTAAGAAGTGAAAAAAAAATTGCAGATAAACGCAATGAGAATTTTCTTACGGGGGGCAATGAAACATGTGTTAAGCCGTCATTACATTTCCGGGAAAATATGGCTATTAATACAGGTTCCCGCTCAACCCTTCAACGCCGGGCTCAGGTGGGTGCGGTAGCATTCCAACGCGGGTGAAAGGAAGGGCTGTGTAATCCGACAAAGCGCCTCGGCGCACGTTAAACGTTTGTCTGGCACGGAGCACAACTGCGTGAGGTTTTCGTATGTCACTCCGGGTGAACTTCTAATGAGCAGTCTAAGCAGTAGTTTTGAAGCCACGGATTTGAAGCTAAAGCTTGAGCTGTGGCACGGATCCCATTGAAACTACTCGTGCTAAAAACAGCACATTATTTTGCATTATTAGTAACGGATCCTCAGTGTTATACTACATGTACCTGAAGAAGTGTTTTCAACGAGCAAAAATTTATTAGCGCGCCGACTCTCGCACTCAGGGCCATCGAATGAACTGTCGTGCATTTCAACACTACACCACACACTCGCTTTGCAACCCGATTTACGTCGCATCATGTCGATCTAATTGTCTCTAATAAAAAAAAAATTGAACACTTTTTGAGAAAATAATTGTTTAAAAATTGTCTACATATCACGAAAAATTACCCGAAATCTTACTTATATTTTCGAACACCCGTACTTGATCTTATTTCAAGATCTATCTTTAAAGAACAGATTTCATTCAGGAAAAATGTCTCTATATTCAATATTGTAGTCAAAGGAAGATACCGAAATTACATTGAACGTTTGCAATAAAAAAAACAACAACAGGGATTTCAACAAAAAAGAGACCTGCCCCTTACTCTTAAGCGTTCTTAACGTATCGGGGGACAAAGATGAATCCAAAAATTTGCAATTTGGAAAAAATTTCGTTCTGAAGCCGCGACTTGGAAAATGTTTGCCAACATTCCCATGACCAGTGAGATATGATGAGACCATGATATGATTAATCTTCAAAATATTCAGTGTAAAATTCACAAGATATAAATGTTTATTAAAATTAAATGCAAAATATTTGTAAAAATACAGGCGCACAGACTTTCTAGTTGTAAAGATTTCTAATTTCCTGGTGTGGACTGGTACTGTATAGACTTGCGTTTCCTTCTTGCATGCTGCCATCTATCGCCACCCAAAGTACATTTTTTTGAAATTTTCTCAACTTTTCGGTTTCCTAATAGTAGAACCGAAATATTATTTTAAGAATATTAAAGAAGACTATATACGTCGCCCTTAATAGCAATTTTCATTGAACATTTTTAAGCCTTTTTAAGAAAATAGCGATTAAACAGTACTGAAAATGAGAAATATGAAGCTTTTTTCACAGGAATCTATTGAGTTTTCGAAAAACTTGCAATAATGTATACAAATCGATGGAAGTGCATATTAATGTGAGAGATATTTTTAAAAAAATACATATTTGTAATCTTTAAAAAAAAAAGAATACAGCAAAATGAATTTTACGTCATATTAAACAGTGCAATTAGCACTATCCATTGGAAAAATTTGAAGAAAAATTTGGAGCCATTTTTGAGAAAATGGCGTTTGAGTGTTTCTAAAAATGCGGAATTTCTCATTTTAACAGAAAACTGTGGTTTTCGAGAAATTTAAGTACATGTGCTCATAAACCCAACAACGTAAATAAATCGCCTCTAATGTAAATATTACCAACATGACAGACATGTCAAAGAAATTACATTTTTGTAAATTTTGAGAAAACAACAAAATAGAGCACTATGGTATTTATGTCATCGTATAAGGTTCGTCTGGCACTAACTCTACCGAAAATTTTAAGAAAGAGTCTGGAGCCGTTTTTGAGAAAATCTTGTTTTTGCTATTTTTTTAAAAAATTGCCAATAGTTGACGCACTATTTCACAAAAACTACTAAAATTTCCAAAAAACTCTACATAACCTTAATGACAACTATTAATGGACTACAAATTTCATTTGAAGGAAAAATCTCTGCCTTCAAATTTCAGTTCAATTTTGTAAATACTACATATATTACTTCGTATATACGTATGTATATCAGAAAGTACTTAAAGATGCTACAGAATGGCACAGACTTTCTCCTAGCAAATTTTTCTAATTTACTTGATGTGATCTTGCTAAATTCTCTGGCCAGCTGCCATCTATCGTCGTACAAAGTACATTTTTTTACATTTACTCAACTTTTCGGTTTCGCAATCGAACAACCGAAAAATTAGTTCCAGAATATGAAAGAAGAGTAAAATCGCGTCCTATGTACAAAATGACACTGAAAAATTTGAAGCCGTTTTTAAGAAAATGGCGATTCAGCATTGCTGTAAATGCGAAATATGAAGTTCGTTTTCATAGGAATCTGTTTAGTTTTCGAAAAACTTCATTTGAAGTCATTTGAAACACTTCCACTTACCAATGTAATAATGTAAACAAATTGATGGAAATATGCATATTAACAGAGACATTCTTAAAAAAATACATTTGTGCAGGTTTTGAAAAAATAGAAACAATTATAATATTGTGTATACTTTTTTTAAAGGTGTGTTCTCGTTTGCGCAAGAAAGATTTTTGTGTGCTCATGCACAGAAATGGAATTGCAAGCGGAAGAGTGTATTCATAGGAGGCTCCGTCAAGCTATGTATGAATATTATTTTAGTGATCATTGATAAATCTCGTGGTACACATAATATATGGCATTATTTTTTGCAATTTTCGAAATTTCATATTGTCTAATGTTTTTGTTCGAGAAAAAATTTAAAGAAATCTTTCGGGTCGTTATTGAGAAATTGTTTTCTTTAATTGCCATTATTTCAAGCAAACATTACGCGAAAATTACTCATTTTGCAACAACAAAAAATGGTAGAGCCTTTCTTAATGATCTGTCTTTGGAAAATAGATTTCAATAAACACATTTGTATCATTGAAATACGTAGGCGATAAAAACAAATTCTATGAATTTTCGAAAATTCAGTGTTCAACGAAATTCAAATCTGAAATATTATTAACCGTTCTTTACTCTATTTATGAAAAAAAAAAAGGAATTATTTGGAGGCAGTTTTAGTAATGTTTGAAAATCTTGTTGAGGCTTCCTCTAAGGTACCACAAAAAATTAAAATATTCGTTTCAAATTCGCAGATTCTTAATTTCGGTCAGATCAGCTGAAGAATATCAAGTTTTGAAAAATTTTACTTACTAATTTTCGCACACTAATGACTGCCATGCCATTGTGACGCTGTTGCCGGCATAATAATAGTTATTTAATAAACGGAAACAGTGACAAATGAGACTTTGGAGTAATAAATGAATAATTTTCCAATAGGTTTTAGTTGATAATGCCCGTTCCTACATTCTAGTTTTATACGTACTCGAATGACTCGCATGTTAGCACAACCCTCAAGTCGCCATAACAATATTTAGTTAAGAAACAGTAACATTAACAAAGTTAATTTTGGGGAAATAAATTATTGGTATATGAGTACTAAATATTTCAATTGGTTTGATGTGATTGTGCTGTGGTGGTTGTGTCAACTTGACACACTTCGAGTCCTATTATTTTGGATTATCGACATTCTACTGAAGTTATAAGTAGAACCGACTTAATTCTCAGACGGTGGCCAGTGGCCACGGTGCAGAGCGGGAGGACAGTCGGATTGCTCTTTGCTCCTCGAGAGCCTAAACGAAATTTGCAACTGGCTTGGGTTGCATATTTCATTATTCACTTGAAACGCACTCAGCCGACGCGAGTAGCCGTTATTGTTCACACGCCTGAGAGCGTCTGCTGGGAGGAGGATCCTGTCGCTCACAAATATTTATGATCTGTTATTCGCCAATCTGTGCGGCTAGTGCCAGCATCTGGACGAGACACAATTGTTTCGACACTTTCTTTGTATTCGGACGTGGGCGGCTCTTTTATGACACTACATGGAACGTGACCCAAGCTCTTTCACGCGGAAGCGTGGCGGGCAGTAGGACGACTCGCTAAGATCAGCGTGTTTTTTCCTAGTGTCATTGCATCATTGTATGAAGAGGAAAATTTGTAAAACATCCATAGAAATAATCCAGATTCTGTCTAAAGTGTTGTTTTGGAACTGCATGCACGTATTGTATATAATTAATAACTGAAAACGAATACGTTTTTAAATAAACGGGTATATTTTTATAGTTACAATAAATCTCCGTAAATTACTCTTTTTAGGCACATTTGAATATCTAATGTATTATAATTGTGTTTTAAATGTCTTTTGGGAAATTCTATGCCGGTAAACTGACTTGAGAGAGAATGATCCGAAACACACTTAAGAAATTAGTATTATCATATACTCCGCACAAATACACACAACATTAAGTTACAATGGACTTGGAGAGTTTGAACCACTAATGTTAATTTTCTGTAGCTCAAAATACTATTATAAAGATACGTAAATCATATGCATCATAACGTTGGTTGATCAAAATAGTTTGAAAATTAGTTCTTTCCTCAATCTTGAGCTTTTCTGATATGACTGTAAATGACCGTCTCGCCACGGCTACAGACAGCGCGGTGAACAACAAATAAGGACGCACAAATCCTCTCATCCACAGAGTTTTCATATCTTTTTCCATCCTGATTTCCAAACGAATGTTGCGGGCAGTGGATCTCGGTGGCGGATCTGAAGGTTGGGAGGCACGTCTCCTCGGTTATAGGAGAAACTTATGACAGTACCGGGTAGAGTGACCGCCCGGGAACCAGGGGTGGCGTTGGCAGAATTCGCTTTTTCCTTTATTTCACAAGGGGCCCCTCGCGGGGCTCCTTTTTTTATCACTCGATTTCGTCGTTCACTGTCGTTTCTATTAGTATTCTTCCGTTAGTATTCTAGACTTTCCGTTAACTATAGTATTAGTAGAATGGTCCAGGATTTATTTATAGACAGCCAATTTATTTTGTAACATTTATTGACGAATGTTTGGAAATATTTTTCGTTTTCCTTTTTAAGGTATACAGAAATATGGACATATGAAATTATAAAATTTGTGTATAATTTTATCTATCTATCTGTCTCTGTCTGTCTGTCTGTGTGTGTGTGTCTCTCTCTCTCTCTCTCTCTCTCTCTTATATCATTATATATCATCATTATATATATATATATATATATATATATATAATGATGAAATTTTAAAATAAATGGCCAATTGAGTGTTTCTCAAAATGCGGAAATTTGAGTTAAATTTCACAGAAAACTTGAGTTTTCCAGAAATATACGTAGTACAAATTTTTGTAATGCTGCGTGAAAAAACGTCGGATTTTCGGCACAAAAAAATTCATTACCGTGCCGTGACAATGAAAAGAGGGATAAATCAAGAAGCTAAAAGAAGAAAATAATCGTCTAAGACGTGGTGTAGCCAGAATCTCTGTTTTGTGGGTCCTTGATGAACAATTGAAAGCAAAACGTCCGTCCGTCCGTCCGTCCGTCCGTCTGTACGTCCGTCGGTTCGTCTGTGAACACTGCTAGCACCGATGCCGTGCGTGGGATTTGTTGTAAATTGAAGAAACCCCTGTCCATCTTACTCTAGTTGAAGCTTTGGAATTTTAAAAAACATTCTTTAAAATTTGGGGCAAATTTTCATGAAGCCCCCGGGACATTTTCAAAATTTTCTCAAAGACGACTTGAATTTTTTGCTTTAAATTTCTTGTAAGAATTGAGTGAAAAACACTTATAAAGATTACGTACGATTACGTACTTATAAAGATAGGTACGATTTTCACAGTTAACTCAGATTTTAAAAGTTTGAATTACTTCCGGCATCTTACTGCAACTACAAAATTAAAGATATTGATTTTTTCTTCAAATGAAATTTGTTGCACATAATCAGTTCTTTTGACAAGATCGTGTAGATGTATCTGAATATTTTAGTAGTTATTTAGTATATTTTAATAGAGCGCACTATATTTGCAATCTTAAAAAAGTTCAAAAACAAGATTTTCTCACAAACGGTTCCAATTTTTTTCGTTACATTTTTGGTGTTGATAGTGTTAATGCACTGTATTAGATGACATAAACGACATAAAGCTCTATGTTTTCGTTTTCAGAAATCACAAAAATGGATCGATCTATTGTAAATTGAAGAAACCCGTGTCTATCTGGCTCTAGTTGAATCTTTGAAATTTTGAAAAACATACTTTAATATTCGGGGATACTTTACACGAAGTCCCCGTATATTTTCAAAATTTTCGCAAACACGGCTCCAATTTTTATCTTTAAATTTATTGTAAGAATAGAGTAAAATACGCTTATGAAGGTGGCATAGGTCCGATTTTCACGATTAACTTGGAAATTTAGAAAATTGTGAATGTTTGAATTTTTCAGCGTGTAACAACAATAAAATTGAAGATACAGATTTTTCATTCATATGAAATTTGTTTTCCATAAATAGTTCTTTTTATGATTATGTACATTTTTTGAAAATTTTAGTAGCTTTATTGCGTGCAGTATTTGCAATTTTAAAAAATAACTAAAACATGATTTTCTTAAAAATGGCCCCAATTATTTTCTTTAAATTGTTGGTCTGCAAATTGCACTCTTTAATATGACGTAAAGTTCACTTTGGTGTATCCCTTCGTTTTTCAAAAATTACACAAATGTAATGTTCTTAAAATATTTCACATGCCGTAACAAGTGGAAGTGATTTAAATGACTTCAAATTAAGTTTTTCGAAAACTCAATAGATTCTTGTGAAAAAGCTTCAAACTTCGCTTTTACTGTAATGCTAATGCTTAATCGCTTTTTTCTTACAAAGGGCTTCAAAATTTTCAATGAAAATTTCTATTTTGTACGAGGTGTTACTGTTCTTTAATATTCTTAAAATAATATTGCGGTATTACTATTAAGAAACCGAAAAATTGAGAAAATGTAAAAAAAAAATCTTTGACGATAGATTGCAGCTGGTGAGAGGATGTAACAAGACCGTATAGCTAGTCCACACCAAGGAAATTAGAAAACATTACTACAAGAAACTGTTATTCTATAGCACTACTAGTTACTTTTTCTTATACGTACGTATATACGGATTAATATACGTACTATAGAGAATGTTACATAATGGTTCGGAACATCTATTTCGAGATTTCAACGGTTATACAGGTTTTGTGGTCTCCTGATACCGAAAAAGTGTTTTTTTAATGTCCGCTTGTCCGTTCCCCGTCTGTGAACACTACTAGCGCCTAAACCATGCATAAGGTTTTTTCAAATTGAAGAAATCCCTGTGTACCTGGGTCGAGTCGAAGTTTTGGGATTTTTAAAAACATTCTTTAAAATTTGGGGTACTTTACATGAAGCCCATCGGAGATTTTCAATTTTTTCTCAAAATCGGTCCCAATTGTTTTCTTTAAATTTCTTTTCAGAATAGAATAAAATACAATTATAAAGGTGGCATATGTCTGATTTTCGTTAAGTCTGAATTTTCGATCATTTCAAAAGTTGGAATTATTTCCGGCGTCTTCCTACAACCACAAAATTAAAGATAGAGATTTTTTCATCAAATGAAATTTGATGTTGATAATCAGTGCTTTCATTAAGGTCATGCAGATTTTTTTGAAAATATTAGTAGTTTTCGTGCAATAATGCGTGTAATATTCGCAATTTGAAAAAAAAATAATAAGAAAAACAAGCTTTTCTCGAAAACGGCTCCAAATTTTTTCTTCAAACTGTTGGCAAGGATAGTGAAAATGTACACTATTAGTTACATACTCGCCATTTTGCTCAATTCCACTGTTTCTGCATTACAGTTTTACATTAGCGGCGATTTCTTCACATTACTATATTTATGAGTACATGTACTTTAAAGAACGTCGTATAAAGTTTCTCAATACTATTGACTTTCTCAAAACTTAATAGTTTTCAGTGAAAACGAGTTCAAAATTCCGCAATTCCGCAGAAACGCAAAAATGCCATTTTCTCATAAACGGCTTCCCAACAGATTGCCCTAGGAGGCTGATTTTTTGTGAATCTACGGAATTTTTAGTACTCTTTCATACAAGTATTGCGATTATCGATTTGGTTTCGGGACCTTTACACAGCCTTATTCGGCTACATCCTTTCTCCAATATAGTATCATAGCGACAGAACGCCCAAATTTAAGGGAGGGCGTTTTAACAATGTGATACTTGACAACCATATCCAAACCAGAAGAACAAACCCATAGAAAAAAAACACATACTCGCGAGAGACTCTTTTATCTCTCAACATTTTTGAATAGAGTAGTGTAAAACGTGATTAACAATCAGGAGACCAGTAGCGTGGGAAGTGCAATACTTTGCAATAGCGAAACATTGCCGGGTTCACTAGTACCTTAAAAAATATGAGAATCCCAATTTTTGTGTGTCGTTAAATGTTCCTGCACTTAGTTCATACCTTGTCTTATTATGGGTATATATCACATTTTCCACCCGTGCTCGTATTCTCGCAACAAAAAAAAAAAAATGACATGATTTATACCACAACCCTCGTATTAAAATTTATAACAAAATACATTTCCAAATTTTTTTTTTTTTGAAAAACTGGTTTGTCACGCAGTTGAGATGATTTTATATAAATAGCATAATATACACAAGGAACAAAGAACATGACTGGTATATTTATTTCAAGAATTGTTATATTTTATGACAAGATATATTTTTCAATTTGTTTCTGAAAAACTGATTCGTCTGTCAGTTAAGATACAATGGGCATGGCCGTGATCATGCGTTGTTGCTGTGTTGCTGATTAATCTTTCTTGGTAGGCCCTACTGAGACTAGCGAGCACATCGTGCTGTGATGCCCACGCATAAGCTCTTGCTTACTGGAAAACGACTCCTCACAGATAAGGAAACTACGAGCTATCACGGGTTTACATTTCTTTGCAGTCCGAGACACTGAGTGTGATGACCCGTGCCCCCTCGCCCGAAATTCAATCTTCCCTTTGGTGGCGCACGTGGGACAAGCGAGCTACTGTCGACATCCGCTGGCAACAGTTTTGAGGATATTCACTTCTTTACGGTGACTGGGGAGCTGTTCCATGAACCACGATAACTACAAATCATAATTCACCAATTTCAAGAAGTTTGATTTTAATAAATGAATAGCATTTTCCTCTTGGTTTTCAAAGGTTACGGTTCTGAATACACAGAAATATGCAGAATGGTAACCGTGATATGTGGCAAAACAGGCAAAAATAGGCAAAATAAAATTCACCAGGAATGGACAGATTCGTAAAGATATGTGATCGTTTTCGAAGTGACAATTCGCACAAAAAATATTAATTTGCGTACAAATCCTGTCTCTAGTTTTACAGCGACAGCTGATACCTGTTCGTCGCAAATACAGGATTTCTATTTTATCTCGCGACCCATGATTGGACCACCTTTCTTGTGGCGATTTGACAACCGTCTTTGGCCTCCCTTCCGCTTTAAGCGCCCCTCCGGCAGTCGCGTGCCTCAGGTTTCGGGGTTGGGAAATGCAGGTATGGAGATGGAAGAAGGACACAGCGTTTATTCTGTCCTTGGGTAGTTACGTTTTCTCGTTTCAGTCATCGTGAGAACTCACGTTTAGGAAAGTGTAATGGGGGCAAATCCCGCTGTTCAGAGCCGAAGCGAAGAATCACGGGAGCGGAGCGACGCGCTCTCCTCAAAGCCAAGCACAAGAAGGGGCGCGCTGGAGTAGAGGGGTGAAGCACTCTTCTACTGACCACAGCACGCCCCTTCTTGTCTTCGCCACCACAAGCGGATGAACATCAGGAAAACTCATTACAGAACGTGAGTCTAAACAGCAATGTGTGTTCAGATTCAAACAAGAGGAAAATGTTCGATTCTGACCATGGAACAGAGGGGAATATTAGATAAAACGTACCAGTAAGTTCACGCTATGAATTGCTTAGAAATTTAGACAATCGTGTTTATTTTGCGAGCAATAAAACTGTAAAAATTCCACCAATATTCTTTCATAATGTTAACGACAACGGATATCTACTTTTAGGTAGTGATATTAAAAAAAGTAGCCAAAACGAGTTTACTATTAACAAAAAAAGACTTTTATCAAGGGAACTTTGTAACAATTGAAGACTACAGAGGTTACAGAAAATGTTGTGATGGAAATAATTTTCAATATCATTCCTTCAGAGATCCCTATCACCCAAGCTCACAGTCATAATTCGGGGGAGGATTTTGATGACCTAAAACATCGCAAAAATTGATCAATAAAATACTCTTAAAATGCTTTAAAATTCCCTAAAACCAAAGAAAAATGACGTAAAAAATCTGATCAAAACCAGTTCGAATGAACAACTAAAGCTGTTGGATATGTTTCTGATGTAATCGAGACTTCTTTCATTCGTTAGAGTGAACTCCACTTGTAAACTTTTGGTTTGGACTGTTCTTTGCCAGGAAATCTCTGTCTTTAGTTATCCCGAAATCGGCCGAACCGGCAATGGTGCTGGTATACATCACACAAATTGCGTACTCACAACGGCTGCCAAAACAATTTCTGAGCGAACAAATAGAATAGGCTTCTGAGTAATTCTGTGAAGAACATATATTGCATCTCGTAAATATTATTTGAAACAAGGATCGTTAAAAATGACATTAAAATCGATGAATTCAGCAAAAATGCGTTAAAATGGCGGAAAAGGGTAAAAAATGACTTCTTAGTCGAAATGAACGAAAAATGCAAATTAATAACCTATAAAAATGGGTCATTTCCTTTTGTCATAACATAAAATGAATTTCTATACTAAACGGCATTGTTCTAAAGTGAAAAGAAAAAAATGACATTTCTTAAAATCCGCCCCTAGTCATAATTTATGGTATACCTGTAGTTTACTCTCAGAAAACAATATTTGACGAATTAACAAGGCTCGCGTACCCAGTAACCAGCGTAAAAAGGCTGTTAAATAAAAATAGAGAACCTGTATGGTCCTGTGCTGTAGATTTATTGATCATTAAAAATGCTAAATCAATATTTAATGAAACTAAATTATTCTATTCTGTATTTAAAATGCGGATGCGAAACGCTCCCGAAGATTCAAACACACACCAACGAACTGTAAATTAAATCCAAGATGTGTTCGTTGTGATGGATCATATCATTATTCGCAATGTACTAGATCAAAAAGAGAACAACCAATTTGTTGAAGCTGTGGGGGAAATCACACCGTAAATTATTGTGGCTGCAAAAAAAAAAAAAAAAAAAAGAGACAGAAAATGGACGAAAGAAATGGCAAGGACTTTACAATGCTTATTTACTTATATAGTCAAAAACAGTCAAAAACTGTATGCGACGTATGGGGGAGAAAATCATCTGCGCACGCTTTCTTGAGTTTCAGAATCCCTTCCCAACAATTTAACTATTAATAGTTGAAAAGTGAAATAATAATAATAATAATAATAATAATAATAATAATAAATTTAAAAAGCGAAATATTAACATGTCAAAAACTAGATATTTTCGTTGCCGAATTATAGAAAACTTATTTCTAACGGTAAACGAACGGATTTGATTCTTCTGTATTGCTAACAAAATAGAAACTCACCCTAAGCTCTACTACCACTACAAGCAAACGGAAAGCTCAACAAAATGTGCGCATAGTGAAGCTACATTTACGCCCAGAAGTAAATCAAGGGACCATCTCAGCATTTGCTCAATGGATCAGGGAAACTGGACAAAAACCCGATCGAGATGGGGGTCATTGACCCGGAAGCTGAAGTATATTACTTGCTACAGGAATTTAAGTCTTTTTTTAAATTATAGAATGCAAATGTAAACTAATTCATTATACTATATCTTGGTTTTGTTAAAGTAAACATTATTTTTCTTTTTGACGATCAGTATAGTATCTAATTGTATAGAAACAGTTTTGCATCAGAAAAGATTTTACTTTTAACTTAAATTTGTGCACCAATTTTAATTGTTTTATTTGATCTAGCAATGCGTTGTAAAGTAATGTACATTTATTGTATGTGGATTTCTTGTAGTGAGCTGTTGATACTGGCACTTGATGAACATGATTTCTACGTCGAGTGTTGTAACTATAAATATCAGTATTACATGAAAATATGTTCCCACCGTTAAGGAAGTCAGTTTTGACAAATACTACAGATTCGTAAATAAATAGGCATGCTAAAACTTCCAATTCAAATACTGGCAGGAAACAATCTTCAAGGAGGCCGCCACCAACTAAAAACATTCAAAACTTTCCGTCGCTGCATAAACTAAATATGTCTTTACCTTCTGAAAATTACGAAAATCCTAATTCATATTAGAGAACCCAAAGTTCCAATAATGCTAACAATTTCAATTTAATTAGCACAATAGTAAATCAAATTAGCAATAATTGTTCCTAAGCTACAAAGAATGATTCAATCGTTAGTTCCTGCTCTTATTAATGGCATTAAATAATAATGATGAAATAAGGTTATTAAACTGGAATGCAAATGGCATAAAACACCAAACAAATTCATTCATTCCTTTGTAAATGATAATAAAATAAAAATAGCCTGCATAACCGAAACACTGGGAAGTGAAAAATTCAAAGTTAATGGATATGCAATATATAGAAAGGATAGGTTAACACATTGTGCTTCAGGAGGGGTGGCAATTTCAATTCACTTTTGTGCATAAAACATTTCCAAATAGATATTTTATCAGACGAAAAGCTAGAAACGGTAGCAATTGTAACTTACGTGAAATCGTGATCGTATCGGCATATAAACCACCTAACTACCATTTCTCACAAGATATTTATAAAAATATTTTCCAGAAGCATTCGAAAGTTCTTATTACAGGGGACCTAAATAGCAAGAATACAGCCTGGGGCTGCAATTCAACCTCAACATTGTAGAAAGCTGTTGCGGCTAATAATTGACAAGCCTTTAGATATCCAAACATCCGGTGAACCAACTCTCTACCCTTACAACAATAGAATCATCCCAGATATCTTAGATAATATAATCTCTCATGGAATCAACTTCTCAATTTATCAAACGGTAGTTCTGTATCTAGATTCTGATCATAATTCAGTTATTTGCTCCTCCAAGGAAAAATTCCAATAAAAGACAACACTAATAAAGCGATAAACAAAAACATCAACTGGAATAGATTTCGCGCTATAATGTCCCAAAACCTTGAATTTCCAAATTCAATTAAAAATGACACTCAACTTGAATTAGAGATAACCAGAATAAACAATGCAATTCATAAAAACTTAGAGGAAAGTATTATACCATCTCTACCAACATACAGATCGTGTAGGAATTCGCCTAAACAACTATTGAATCTAATACATGAAAAACGAAAACTGTGAAGGGAATGGCAAATAAATAGAAATCCTAATTACAAAAGAAAAATAAACTAGCGAGAATAATCAAAATCGAACTAGATAATGTACGATATTCTAACTTTCGAACGTATCTATCCCAAATACATCCTAATTCAAAACGTCTGTGGACAACAATAAAAACTATAATAGGAGAAAAACCAATATTCCTCCTCTAAACACCCAAACAGGAAATTATGTACATACGGACCAAGAAAAGACCGATTACATCGCCGAAAATTTTGAAAAAACTTTCACCCCCAACCCAATGATCGATGTTAAGCATAACAAAGAAATTGAAGAGTATATGAGAGACACGTACTACAAAGTTTTCACCGCAATAAAATTTATTATCCCTCACGAAATAACTACAATTATAAATAACCTCAAAATTAGGAAGTCTCCAGGCCATGACCAAATAACAGTCTTGAAAGAATTACGAAGAAGCTCGATTGCAGTTCTGGAAGCAGTATACACCTCAGCACTTAGAATTGAGTATTATCCAAAATCTTGGAAACAAGCCATTGTCCTTCCAATCACTAAACCAGGTACAAATCCGAAGGAAGTAACGAGCTTCGAAAATATTTGAGAGACTGAACAAATACCTCGTAGAAATAAGAGCATTTTTAGATGAGCAGTTCGGATTTAGGCAAAATTATTGTACAACTCATCAGCTCATCCGCTTGGTAGAACAAATTGCAAACAGTTTCCATAACATACCACATACAATAGAATTGTTTTTAGACGTAGAGAAAGCTTTCGATAACGTTTGGCATACTGGAATACTTTTCAAACTCAAACATCTGGGAGTAACTTTATATTTACAGGATGTTATAAGTAGTTTTATTGCAGACCGAACGTATAGAGTTAAAGTAAACAGCGCACTTTCATAAACTAGAACAATAAGAGCAGGGGTGCCTCAAGGTTCTGCACTATCGCCGCTCTTTTTCAATGTTTATTTTTCAGACATTCCCACATTAGGAGACTCAAATCTTGTGCTACTCGCAGACGATACTGCTATAAACACAACTCTTGCAGATATAAAAATAGCAAAAAATAACATCGAGGTGGATATCTCATGCTTTTGAAAGTGGGCTCAACAGTGGAGAATAAAAATAAATCCAACCAAAACCCAGGCCAAAATTTTTACTCTTTGTAAACCAAAGTTACCTCACCCACTAGTATTAAATAACATTAGCGTCCCATGGCTTCCGTCCGATATACCAGTGAAATATCTTGGGGTCCTCATTGATAGCAGATTAACTTGGAAAATGCACATTGAAGTGATAATCAATGCAACATATGCCAAACTACCAAGACTATATCCATTAATTAACTTCCGCTCAGCCTTAACTTTGGAATGTGCTATTTTAATATTTAAATCCCTTATTAGACCATCACTCACATATGCCTCTCCGGACTGGAATAACACTGCTAAAACCAACATTGAGAAACTTCAGATGATACAACACAAATTTTTACAAAAATGTGCAATGACTCCTTGGTTCATTTCGAATACACGTATTCAAGGAATTAAACCCCAAATGAACATATAAAAAAAAAAAACTTTGACAATTTTTTAAACTTCTTTCAACCTCTCCTTCACAGTAAAATTCACAATGGGGAAAACATTAAACAATCCCAAAAGAATACGCTCACTATATCCCAAAGACATGTTAAAACCACCATAAAAATCACTACAATAATGTATGAAAAATGTGTACATTTTCATCCCAATATAATGATAATGTCTGAATGTACTATTGAGAGTTTCTAGATTTAAGAATGTATAATGTATTGCAAAATTTGTGTATTGTATGTAAAATTGCTTAGATGTATTAGAAATATAAGTATGAAATTGGTTGACTGTTGGTTGACGCCATCTTACGAGACGGACGCATCTGGTTGTGCTCTTAATATTTTGTGATTATCTACTATTTTTAGCGATTTGACTGTGCCTGGTGTGTTTTAAGTGCTTTCATTACTTGTTGCAGGTTAGCTGAAAATATAATTTCAACCGATTTTTTTGCTATAACCAAGACAAAAAAAAACATTACGAATTTTAAACGGACATTCAAACCTCAACGAACTTTAGATTCACGCGGTGCTGATAAGTGTCAAAACATATTCACAGCTCAGTTTATTTTATAATATTAAATCACTGTGCGAATTAATTTTCTGAAAGATTTATTGTATTTTCTGTGACAAGTGACGATTCCGTTGTCTTGAACGATATGAGGACGGTGTATCAAATAGTTTGAATTTGTGTTTCAAATCTTATTCTATATATCGAAGACAAACTTTCAGATAATATCTATTATCTAATTACGGTAAAGTATTATCTACTGATTGTATTAAACAGTTGCAGCTTAAGTGGACGAAAATCTACGTAGCCACATTGCCAAATTCCGTAAGTACTAGCTTCAATCGATTTTGTGATTAGCATACCTTCTCGTTTTTATATTGAATCTTACTTTTTAATTTACTGAATACAATCAATTTTACACTTTTAACATATAAAGGTAGGTTTCTGTTGGTCTTATCTGGGTTTTCTTGTATTTATTCCAATTTTTATCACGTACATTAAAACGCATTCGTGACATGGTTATTACTCGATCTACTCTTTTTACTCTGTACACTCTCAAAGCCGACCTTCTGAAAGCCTTCACACACGTAAACAATAATTTAGATCATCATATCCGAAGGTTGGAAGAGGTCGTTCTCTACACAGATGGTTCTCTACACAGTCGGCAACACACCGAATAATACCAACCATACACCCGTGACTGTACAAAAGACATAGGCACCACATCCAGTCACAACTCAAAACAAATTTAGTGTTTTAGATTATGAAACAGATTTTCCTCGCTTTCCTGATCCTCACCACACTTCTCACGGATAAATTCATGCACAAACCAACGCAAACAGGCTAGGAAGCAGGCTAAAATCATGAAAAACGATCAGGATATTTTGAATTCAAATAATAAAACAAAAGCAATGTGGAATATAATAAAAAATACTACCAAAGCAACTAGAAAACCCGTAGAGAATGTTGTTTTAAAATATAACGATATAAATGTGAACGATCCGGCAACAGTGGCTAGTGTAGCGTCATGACGCTACCAACAGCTTTGGGCACGCGGCATGCCCCAGGCTCGGACAATAGCAAGCTATGACGCACCAGGTTTTGTGCGCGTCGCTTGGGTAAGGCAATGGAGGCGGCGGGAAGCGTCGCTAGGGAGCTATTTAAGGGCCGAGCGAACAATAGACGTTCTTCTTTGTGTTCCTGGCTGCGAGGTGTTAGGTCGTTGTAGGTGGTGCTTTGGGCACGCGGCGCAAGAAGCCGGCCGCTAGGTCGTGACGAAGGAGACATGTAATTCGGTCTCAGGGCAGGTGATGCTACGCACAGCGCACGTTAGTAAAGGGGGCGGTGTGGTAGTCGTTCAAATATCATTTCTTGTAGTGGGGTCAATTTAGTTTGTTTATTGTACTACAGTGCTTTGATTGTTTTGTGACCACGGTCGAAGTCAGTAATAAATCAGCTGTGAGTACAACCCACTCGTCTGTGTGTTTATTACATCCTGTATGACGCCACAGACGAAGGAGTGATTAAAATGGTGGCAGCGGATAACAAGAACCCGGTAAGCATCGCTGTAGGCCGTGATTAAAATGGTGGCAGCGGATAACAAGAACCCGGTAAGCATCGCTGTAGGCCGTGATTAAAATGGTGGCAGCGGATAACAAGAACCCGGTAAGCATCGCTGTAGGCCGTGATTAAAATGGTAGCAGCGGTTAACGAGAACCCGGTAAGCATTGCTGTAGGCCGTGAGTAAAACGGTGGCAGCAGATCAAGTGAATCCAGTAGGCATCGCTGTAGGCCAAGATTAAATTGGTGGGCGTTGTTGCAGTAGGCATTGGTTTAGGCCGTGATAATTAAACCAGGAATATCAGCAGTAGGGCTCGAGCAAGCCAAAAGTAGTGTTGTAGGTACCGAGTAGCGGGGCCGAGGTAATGCAAGCGTGTATGCTTTACCTAGCATCACGTGGTGCGGTATTTTAGAAGAGTTGTTAGGACCGGCGTAACAGTAAATAGCAACCGATAGCAACTCGGAGTGATTAAAATACTGCGGGCGGAGCGACGCTTCAAGAAAGAAGAAGGAAGGAAGGAAGTCGTACGGGACCGGTACGAGCACGCACGAGGACTACGCACGAGCACCAGAACGAGAGAGGCAGCCGGCAGACAACGCACGGGGTAAGTACGTTTTTCTGTGAGGCACGGCACTGGTTGGAGCTATGGCGTACTTAACTAGATTTAAAAAAGAAGGGATGATCAGAATTGCTAATGATTTGGGTATTGTATTAAACGGGACGGAAACCGTGATTAAATTAAAAGAGTTGATAATCAGCCATGAGGATTATGAGCAGGAGTTTATTGAGGGTTTGGGCGAACAACATCGCCAGGATATCGAGGAAGGAGGGCGAGGTTGGAACGGGAGAAGGCGGAAGAGAAGGAGAGGGTAGAACGGGAGAAAGATAGGGAATTAAAACGATTGAGAATCGAAAGGGATGCTGAAAGAGCAAGCGTAGGAGGGAGCGCGGAAGCACGTGGCGAGGCACGAGTTGAATCGCATCGGGAAAGTATTAAAGTAGGGCAGATTATAGGTCGATTTCGTGGTGAGCAGGACGATATCACGACATATTTAAGTGCCTTTGAAAGTCAGTGCAGACAGCTGAAGGTACCCGAAAGCGAATGGGCTGTTCTTATAATTGGATTGTTGCCGTATAATGTGAATAATTGGATTACGTTAGATGAACAGGAGGACGAATGGACTTATGCAACTTTAAAATCAAAATTATTGGAGTTATATAGATTTGATGCGGAAAAATTTCGTCAGCTGTTTGTTAAAACAGCAAAGGTAATAATTTCACGTGGGTATATTTGCTCGAGAATTATTAAATTACGCGAGAGAATGGGTGTCCGGATTAAGTGTAAACACGTTTGAGGAGCTATTAAATCTGATAGTTACGGATCAGATGAAGCGGAAGGTTTCATGGGAAATGCGCGATCATTTTGTTGATTCGTGGGCGGAATTTATCAATCCTTTAGATTTTGCGAAGAAATTAGACGCGTATGAAAATCACAGGCAAGGGTGGAGGAAGTCAGGACCTTTTCAGTCCAAACAGAAAGAGCCGGTAGAAACAAAGGGCGCAGCAGGCGCGGCCTGAATTCGAGAAGCGGTTTGTTAGGAAATGTTTTGTATGCCAGTCGCCACAACATTTGGCTAGGCAGTGTCCTAATAAAAAGACCGAAGCTGCGAATCATGTGTGTGAGCCGGAAGCGAGCGAATTGTTTCGTGAACATACCATTGTTGGAAAAATCAACAGCCATACTTGCCAGATTTTAAGAGACACTGGGGCTTCGTTCGATTTAGTGGGTGAAAATTTAATTGATGCAGCAGATTTAACTGGAGAATCAATTTGGATTAGTCAACCCTTAGATAAATTTCCCAAGAACTTACGTGTGGCGCAGATCGTCCTAGAAATACCGAGCGGGCGTGTAGTTACGCGGGCTGCTGTGGTACCTGAAGAATGCGAATTACCTTATTACATTCTCAGCAATCGAACCATGTTATTATTACAAGAGGTTAAAGAGGGCTTTGTAGAACCGCAAGAAATTAATTTAGTGGTTACTCGCGCTAGTGCGGCAAAGGCAGATCAGGTGGGGCCGGGAAATTCTGTAGAATCGGTCGTACAGCCGGTGGAGACGGAGCTGAGTGAAAGTATTGTGGAGGTAGAGGAAGACACAGGGGCGACATGTGCCGGGAGCGAAAGTGAAGTTGAACTCCGGTGAAATCAAGAATTTGTTTGGGGGAAATGTTAGTTGTGCCTAAGGTTTATCGCGGAGAAATCTTAAAGTTTTGTCACGAAACGGCCTCGAGTCATTTAGGTAGCTCAAGTCAAAAGCATGTATGTCGCGATATTTCTACTGGCCGAACTGTTTCCAGGAAATGGAGAAATTTGTTAAAACTTGCAACAGTTGCCAGATAGTAGGTCATGGTGGGATAAGAGGAAAGCACCTTTAGTATTGTCTACAATTAGTGAAGTGTTCTCCAAATTAAACATTGATACTGTAGGGCCGTTTACGCAAAGTAGTTCTGGGGCGAAACACATTTTAACTGCAATTTGTGTAGCTTCCGGTACCCGAAGCCATTCCTATAAAGGATTTGCAGACGACCACTATCATAGAGACTTTATTAGAATTGTTTAGCAGGACCGGATTCCGCGGGAAATTCAAACGGATCAGGAACATGTTTTACGAGCAACTTGATGGTAGAATTCGCAGAAAAATTTAGAATTCGACTAACTTATAGCTCGCCGTATCACCCGCAAAGTAACTCGGTAGAGAGAATACACCGGACGATGAATAGATTATTCAAGGTTCTATGTTTAGAGGCAGGAGGTGACTGGGAGACGAACCTTCCGGCAATATTGTTTGCCATGAGAACGTCGGTTCATGAGTCTTTAGGTATACGCGGCAGAGTTAGTATTTGGGAAAAATTTGAGGACACCTGTGACACTTTTGTATGAAAATATTGTCGAAAATGAATCAGAGAGTAATTCTGTGACTGAGTATGTGTTTGAACTCCTGAATAGGCTGAAGCATATTAGGAAACTGCATCAAAGATTAGAGGCGAGCAGCAGAAAAGAAAGGTTGCGTATGACAAGAAGGCAGTTGTAAGAAATTTTAGGTGTGGAGACAAAGTATTGATCTTTGCTCCTAATAGAACAAAAACTGTCAGTTCAGTGGATGGGACCGGGGGAAGTCACAGAAAAGGTTTCAGATGTAAATAATGTTGTAAGATTACCTAATAAGAGTTCCGGGAAGGTTTATCACGTAAATATGATGAAACCGTATCATCAAAGGACGGAATATGTAAATTTTGTTGCGAGAGTAGGAATGAAGAGGAGGCAACTGATGACGCGATTGATAAATATGCGCTAAAGCTAGAACGGGCGATTTCGAGGTTGAGTCAATGCTGGTAGGTACAGATGTTGCACCGGAAATGCATGAGAAATTAAAAGCATTAATTGTGGAATTCAGGATATCTTTTCTGATAAGCCAGGTTTGACCGAGAAAGTAGAAATGGATATCGAACTGATTGACAATACGGCGAAGGTTAGGAGTGCCTTATCGCACGTCTATGAGACAAAGTAAGATTCTACAAGAGGAGATTGCTAAAATGTTAAAGGACGGAATCATTGAAAGCTCGGATTCTGATTTCGCGTCGCCCATGATTTTAGTAGAGGCTCCTGGCAAGAAACCCAGGCCATGTATTGATTATCGCAAGTTGAATAATATTATTAAAACTGAATATTTTCCACTGCCTAGTTTAGACGAGAGAATTGAAACGGTAGCAGCTGCGAAATAATATCCACTTGTGATTTGAGCAAAGGTTTTGGCAAGTTAGGATGACAGAAAGGCGCAGAGATATGCCACTTTCTGCACAAATTTCGGAAGTTACAAACCATTACGTATGCCTTTTGGGATTAAGAATGCACCTTATGTGTGTAGTAAATTAATGGCGGCATTACTTAAGGATTGTTCGAATTTGCTATTCCTTATATGGATGATATCGCAATCTTTAGTAACGATTGGTCGGATCATCTGCGTCATTTACGCACAGTATTTCAAATACTAAGGAGGCGAAACTTCACGTTCAGCCGGCGAAATGCAAGTTTGCTCGCGGAACCGTAATGTTTCTGGGCTACGAAATTGGCAGTGGTCTTATGAAGCCGAACGAGGTAAAAGTACGCGCGATTAAGGAATATCGAGACCGAATACAAAAAGAAATTAGGAAATTTCTAGGATTAATTTCATATTACAGGCGTTTTGTGCCGAGATTTTCGGAGAAGGCTGCGCCTCTCACAGATTTATTAAGGGGAAGTACACGACAAGGGCAAATAACATGGTCGCAAGTGTGTGAAAAGGCATTTATAGAACTGCGGGAAGCTCTGTGCGGTGAACCGGTCATTCATGCGCCTGATTTCAGCAGGGAATTTTTAATGCAGTGCGACGCGTCAGACAGAGGGCGGGGATTGTACTTCGCAGTTAGATGAGGAAGGAATGAAAATCCCGTGCTATTTCTTAGCAAGAAGTTTTCTCCTTCAGAGATGAAATATTGCGTGACAGAGAAAGAGTGTGCGTCGATTATTTGGGGGCTACAACGATTAAAACATTATTTAGATGGGAATGTTTGCCTAAAGGTAGAAACTGACCATAATCCTCTGGTTTGGTTGCAACAATGTTCCGGGAATAATCCCAGATTGATGCGATGGTCATTGGCAATTCAGCATCTGAATATTAAGATTAAACATCGGAAGGGTAGTCAGAATGTGAACGCTGACATTCTTAGCCGTATATACGAGAATCAGCTCCAGGCAGAGTCGGGCTTTGCAGAGAGACGTATGTCCTCGGCAACGCGTGTGATTGAGTGCGCGACAAGCAAGTGCCGACACAGTTCACAAATATGAAACTGTTGCTGTAAAGCAAGTGTCTCTTGATCAAAAACACGAGACAGCATCTGTGACATAGTGTGTTGTTGTGTGAGGAAGTGAAAAGAAGAAGTGAAGCAAGACGGACTTGCAGGAAATCAATAATTTATGACTTTTGCATAATTATATTCACGCAGAAGATAAAAAGAAATTGTATATTATTAAAATCTGAATGTGTAAGCAATTAGTAAGTATTTATGTGTAATGGATAGAGACTCACAGAAGAATTGAAAACAAGTCAAAGTGTGCATGTTGTAAATTTGGCGAAAAGGTATATTGCAGATTTGTTTATGTAATGTTTTGAAAGGGTTATATGGTGGATTTGTTTTTTGTGATATTTTTGGAAGGGTATCTGGTGGATTTGTTTTTGTAATATTTTGGAAGGAGAAGAAAAATCTTGGCTACACATCATAGCGTTAGGAAATTGGGGTAGTAGATGAGTGTAGTTTGGTGTTATTGTAGTTATTCAGCTGATATAAGGAATAGAAAAGTAGGTTAGTAGGGTTGGAAAAGACAATGTAGTTGATGTAATTAGTTAGGTTAGGCGCAGTTGTTTAAAATGTGAGCCAACTGGCCTAGGGCATTAACTTTGGGGAATTTTGTTCTGTGTTATTGGCAACTGCGAAAAAATTCCTGGGGGGGCATATAGGAGTTTGTAGCGTCATGACGCTACCAACAGCTTTGGGCACGCGGCATGCCCCAGGCTCGGACAACAGCAAGCTATGACGCACCAGGTTTTTCCCGGCGTGCGCGTCGCTTGGGTAAGGCAATGGAGGCGGCGGGAAGCGTCGCTAGGGAGCTATTTAAGGGCCGAGCGAACAATAGACGTTCTTCTTTGTGTTCCTGGCTGCGAGGTGTTAGGTCGTTGCAGGTGGTGCTTTGGGCACGCGGCGCAAGAAGCCGGCCGCTAGGTCGTGACGAAGGAGACATGTAATTCGGTCTCAGGGCAGGTGATGCTACGCACAGCGCACGTTAGTAAAGGGGGCGGTGTGGTAGTCGTTCAAATATCATTTCTTGTAGTGGAGTCAATTTAGTTTGTTTATTGTACTACAGTGCTTTGATTGTTTTGTGACCACGGTCGAAGTCAGTAATAAATCAGCTGTGAGTACAACCCACTCTCGTCTGTGTGTTTATTACATCCTGTATGACGCCACACTAGTCTCTTTAACCAATACTTTTCGAGAATTGCTGCTGATCTCACTAAGGGTCTTCGGGCACAAAATTCAAAAACTGGCAGTTCATCCAAAATTGTAGACACAATGTTCGTTTCCGAAACTTCTTCCAATGAAATTCTCAAAATAATCGGTAAACTAAAAAATAAATATTCGTCCGGTTTAGATGAATTCCCGGATTCTTTGTTAAAGGCTTGTGCGTATGCCATTATACACCCGTTAACTCACATATTTAATGCATCTTTATGCACTGGAACGTTTCCAGATATTTTCAAAACAGCTAAAATTAAGCCGCTCTTCAAAAAAGGCAACAAAAATGAAATTCAAAATTATCGGCCCATTTCTCTTCTATCAGTCTTTTCAAAAATATTAGAGAGACTTTTTTACATAAGAATGGAAACCTTTCTCACTAAACACGACGCGCTTTCAGATTGCCAACATGGATTTAGAAAATCAAAATCAACGGAAACAGCTATATTTTCTTTTCTTAAAGATGTCGCCTCATCATTGGATCAAAACGAGGCACCTATTGGATTATTTTTAGACCTTTCAAAAGCTTTTGACGTCATTGATCATGACATTTTACTTTCAAAATTACCTTCATATGGAATTCGTGGTATTGCTCTAGATTGGTTATGTTCGTACCTTAAACAACGATCTCAGAGAGTTGAAATACCTTACTGGATTGATGGAACATTACGTACGCACGTAATGTTCCATCATTCCAGTAAATAGTACAATATCAGATGTTTCAAATTGGTTCCGAAATAACAAATTAATAGTAAACGAAAAGAAAGCGGTCTTAATGCAGTTTTCCATTTCAAATAAAAAATTCTGTGCCCCATTGAAAATGAACAGTGTACCATTGACTGATGTTAAGGCAACAAAATTTTTAGGTCTCTCAATTCAGTCAAACCTTAAATGGAACGTCCATTTAAATGAATTGAACACAAAATTAAGTTCATTATGCTACGCATTCAGAATTCTTGCAAATTCAGTCAGCCTTCATACTGCTCGTTGTGTATATTTCGCCAATGTTCATTCCCGCCTGAGATATGGCATAATATTCTGGGGAAATACATCTTATAGCTCCTAGACTTTTAGATTACAAAAACGAATTGTACGAATAATAACCAAATCCCACCCACGGTATTCATGTAAGACTCTCTTCATTAATCTAGGAATTCTACCATTACCGTGTCTTCTTATTTACGAATCAGTGGTTTTTGTAAAAACGACTTGCTTAAGGGCGGGAATATATTTTCAGAAAATGCCGAAGTCTATTTCTATAACACTCGACGTAGAAATCATATTCATCAGGTGACAGTATCAACAGCTCATTACAAAAAATTCACATACAATACATGTACATTATTTTACAACACTTTGCCAGATGACATTAAACGATTAAATTCAATAGAAAAGTTTAAATCCCAAGTGAAATCGTTTCTGCTGCATAACTGTTTCTATACAATTAGAGACTATACTGAGCATCACAAGAAAAGTAACATTAATTTTAACAATGATACATAATGCATTATTTACCATTTGAACAGTATAAATGAGTATAAACAACCTATAACAACAATTGTACTACGGCTTCCGGGTCAATGACCCCATCTCGATCAGGTTTTTCGTCCAGTTTCCCTGATCCATTGAGCAAATGCTGAGATGGCCCCTTGTTTTGCTTCTCGACATAAATGTAACTTCATTTTCTGTGCACGTCTTCTAGAATTCAGTGGGAAATACAATTATTCAAATTATCGTTTCCATGTCGTTTCGGCAGGAAGTAATAAGAGCCAAAATTTATTGCAATTATTTTTACATGGGAGTTTTTTTTTTCTCCCTTTCAAAATTCAAAATTTATTGCTTATTTATTTTGAAAATAGATTTTACTACATGGGAGTTTTTGTTTTTTCTCCTTTCAAAATTCAAAATTTAAGTAGTATAAGACTTAGTGTAGGGATCACAGAATTTTGAAAATGTGCACACAATTCACCTTTCCCCATAGCACGTCATACGCAGTTTTAACTGTTTTTTTTGACGTAAAATAAATAAATAAATAAATAAATAAAAAAAAGCGCGTCAAAACCAAAACACGTAAAGCTGCGCATCCTAGCTCACTTAAAAACACAGACATTCCTACTGAACCTAAAAAACAGGTACGTATTTTAGATGACAGTCATGGACGCCATCTTTCCTCCATTCTCAGTAGGAAGTTACCCTCCAATTTCTCAGTCTCATCTATTTTTAAACCTAACGGGAGGTTTGCAGATGTGACTGCAGAGTTGGACACCCACACGAAGACACTGACCAATCAGGACACAGTCATTATCATAGGACAGCAGAATGACAACTTGGGCAGTAACTTTACACCTGAACAACATGTAAAAGAATTACAATGTGCCGACCAAAATACTAACATTGCAGTCTCGACTCTGCCCTTCTGGTACAACAGACCAACACTATGCAGCGAGATTAAGCACGCAAACCAACAATTAAAACTGCAACTGAGAGAAACAAATGTCACTCTTTTTTAAATTAATTTCCTCTCAGCAAAACACTTCACCCGGCATGGCCTTCACATGAACCTTGCTGGAAAACATGCAGTCGGTAACAAGCTTGCACAATACATCATCAACTCCAGTCCTACGCAGTCTTCTGCCAAAAATCCATCCCTTTCACCTTCCTTACGTTCTCCACCCCCTACCCTTGTTTCGAACCCTGTTGCCTCTTCCTCTGAACCTACTCCCGTTTCTCCCATTCCCACTACCAATTCGTCTACATCTGATGCCCCATTTTCCTCACAACCTATCATTGCCGGGACATACTACAATCTTCGACCACGCACTCGAGATAAAAATGGAGATAAAAATGTACAACTACTGTCAGATGCAGCAGAAAAACATTCGTGTCGGTACTTGCAAAAAATTAACATTCTTCACCATAATGTTCAATCCCTTTCAAATAAAACTGAGTTTATTGAGGCAGCTCTACAGAGCTATCTAAATCAAATGGATGTTCTTTGCTTTACAGTACATTGGTTATCTCCTAATGAACATAGCATTTTCCAAATTCCAAACTTTTACCTCGCAGGCTTTTATTGCAGAAAGAGAGAATCGCAAAAAGGTCCTACGTATGGGGGTTCTTGTATTTACGTTAGAAATAATATTGATTCTATCTTCTTGGCGGAATTAAATGTGTATTCCATTGAAAATATTTTCGAAATTTCTGGTGTACATCTGTATCACTAAAAGTGATAATACTTTGCATCTACAGACCTCCAACAAAGAGAGCTGCAAATTATATTTTGTTCTTGGAAAACCTGGAGATAACACTTTACAAAGTCAGCAATCCCTCTTTTGAATCCATTGTTGTATGCGGAGATTTTACATTGATTTTGTGGTCGAATCTTGTGAGAAAAATGTTTCTCAATTTAAATAATTAGTTCAATTTATACATTACAATTAACGTACCTACACGGATCACACAAAATTCGATGAAGTCTATTGATCAAATTATGATTAACAAAACTACTACTCGATATGAAGTTGAAAAAAAAGATTTAGGATACAGAGATCACGATGCACAAATTTTTAGCATTATAAGAAATGCGATCACTGACACAATAAATAATACACGTATGACTAGATTGTTTACAAAAAGTAAAATAAAATTATTCATTGATTACTTGATGCAGGAGTCATGGGAAGCGGTTTATAATACTGTTGATACTAACGACAAATATAATTTTTTTCAACTCTTTCATTACATTTTAACACTTGCTTTCCTCTCCAAAAAAGAAAAATAAATATCGCACGAGAGAGCAATTCTTGGATAACACAAGGGATTAGGACATCTTGTAAAAACAAGCGAAATCTTTCTTTCATTTCTAAACGCCATAACGTATCTCAAATTTCCTTATCTACTTTAAAAACTACAAATCATTGTTACGAAAAGTCATAAGGCAGGCAAAAATCATGAAACACGATTAGGATATTTTGAACTCAAATAACAAAACAAAAGCAATGTGGAATATAATAAAAAATACGACTAAATCAACTAGAAACCCTATAGAGAATGTTGTTTTATAATATAACGATATAAATGTGAACGATCCGGCAACAGTGGCTAGTCTTTTTAATCAATACTTTTCGAGAATTACTGCTGATCTCACTAAGGATCTTCAGCCACAAAATTCAAAAACAGACAGTTCACCATGAATTTTAGACACGATGTTCGTTTCCGAAAGTTCTACCAATGAAATTCTCAAAATAATCGGTAAACTAAAAAATAAATATTCGTCCGGTTTAGATGAATTCCCGGATTCTTTGTTAAAGACCTGTGCGTATACCATTATACACCCGTTAACTCACTTATTTAATTCATCGATATGCACCGGAACGTTTCCAGATATTTTCAAAACAGCTAAAATTAAGCCGCTCATCAAAAAAGGCAACAAAAATGAAATTCAAGATTATTGGCCCATTTCTCTTCTAACAGTTTTTTCAAAAATGTTAGAGAGGCTTTTTAACGTACGAATGGAAACCTTTCTCAGTAAACACGACGCGCTTTCAGATTTCCAACATGGATTTAGGAATTCAAAATCAACGGAAACAGCTATATTTTCTTTTCTTAAAGATGTCGCCTCATCATTGGATCGAGGCACCTATTGGGTTAATTTTAGATCTCTCAAAAGCTTTTGACGTCATTGATCATGACATTTTACTTTCAAAATTACATTCACATGAAATCCGTGGTATTGTCCTAGATTGGTTGTGTTCGTACATTAAACAACGATCTCAGAGAGTGGAAATACCTCACTGGAATGATGGAACATTACGTACGCACCTTTCCGACTCTTTGCCCATTGCACGTGGAGTTCCTCAAGGATCGATTTTAGGCCCTATTCTGTTCCTACTTTACGTAAACGATATGCCCTCGACGATTCGAAACGGAAGAACAGTTCTCTTTGCAGATGATACGAACATCCTTTGCAATAAAGAAACCGTAAATAGTATAATATCAGATGTTTCAAAATGGTTCCGAAATAAAAAATTAATAGTAAACGAAAAGAAAACGGTTTTAATGCAGTTTTCCATTTCAAATAACCAATTCTGTACTCCATTGAAAATGAACGGTGTACCATTCACTGATGTTAAGGCAACACAATTTTTAGGTATCTCAATTCAGTCAAACCTTAAATGGAACGCCCATTTAAATGAATTGAACACAAAATTAAGTTCATTATGCTACGCGTTCAGAATTCCTGCAAATTCTGTCAACCTTCATACTGTTCGTTGTGTAAATTTGACGAATGTTCTTTCCCGCCTGAGATATGGCATAACGTTCTGGGGAAATATATCTTATAGCTCCCAGACTTTTAGATTACAAAAACCAATTGTACGAATAATAACCAAAACCCACCCACGTGATTCATGTAAGCCCCTCTTCGTTAATCTAGGAATTTTACCATTACCTTGTCTGTTGATTTACAAATCAGTGGTTTTGGTCAAAAATGACTTGCTTAAGGGCGGGAATATATTTTCAGAAAATGCCGATGTCTATTACTATAACACTCGACGTAGAAATCATATTAATCAGGTGACAGTATCAGCAGCTCATTACAAAAAATCACATACAATACATGTACATTATTTTAGATCATTTTGCCAGATGACATTAAACGATTAAATTCGATAGAAAAGTTTAAATCCCATGTGAAATCATTTCTGCTGCATAACTTTTTCTATGCAATTAGAGACTATACTGAGAATCACAAGAAACGTAGCATTAATTTTAACAATGATACATAATGCATTATTTACCATTTGAACTGTATAAACGCGTAGCATAATGAACTTAATTTTGTGTTCAATTCATTTAAATGGACGTTCAATTTACGGTTTGACTGAATTGAGAGACCTAAAAATTTTGTTGCCTTAACATCAGTGAATTGTACACCGTTCATTTTCAATGGAGCACAGAATTGGTTATTTGAAATGGAAAACTGCATTAAAACCGTTTTCTTTTCGTTTACTATTAATTTGTTATTTCGGAACCATTTTCAAATATCTGATATTGTTCTATCCAAACAACTATATTGTAGTTTCGAAACAACAGGGAAATTATGAATATCCAAATCAGAAAGGTGCAAACATAGTCTCCGATCATTACTTGACCAGAATAAAACTTAAACTGAAGCCTAAAAGATTCATCAAAAAGATTCATCCAATCCCGAAATGTGACATTCACAGAATATCACCTTCATTTAGAGAGGAGTTAGAAAAAAATCAATGAAAGGATTGGCTTCAGCTCAAAAGTAAGTTTACTAAAACGGCACTTAAAACTAATTCTAATGCACAAACAGAAAAATGCGAACCAGCAGTCAAAGCACGCCTTCAAGCATATACTAATTGGAAAGAATTTTTAAATTAATTAGGAAATTAAAAGGAAATGAAAAAGAGCAACTACTAGAAATTGAAAAAGATTTTACGAGAAACACTACGAAAACTTTTAAAAATTTTAAAAACTTAACTTGCAGGATATCAACCACAGAATCTATGCTTCAAAAAAGAAAATGGAGATTTGACATTAAAGAATGAAGATAATTGGGAGAAGCTTGCAAAATATTTTGAAAATCTCCTAAACTGTGTAGAATCATCACAGAGATTCCCCTCACAAGAACTTGTAGTGACAAATCCAACTACAGCACCCAATGAAATTGAAATCATCAAACACATCAGCAGGCTTAAAAACAAAAAGCATCTGGGAAGATGGATAGCAGAAATAATTAAAGTGGGGAAAACACAATAAAGAAATCACTAACGTTATGCAAAATATTTGGCAAAGAGAAAAAATTCGCGAAGAATGGAAAACTGCATTAATTCATCCATTACATAAAACAGGAAATAGAACATGCGTAAATAATTATAGAAGGATTTCATTATTATCAGTTCCCTACAAGATCTTTTCCCTGTGTCTTCTTGACAGAGCACAACAACAATTAGAACCAAAAATTGGAGAATACCAGGCAGGCTTCAGACCAGGTCGATCATGTCCGGAACAAATGTTAAATCTGAAACTAGTTCTAAGGCATCAGCGAATAGGTAACAAATCTAATATGCACATTTGTTGATTTCAAAAAAGCATATGATTCGGTTGATTGGAAATCATTATTCCAAAAATTAAGGGAACAAGGATTAGATTTGAAAAATTTACACTGATAAAAGAAACGCTGACAAGCACACAGGCCAATGTTAAATTTATGGGATGTATTTCTAACCCCTTTAAATCAAAACAGGGGTAAGGCAAGGCGACGGACTCTCACCTCTGCTATTTAATTGTATTCTTGAAAAGTAATAACAGAATAGCGAAAACAAAAAATAATCCTCAAAATTGCACAACATTAGGGATACAGTCCTAATAGACTGTTTAGCATTTGCAGACGATTTAGCAATTTTGACACGTGATATTCAAACAGCACAAAAACAGATTGAGCTCCTTAAAGAACTGGCAGAGAAAGTTGGTCTTCAGATATCATTTGAAAAAACTGAATTTATTACTTGTAACAAAAACATACCTAACTTCATGGAAACAAAATATGGCAAAATTAAGAGAGTCATAAAATTTAAATATCTGGGGGAAATAATTGAGAAAAATGGAATTGAAACTGAGGCCAATGAATCTAGATATAAAAAATGGAAGCAGCATATCGTCTCACCCAAAATATCTATAACAAACAGTGCATGTCGAAGGACACGAAACTGAGACACTATAATACAGTGATAAAACCAGAATGTCTATATGGCTCAGAAACTTTTAATTTTAAACAGGAAAAAAGATACAGAAAATATAGAACAAAAAGGAATGCAAAATCATTAGGAAAATTCTGGGTCCGAAATTCACAGACGAGCAGTACAAACCCAGAAGCAAAAAAGAAATCAGACAATATACGGATATTCAGAGTGAAATCAGAAAACGTAGACTACATTTTTATGGACATAGAAGTAAAGCAGCAACCGATACGATAAAATGGATCTTGGGATCCGAAGAATTCAAAAAGGAACCATTTAAAAGGCGGTTAAATAAATGTATGATAGTTTCAATTGGGCTTATTCGCAAGAAGAAGAAGAAGAAGAAGAAGAAGAAGAAGAAGAAGAAGAATAGGCCTCTGGTTGGCTCATGGGCAGCATACTAGCTTCCCGTGCTGTGGTCCCGGGGTCGATTCCCGGTCGGGCCAAAAATAGAGTTGTAGCTTTCCTTTAAAATCGTCCCAGTTTCTGTAGCTGTGGGACGAAGAATTGCTCAAGCAGCCAGGCTCACGCATCTTGCCAGTTACGGTGAAGGGGATACTTCATGTTCGCCTCAAGTCGCTCTTTACCCCCCCCCAAGCATGGGAATTTATCGAAACCCAGGCATGGGGACACCGTTGGCTGGCCGTCGAAGTCGGACTATCGACTCCAAACGCCAAATACATATAATAATAATAATAATAATAATAATAATAATAATAATATCCTCCCATATCGGTCCAGGGGGTCAGAGTGAAATCTTTCGCCTCAGTGACCGAGCTTTTTCCTTATCGTGGCAGAAATGGGCAAATTGAACCCAGCACAAACTGCTGAGAATCACAATAGATGATGATGATAATAATAATAATAATAATAATAATAATAATAATAATAAAGAGCCTGGTGATGATTTACGAGATACGTTTCACATTTTGTTTTCTGTTTGATAAGCGCCAGACAACATATAGTACAACGTTTTTTGAAGGCGAAGAGCCTTGAACTCATTTGTATATTGATGCGTGAAGTCGCTGATTGTGAAAAGGTAGCCCAAAATGCCGAAGGTTTTGTATGGCTGAAAATCGAATTGAGCGCTTGCAGATTTCATCTGGAGCAATCATGGTACCGGAAAACTCAAAATCTGGGCTTATGTAGAGATTATAAAGATTGAAAAGGGGAAATTGCGCGGTGATTGAGGTGCATTTTTGGGCTTTCGTACCTGGAATCGACCGGCGCTGGAGACTGCTTCGCTTATGATTTGGTTTCGGTACACCCTCGACCCCTCTAAAGTTGAGAAATGTTCAGACTATCGTTTGAAAATTACATTGATGAGAACAGTGATTTCCTCCGGAAATATGGGCAACTAAAAAAGACCCCCAACAGGAAATGCAAATGCTTACGAATTCTTCCATTCCCAATTCAATTCCCATTTCTACTCCTCTCATTCTAACCATTTCGACTTCACTGAAGTATTGAAAATCTTCCAGACTCGCTCCTATACCAAAATGAAAAGCGAAGACAGCACTAAAAGTGTTCAAATTTCACGTTCGGCTTTATAAAATATTTGTTGAAAAAAGGAAGAATATAAAAATGTCAAGATATGCAGTATTCCCCTTGTAGAATACGCTGCATCTATGCAAGTTACAAAAACACTGTGTATCATCTGTGTAATTGACTAAGGTGTAATACAGCTAGCTTTGAAAAGAAATAACTAATCTATCTGATAATCAATCAAATGATTCAATTATCGAATGATTCAATTCAATCTGAAGAGAAAACCAGTTTTAATCAAAACATATTTGGAAAGAAATATGCCAGCCCTAAGTCTGGAAAATCGGGAAGGGATTTTTTTAAAAAAATAATGGCTATGAAAATGTTCTTCGAAAATAAAGTCCCATCTTTCACTTTTACCTGGAAGGGAATGAGTTAGTCCATTCCCAATTTACATATGCCCAGAAAGGGGTCGGTCCCCAATTTGCATATGCACTTCTCTGGGTCGGTCCACAATTTGCGTGTGGGTTAAACTCTATCTTCCTTCTGCTCTCCAATTTACATACACTGAAGGATTCCGGCCTGTGAGTCGAGTATCTAACCATCACGGGTCTTGTTTGGGAAAAACAGAAAAAGGAAAGTTGCTGCAGCTTGTGACCTAACGTTTACCTCCACAGAGGTCTTTTAATACAAATGAAGAGAAAATTTAAAGAAAAAATTGCAACTGCTTTGGAGAAAATAATTGTTCAAAAATTACTTACATTTCTCGCAAAATTACGTGAAATCTACTCATATTTGGGGGAAAATTGTACATGACGTTATTGCAAGATCTAGTTTCATATAATAGATTTCATTCAGAAAAATCTCTATCTTCAATATTGTAGTTGTAGGTAGGCGCTGAAATGTTTTAAAATATTTGCAATTTGCGAAAAATCAGGAATTTCAACGAAAATCAGACCCCCGCTATTTTTAAGAGTTCTTTACGATACCTATATGACACATTTTAATCAAAATATTTGGAGACATTTTCGAGAATATTTTTAAAATGTTGAAGGTTCATGTAAAGTGCCCTCAAAAATCAAAATATCTATTTCAAACACGAAGAACGTACGTTCGTTCAGATCGATTGGGGAATATCAGTTTTGGAGAAACTCGTCTGAACGGTTTAGGCGGAAGCGTTCACCACAGACGGCCGGAAGGACCGCCAGACAAACGTTTTGGCGTCAATCGAATTTTTACCATCAAGGCTCCACAAAACGTGGATTTTGACTATACAATGTGTTAAAGAAATTAATTTCCTACGTACTAGAAGAAAAATGTGTCGCCGACGATTTAAATTGTATTAAAAGTATATTTAAATGTCAGTGACGTAGGCTCAATGGATGCGAGTGGTGTCGCATCTCCAAGTTTTTCTTCTATTTTAAAACTTTTGGTAAACATATTTTTCTAATCCTCAAGTACATCTCTCTTTTCCGTTTCTACTTTTCTTTTTTTCCTCATGCGCTATCCCGTAGGCGTCTGTCTCTTCCATGAATGTGACAAGCCGAGAAACATCCGTTTGACAGCTTCGATTCGTTACCGAGATCATTGAGCTCTCACCATGTGCTGTGTGCAAGATGCGAGGTTTCGGCCGACGGTGATGCGACGCTGACTGTCGCATCTCGGACTTCTCTTTGGCGCTTCTGTATTCTCTCTCCCACAGCTTCGCCATCGCCACCCAGTGGTCACGTACTGACGACTGTAGTATCCATAGCGGGTTGGGGGAGGGGGAGTTTGACCACACTATACACATGCATGCGCATTTTATTGTTTTGTTTATTATTGTCAGAGCAAGCAATGCACAATTCTCAAAAATTCTCAAACAGTAAGTATGTACAGCGTAATATGGATAGACACCTTAATTGGTCTATCTTGTTTAATCCGTAAAACTGATCGCATCTCCATGATCACTGAACAAGAGACACCACTGTTAAATCTTAAAATGTCTACTAAATAAAAATAAACTTCAAACTTAGTTGTCTGGTTCTTACATCCTCGGGTGTAGTACGTAAACAATTATCTATTAGAATTAAAATAAAAAATACAAAAAATACAATTAAAAAATGTGGCCGCAACTCCTTTTCGGATGTTCTTTCGGGATACAGTCACTACCTACCCTAGAATACAGTGTTGAAGAATGTAATCCGAACGCTCCCAGAACATATGTTTTGATAAATTCATTATTGCTTTGAATAATCAGGCGACTTACTAAAGAAAATTTGAATATTTGCGAGCTTCTATGCTAGAACATGCCGTTCCAGTCCTGTAAATGGATATTGGAATATAATTTTGTAGTAAAATTTATATTACAAAAGGAGATTATCCCATTGTCACCGTCGTATGTGATGCACATAACAAACGTATCCTATAAAGCGATAATTATTCTACGTGGTGACAACGCTGACGATGGGCATTTTCTTGACGAGTGATCCAAGCCCTGCGCCACATACTGTAAACAGCGCCGTCCGGGTAATACAATTTCCAGCCACCTGTGCATCGCCTGGGCGCGGTGGGCTGCTTAATCGGCGTCACTTTAACTGTCATCACAGCAACTTGTGCGTCGACCGAGGCGATGGCGCAGGGGCATGTGGTTCGCGGGGCCACAGCAAGATTGTGCCAGTCAAAATCGTATAAACACACGTTTTGGGATATATTTAGTAAATTACTTCCTCTAACCCTTGGATCCTTGGGGGTCTGAAGTCGCCCAGGGTCTCCGTAGTGTAGGCGATGCTAGTTAACCTACACCAGTAAGTGCTGAGAAGCCCTCCTGTAATGGGATCGCAACCGTATGTGCGTAATAGCCACCTGTTACGGGTTTGCCGTTGTGTGGCCGACAAGTCCACTATTTCACCCCCTCGCGGTGGCCCCTGGTAATGCATCTCGGGGCAACTCGAGGTGCAGCTAAGAGGGATGGGCGAAAGGCGAGTCTCCGGCGCCTTAAAACGGGAGCATCTAGCTAAGGGAAGGACATCCCTAACAGAAAAACCATCTGGACGAAACCTCGGACGCGGGAGCGCATGGTGGCGCGCCCCGTGAACAACAGGCCACCATTTATGACGACCCTAGCTTGGAACGGTTCATGATTAGGATTCCCTTCAAGGCGAGGTTGTGCCCAGAATGGGGTGGAGGCTATATGGCCACTGATCTGAATAACATGGTTCGGCATGACAATACTATCCATAGCGATGTCCCCCTAATCTTTTCATGCTCCAGCAAGAGTTACGTCTTTTCAAGCTGCAGCAAGAATTACAAAGGTAACCTCTCCGCTTTGAGTCATTTTCCTAAATGCCCGGGTCCGAAAGCATCTAAAGGAGATTTTATATGTGAGTTATGCTCCGCCAACTTTGCAACTAAATCAGGGCTCTCACAACATTTGCGCCATGCTCATCCAAACGCAGCTAATAAAGCTCGAGCTGCCAAGGCACAACGTAGTGGTAGGACTGCTGTGACTAAAGCAGGAAAAATCTCTTCGGATGATATTATGAAAATGGCTGCATTGGAGAAAGAGCAACCAGAGGCGTCGAACGAGAATTTGGCTGCTCTGCTGGTTAAGACCGCCCGACAGGTGGGTGAGAAAAGAAGAGAGACTTCATATCGAAGATATTTAGCAGCCATTGGAGCCGTAGCTACTCTGACTGCAGAATCATCATTGTCCCCATATGATGGTCGGAGGTCCGATGATTCAGTTAGACCTTCTACTAGTGCTGCTGTTATCGCATCGCAGCCCAGGGTTATTAACCATCTGAAAACTCCAGTGAGCCAAATTCCTATACTGATTTCTTCTTCTCCCCTGTATCGAAGGCCTAACCTCAAGACAAGAAGAAAGACGGTGATCCCCTATTCTGACAGGTGGGTGAAATTTCTTTATAGGTAGAGATAAGCGTGTCGTGTCGATTCCCTTCCAAAAAGTCGGCCCACAGACAGTGACCCGGAGGAACTTGAAAAGGTAGACATTGCTTCCCCATAAGCAGATAGGGAGCGATTCCCTAACGAGGAGGCCGCTACAGTTTCAGAGATAAATCAGGAGCTTTCGGGTGTGCCCGCCCTCTTTGATTCTGTTTTATCTGTTATTGACACGCCCTGTTCCGACACCGCTGGTCGGTTAAGATAGGACCAAACTTTTATCCCCGGCTGCTATGACTCCCGGAGACGCAACTACTGAAACTAGTCTTAACAGGGCCACATTAGATGCCACACCTAACTGGAAGGAAAACATTTCAACTAGGATAGGAACCTGGGGTATTTCTCAAACTAATGTAGATCAAGAACTCGTTGAGGTGGGAAATGAACTCAAAAGAAATATTCAATCCCAGGACCAATTAAACGAGACCTATGTCAGGTTAGTAGAGATTTTGGGCGGCTCGTCTGTACCCACCACCACCGGGCCTAAAAAGCCCCGTAGGCATGGAGGCAAACCACCACCTCCTAGAGTTATAAAGCCTTCTCACTAGTACGTGACGTCACTAAGATGGCGGCGTACGTAGTCATGATGCATGGGTGGCCTGGGCGCAGGCATGTTGTTTTCAGTTGAATTCGTCTGGTGTTCGTGTGTTCGGTGCAGTTCATACTTGTATTATACAGCCGGTTTGATATGCTATTTAGATGTGTAGTTCCGAGGTGTTGAGAAAACTGCGATGAAACCTTGAAAGTACATGTTTTTGGTTTTCCAAAAGATCCTGCTTTGCGGAAGAAATGGACGACTGCTATTCGAAGAGCAGATTTTGTTCCTTCCAAATCCTCGAAGGTAAGGCTGTGGTTCATATGCATATGTAGAACCTACATTTATTATATTTATTATTTATTCAAAGCATAAATTGTATGTAAGTTGCTAAGGGTATTGCCATTATTTAGTAATATTCCTAATGTTCTATCACGAAACCAAGTTGTTTGCAATTAGATCTTGCAATTCTTCCTTGTAATATGATGCTGAACTTGCAACTATTTTCTATAGACTGTTAAGTGAATAGTGATAGTAAAAGCTTAAACTATCAGTTAAATAATCTTAGAATAGTAGCACTTAAGTTATTGCATTCAATTGTAAGTAATGCGTAAAAAATCCTAACCTCACAAACATTCTTAGAGATTTCCTGTAATTGTATGAATAAGTTACTAAAACAAAACAATAATTTATGTCAAAGGAATTACCTTGGGGAAGTACGCAAGCAAAAGTCTCAGTGGTGCATGAATTAATTTCAAATTAATTTTTTTTGTTCTTTGGTAAAATTGGTTTGAAAGTGAAATTTAAATTTATGTAGTACATATTTGATATTAGACTAACCACTGTACAATTTTTTTCTTTACCTCTCATGCAACCTTAATAATAATAAAATAATAATAATAATAATATATTATACATTATGTAATATATTATTTTTCTTCTTTCAGGTATGCCACCTTCTTTCCATCAAAATACATTATTTGGGAGAAGGTGTATAATGAACAAGGAGAGAAACTGTCATCGAGACTGAATATACCGAATTTAAGAAGTGATGCTGTACCATCTGTGTTCCCTAACTGTCCAGCTCACCTTACCAAGGAGTGTTCCAGACGGGAAGGTCCTTATGAAAAGCGAGCAAGACTGGAAATGGAAATTTCAGAGAAAACTACGTACATTCCAATAAATTCAGTGATGTATTATAAATAGATGTGTATTATATTGTAAATAAATAGGTGTTGTGTATTATATTGTAAATAATTAGGTTTAATGTATTGTATTGTAAAGAAATATGTTTAATAAAAACCATGTGCCCAGAACAAAGTTTTTAATCATGCATTGATATACTTTTGTATTAAAAAAGGAAGAACATTTAGTTTCCTGGAATATGCACTGCAGAAAATGTAAGATGAGAATGAGTGACTGCTCCCAATGACTCCTTGTAATAATGAATGCTTCAAAATCACCACGATTGAAATGTTTGCTGTCCCACTATCTTAAAATATCTGGAGAGAATTAGTTCATGATGCTTGTGTTAATGTCATTCAATTAATGGTTTAGTCAAACATTTACGCTGGAAAGCTGTATTTTTTGTTACGTTTTGTCAAAAGAAAATGATATATTATCGAACAAATTGCAGAAGATTGAATATTTTCCAGTAAATTCATCAGTTGTATTCTCAATAAATAGGTTATAATAAACTGTATTGAAAACCAATGTTTATTAAAAAGTGACTTAAAAGAACTTTTATCATGAATTGATAATTTTTAATACAAAAGTGAAAACGGGTTTCGTGGTGGGGAAAATGCTGTGGAAAAGGTAAGCGAGGAATGACCGACGCTCTCCATGACTACCTACGGTGACGTCACGAAACAGTGAGCAGGCTTTATAACTCTAGGAGGTGGTGGGCAAACGCACTAGGAAGCGCTACTCTTATGCTAGGGCGCAGGATCTTTTCAAGAATGATTCAGCGCATTTGGCAAAGTGCATTAGAACGGACATTGACTGTACTAGTGTCGACCAACAGCCCCTTAACAGGGATGAGGTTAATGACTTAATCCATTTGGGGTAATACGCCCCCAATTCGGCTTTCCGAATTAAGAGAGGATAATAAAGTTTCGACACCTGAAATGGACCCAGACACAATACTGTACGTGGTGCAAGATGCCGAAATTTAAAGTCTTCTGGCTGGGATGAAAAATGCCACAGCTCCAGGACCAGATACGATAAAAGTTAGCAATATATCTTCAGGAGCAAAAGTTGAAATATTGTCCCTATTGTACACCCAAATTTTATACACTGGTTTTGTGCCTTCTGGGTGAACAGCAAATCGCACGATCCTTATACCAAAAGAGGGTAAGGATAATAAATTTGTCACTATCGCCCCATCACAATTAGTTCTCTGCTGTGCAGAATCTTTTGGGGCATTATGGACAAACGCACTCGATCCGTGGTGAAGTTCAATCCACGCCAAAAGGGTTTATCCCTGAACCTGGCTGTTTCGCCAACGTTCAAATTCTTCACGAAGCTGTCAGTGACATGAAAAAAGTAGAGGGTGGTGTCGGCGCTGTGCTAGACATATCTAAAGCATTTGACACTGTTCCTCACGCGGCGATTCGGTGGGCTCTGTCCAGGAAAGGGATCCCCGACGCCTTTACCAATTTGGTAATGGATTCTTACGCCCACGTTTTCACAGTCATTCAGCACCCCTCGAAAGGCATTGAGGTGCCAATTCGTCGTAGAGGAGTAAAACAGGGGGACCTCTTGTCTCCACTCCTATTTAACCTCATTATGGAGTGCTTGCTCGAGAAATTAGATAACATGTCAGGATACCCGCTATTGGAAAGAAGTGTATCCGTATTAGCATTTGCTGACGATCTGGTGCTGTTAGCAAAAGATGCCTCAAGAGGTTGATATTGTGATCTTGGGGCCTTCGGAATGACATTGTCCGTCGCGAAATGTTCATAATTCCAAATTACAACCTTTGAACAATCCTGGTGCATTGAAGACCCTTGTCTGGAAAGGTTAGGGGAGAGAATTCCTCTGATCAGTGATGATAATACCCTTACATACTTGGGAGTGAGCTACTCTATCTGGAACGGCTTCCCATGTAAAGCATCCATATCGAATTTAATGGAAGCAGTGACGAGGCGCATTTACAGCCCACTCAGAAATTGGCATTACTTCACACCTACATAATGCCACATTACCTCTTCCAATTAGTTTTATCGATGTCATCTATGTCGATGCTCAGGGAAGCGGACTGTGAAAACAGAGTGGCAGTCAAACAGTTCCTACACCTGCATATGAGTACTGCAGATGGCTTATGTTACCTGGCCAAGAGAGATGGAGGACTGGGATTGCTGCGGCTCGCCCAACACGTTCCTAGGGTAGCGCTGAACCTAGGGTTACGACCAAAAATTCTGCAGATTCCATTTGCAGATGGCTGCGCTCCTGTCCGGGTTTCTACCAACGGACATTTGAAACCGCCAAAGCAATGATACTCAACTGGCTATATACCGTACAAGATTTAAGAACTTATAAGAAGAAATGCGGCGATGACGAAGTAGCCGACTGGGAGAAGCTGGTATCCCAAGGGAGAGCGATTAAGGCGCTTATAAACGATCCGATTGGAAATACCTTTTTGAAAGACTATAATCTACTGAAACCTGGTCCTTTTATCACTGCATTCCAATTGAGATCAGATACCGCTGCCAATAAAACTACTCTTAGTAGAGGAAGGACCAGAGACGATGTATGCTGCAGGAAGTGCAATACAGCGGTAGAAACTATGAATCACATCCTCGGTCAGTGCATTTTTACGAAACCACCTAGAATAAAGCGTCATGACGAGATAAAGAACTTTATAGACGGGAAGATGCTCCGGAAATCAGACACTGTAGTGTCCAGGGAAACCACTTTTTCCGTTGTCGAAGGGGCTAGACTCAAACCTGACCTGGTAATAAAAAGCCGGGAGAGGGTCCACGTGGTCGATATGACTGTCCGCCACGAGGATGGGTCTAACCTTCTAAAAGCAGGGGAAGAAAAAGTGGTAAAGTACCAACCAGACATTCCCCTGGCAGCCCAACTTCATGGAGTGCCCAACGCCAAATTCCTGCTTGTGGTGGATGGACCCTCTCTGGCTATGCCACGATCAACAGTCAAGACGTTGGGGAGCATGTCTCGAAGAGATTTAATATCTCGTTAATAGCTCTCAGATGCTCTATTAAGATCTACACACAATTTGTAAATTACGATGGAGCAATTTAGCATTGCTGGCAGTGAATGCAGAAAATGAACTTCTTGGTCCCATGGGGAAGTCTAGGGAACCCAGGGGATCCGACAATACCTAGAATTTACCTAGTTACCACGACTTTAAGTGGGAAGTGTATGCTATTTAATGTAGCATATAGAAACTTATGTAGCCAGGATGCACGTTTTGCGTGTCATTTACACAAAAAAATTGATTGTCCGCAAAACGTTTGTCCGTTTGCCGGTTCGTCCGACTGGTCACGGCGAAATCGTTCAGTTGATGGTCTGAAAAATTGGAATTCTCCGATCTTTGACTTGGGGAGTTGAGCATTCCGAGATCCACAGCGTCAACATTATGTCGAGAACACCTCATTTCTGACATATCTTCCCTGGGACAACGCAGTGGCCGATGGCCTTCACCTAATGGAAGAGAGCAACAACGTTTGTGTAGATATGTCAGAGCCAACAGACAAGCCCAATGCGTAAAATAACAGCGGTAATCAATGTGGAACGTATGACGAACATAACTGTTAGGACAGTGTGGCGTAATTTGGCTTTAATTGGCTATGGCAGCAGAAGATCACCTCGAGTGCCTTTGCTAGCAGCACGACATCGCCAGCAGCACCTCTCCTGGGCTTGTGACTATATCGATTTGACCCTAGACGCCAGAATAACGGTGACTTCGTCAGATGAGCCCCGATTTCAGTTGCTAAGAGCGTATAGTTAGTTCGAATGTGACGCAGACACCACGACATGGACCCAAGTTTTCAACAATGCACAATGCAAGCAGATGGTGGTGAGTCTGGAATTCTTTGGGCAAAAGTAGAGGCCGAAGTCGCGTCATGGAAAACAAGCACGCTGACCATGAGCAATCTGCGAGGGCTCTGCCACCACACAATATTACAGAACGCAATTTACTTAAAATATTCATTAATGCACACGTCCTTCAATTTTTTACTATCAAGGCTATCAATCAAGACGACTTCAAAAAAGGAATTTTTACAATTTTATTTCCATTTTATCTAATATTTATTTATTTATTTTACGTCAAAAAGAGTTAAAAACTGTGCGACGTGCTATGAGAGATATACTGCTTGAATTTTGAATACAGAAAAAAGATGAGCGATTTTTGCAAGGATTGTTAACAAAATATTCGCTCCGATGTAATAAAATCTATTTTCAAGGATAAATCAGCAATAAATTTGGGCACTTATCCTTCATCACGTCCTTCATCAACGAATTCCTGACGCGACAACAAGGAAACGATAACTTGAATAATTGTATTTCCCATTGAATTCTAGAAGACGTGCACAGAAAATAAAGTTACATTTATGTCCAGAAGCAAAACATTTATACTGGGCCATTTCACCACTTGCTCGAAGGATCACGGAAACTGCACTAAAAACCTGATCGAGATGGGGATCATTGACCCGGAGGCAGCAATACAATACTTGTTACAGATTGTTTATACACATTTATACAGTTCAAATGGTAAACAATGCATAACGTATCATTGTTAAAATTAATGTTACTTTTCTTGTGATGCACAGTATAGTCTCTAATTGTATAGAAGCAGTTATGCGAAACGATTTCGGGTTTAAATTTTAATTTAATCGTTAATAAAAAATTAATTTTTTATATTAAAACACTATGTGAATTTTTTGTAATGAGATGTTGATACTGTCACCTGATTAATATGATTTCTACGTCGAGTGTTATAGTAATAGACATCGGCGTTTTCTGAAAACACATTCCCGCCTTTAAGCACGTCATTTTTTGGCAAAAACCACTGATTCGTAAATCAAAACGCAAGGTAATGGTAAAATTCCTAGATTAATAAAAAGAGGCTGACAAGAATCATGTGGGTTGGATTTGGTTATTATTCGTACAGTTCATTTTTGTAATCTAAACGTCTGGGAGCTATAAAATGTATTTCCCTAAAATATTATGCTATATCTCAGGCGGGAATGAACATTCGCGAAATATACACAACGATCAGTATAAAGGATGACTGATTTGAAAGAGTTCTGAACCCGTAGCGTAATGAACTTAATTTTGTGTTTAATTTATTTAAATGGACGTATCTATTTATTTATTTAATTATTTTACGTCAAAAAACAGTTAAAAAGTGCGTATGACGTGCTATGGGGAAAAGTGAATTGTGTGCACATTTTCAAAATTCTGTGATCCCTACACTAAGTCATATACTATTTAAATTTTGAAATTTGAAAGGGAGAAAAAACAAACAAAAAAACTCCCATGTAATAAAATCTATATTCAAGGATAAATAAGCAATAAATTTTGGCTCTTATTACTTCCTGCCGCGACAATATGGAAACGATAATTTGAATAATTGTATTTCCCACTGAATTCTAGAAGACGTGCACAGAAAATGAAGTTACATTTATGTCCAGAAGCAAAACAAGGGGCCATCTCAACATTTGCTCAATGGATCAGGGAAACTGGACGAAAAACCTGAGCGAGATGGGGGTCATTGACCCGGAAGCTGTATTACAATAGTTGTTACAGGTTGTTTATACTCATTTATACAGTCCAAATGGTAAATTATGCATTATGTATCATTGTTAAAATTAATGTTACTTTTCTTGTGATGCTCAGTATAGTCTCTAATTGTATAGAAACAGTTATGCAGCAGAAACGATTTCACTTCATTTAAACTTTTCTATTGAATTTAATCGTTTAATGTCATCTGGCAAAGAGTTGTAAAATAATGTACATGTATTGTATGTGAATTTTTTGTAACGAGCTGTTGATACTGTCACTTGATGAATATGATTTCTACGTCGAGTGTTATAGTAATAGACTTCGGCATTTTCTGAAAATATATTCCCGCCCTTAAGCAAGTCATTTTTTAAAAAAAACCACTGATTCGTAAGTAAAAAGACACGGTAATGGTAGAATTCCTAGATTAATGAAGAGAGGCTTACAAGAATCATGTGGGTGGGATTTGGTTATTATTCGTACAATTCGTTTTTGTAATCTAAAAGTCTGGGAGCTATAAGATGTATTTCCCCAGAATATTATGCCATATCTCAGGCGGGAATGAGCATTCGCTAAATATACACAACGAGCAGTATAAAGGCTGACTGAATTTGCAAAAATTCTGAACGCGTAGCATGATGAACTTAATTGTGTGTTCAATTCATTTAAATGGACGTTCCATTTAAGGTTTGACTGAATTGAGAGTCCGAAATATTTTGTTGCCTTAACATCAGTCAATGGTACACTGTTCATTTTCAATGGAGCAGAGAATTGTTTATTTGAAATGGAAAACTGCATTAAAACCGTTTTCTTTTCGTTTACTATTAATTTGTTATTTCGGAACCAATTTGAAACATCTGATATTGTACTATTTACGGTGTCTTTATTGCAAAGGATGTTCGTATCATCCGCAAAGAGAACCGTTCTTCCGTTTCGAATCGTCGAGGGCATATCGTTTACGTAAAGTAGGAACAGAATAGGGCCTAAAATCGATCCTTGAGGAACTCCACATGCAACGGGCAATGAGTCGGAAAGGTGCGTACGGAATGTTCCATCATTCCAGTAACGTATTTCAACTCTCTGAGATCGTTGTTTAAGGAAGGAACATATCCAATCTAGAGCAATACCACGGATTCCATATGAAGGTAATTTTGGAAGTAAAATGTCATGATCAATGATGTCAAAAGCTTTTGAGAGATCTAAAAATAATCCAATAGGTGCCTCGTTTTGATCCAATGATGAGGCGACATCTTTACGAAAAGAAAATATAGCTGTTTCCGTTGATTTTGATTTTCTAAATCCATGTTGGCAATTTAAAAACGCGTCGTGTTTAATGAGAAAGGTTTCAATTCGTACGTAAAAAAGTCTCTCTATTTTTTTAAAAAAAATTGTTAGAAGAGAAATGGGCCGATAATTTTGAATTTCAGTTTTGATGCCTTTTTTGAAGAGCGGCTTAATTTTAGCTGTTTTGAAAATATCTGGAAACGTTCCAGTGCATAAAGATGCATTAAATATGTGTGTTAATGGGTGTATAATGGCATACGCACAAGTCTTTAACAAAGAATCCGGGAATTCATCTAAACCGGACGAATATTTATTTTTTAGTTTACCGATTATTTTGAGAATTTCATAGGAAGAGGTTTCGGAAACGAACATTGTGTCTAAAATGTTGGGTGAACTGTCTGTTTTTGAATTTTGTGCCTGAAGACCCTTAGTGAGATCGAGGGAGGTTATCATGTGAGGTTAGTCTGAATTGCGAGACCTAAAAAATTTGTCTTAACGACAGACAATGGCACACCGTTAATTTTCAGTGGAATACAGAATTGTTTATTTAAAATGGAAAATGCTTTGAAACCATTTTCTTTTCATTTACTATTAATTTGTTTTTACTGAACCAATTTGAAACGTTGATATTGTATTATTTACTCTTTCTTTATTGAAAAGTATTGTTGTTACATCCGCAAATAGAACTGACACAATACGGACACGACACAATACTGACGCAATAAATAATACACGTATGGGTAGATTTTTTACTAAAAGTAAAATAAAGTTATTCATTGGTTACTTGATGCAGGTGTCGCGCGGTTTGTTAACTCTTGATACAAACGATAAATATAATATTTTTTTTCAGCGCTTTCATTTCATTTTAACATTAGCTTTCCTATTCAAAAAAGAAAATTAAATATTTTACGGAAAAGCTATTCTTGGAAAACACAAGGGATTAGGACATCATGTAAAAATAAGCGAATTCTTTCTGTCATTTCTAAACGTCATAACTTATCTCAAGATTTCCTCCTCTACTTTAAAAAACACTAATCATTGTAAGAAAAGCCATAAGGCAGGCTAAAATCATTAAAACACGATCAGGATATTTTGAACTCAAATAATAGAACACAAGCAATGTGGAATATAATAAAACATAGGACCGAATCAACTAGAAACCATGTAGAGAACTTGTAGAAACTTTGCCCTAGATTGCTTGTGTTCGTACCTTGAACAACGATCTCAGATGGTAGAAATACCTTTCTGCAATGATGGAACATTATGTACAGACCTTTCGGACTCTTTGCCAATTGCACGTGGAGTACCTCTGAGATCTATTTTTGGCCCTATTATCTTCCTGCTATATGTAAACGATATGCCCTCAACGATTCGAAACGGAAGAACAGTTCTCTTCTCGAAAATTATATCAATGATAATTACTACAGGAAGGAATAGGAGTTTACATTATTCAAATACAGTTAAATATTTCACCAAACACCTATTTCAATACAAAATTTTATTACATTGCTTTGGTTAGTTCTGTCACTTAGAATGTATCTAAAACATTCTTTATCAAAAAAATCAGGTCTGACAAAATAGTACTAGGGACATTCCTGGAGGATGTGATTAATGTTCAGCGGGCAATTGCAAGAGGTACATTCTGGGATACGCTTTTTCTCTAGTATATGGCTATGGGAAAATTTGGTATGGCCTGCAAGAGTTATTTGTTCACGTTGTGAGAGGTTTTGATACGTTTTGGGGGCAAAAAATTCACTAATTGTCCTACGAGTTGTGCTTGTTTTGACATTATACCATTTGTCTGACCACAACTTCTTCATGACTTTGCCAGTATACTTAATTTTGTCCTCAATTGCGTAAGGCATTTTGTTGTTTACTTTTTATTCAAAGTCAATAAGCAATATAGATGTAGGTAATCTGCTAATCGGAGTTATTGCTTCTATATTCTTTATAATATGGATCACCACAGGTTGAATAAACATGTCAGTATTCTCATCATTGCAGATTTCAAGTAAGTTGATGAAGATTAATGGTAGGTAATTAATGGATGAAACTTTAATCCCGTTTGGTACATATGCTGATAAAATAATACATTTCATAGTTACGTTGGATTTGGCAAGGTTCATTACAATTAGGAAAGCATAATTGTAAGCGCTATTTTTACTTGCAAAGATCCTAAACTTGATGTGAAAAGTCTTGCACGGAGATTGGATTTATACATCTGTCAGTTTCTAGTGTGCCCATTCTGTCAGTATCCAGTGTGTTGGCTGTAGATAACCTGGTGATCTCTATATTTCGTGAGAATATTGTTGAGAATCTCGTTGAGGTCAACTTCGGAGTCGTTCAAGTTAGAGTTGGAGAGATTATTGGGAAAGGAACCGACAGTAAATTTAGATGTGACCCAGGGGGGATATTTAGGTGTTCTACATGTTCCCACTGATGTGTGGAAGGTTATATAGCCCAGATGATGTCTTTGGTGCTTTCATAAAACGTTTTGGGTATGATTGGAAATGGTTGGGAGCAGATTTGATTGTTGAGTTAATATCGTTAAGTATAATATTATTCTTGGATGAGGAGGCTTTGCTTATATATTTGATGATCAGAAATCCACACCATATCCTACACCTTTTGAACATCTAGGTTGACGGCAATGACATGTCTTTTGTGGATGGCTTCACTGATGTAAGTGTCCACGCTAATAAGATGTAAGTAGAATGCCCAGGTCTAAAGTCAAATTTATTATCTTCAATAATGTTATAGTGATTTAAAAACCATCTTAAAGGTCTATCAATAATCTTTTCAATTATCTTCCATACGTTACAGATTAGGGAAATCGCACGATAGTTAATCGGGTTGGATCTTACTTTGCTAGGTTTAGGGATAGGAACAACAGTTGCTGTTTTTCATTTATCGGGGAAGGTTTTATTTTTAACCTAAAATTAAAAATATTGAGGATGATTTCCTTTCCTTCTATAGGCAGATACCGTATGAGGCTGTTGGAGATCCCATCCGGCCCAGGTGTCGAGTTGTTTGTTACATTAATAACTTCGTTTACTTCCTGCATTGTGATTGGAACATTAAGTAGGTCAGAATGTTCCGGCGAGTTTTAGCAGCAGTTGTTATAGCAGTCTTCAATTACATTTTTAACCCTCAAGAATTATTAATCATAATTCGCTGAACTAGAATTGGATTGGAAGGTTTTAGCGAGCATGAAGGCAATTGTTGCATAATCATTTATGACTTGATTGTGAGATTGTAAAAAAGTTTGTTAGTTATTTCATTGCCATCAATGGCCTTTAGTTTTTTCCATGTTTCAGACATATTGTTTATATTGATACATAATTAGTCCACGATTTTTTTTCTATTCTTTGATAATCCGTCTGGCATGGGACCTAGGTTTCTTGTAAGCAGTCTTGTTCTCCATAGTTCTTCTTTTGAATTTATTGAAGGCACGTTCAGCTGCTTTAATAGCTTCCCGGCTTTAATTGTTCCACCAGGGGACCCTCTTCCTATTAGATTTAACCTTATACGAGTCAATAGTGCAGCTCCTATGATAATGTTGGTAAAATCTTAAACTATGTAATTGATGTCAGATCGATCTACATTAAGATGAAAACTATATGAGGCAGAGCTAATGATTTCTTGATACATGGTCCAGTCACCTTTGTTATAGTTCAGGTTACTGGTGGGTGGGAAAGGTGTGTTACTAGAGACGAGTAAGTCAATATCATTAATGATTGGGTAATGGTCACTGTCGTACGGATATTCAAGGATGTTTCTTGAACATTTTGGAGCGACAGGGGCCGATCCAATAGTTATATCAATGGCGCTGACTATGCCATTACTGGGATTGATGTGGGTGGGCTCTCCTGTGTTGATAATTATCAAATCGGAGTCTTCTGCAATTGCTTCTATTAATATACCTCTTCTATCGGTCTTAAATGAGTACCATAATGAATGATGACTGTTTAATTCCCCCAGAATCAATAGGGGTTTTGGTAATTGTTTTAAGATATCACTGAGCTCCGAGTATTCAGGTTTATAGCTGTTAGGGATATATAAGTTTCATATATTAATACAAATAGGTGCTACAACCTTCACAGCAATTGTCGCCAAGTCAGATTTTATCATAAGGTTATCTGCCAAAATTGAAGCTTTTTTTAAAAACATTTGTTGCGTCAACTCACGACGCAACGCGTCTCCTAACCCCTTCTTGGGTGTTGAGCGCTATTGGAGTAATCCTCCGTTACTATCTACGTATAATTTGGAGTAATCCTCCGTTACTGTAGATATTTACTCCAGGGTGTAGGTGACCCCAACTCCTGATGTTTCTGTCCGTCATGTCTCGTCATTGTTGTCAAGAGGACCGCCAGGTAGCATCTCCGCGTACGCGCCTCCTGCTACGCGCTCCTGCGTCACTACCCAGCGGCCAGAATTGGGAAGGAATAAGGATAGGGGCAGGGTGTAGGACACTTCACACGGGGTGGACTAGCCCTTGTGAAGCAGCCAAACTCGTTTTGTAGGAACAAATTTCACATGAGATTCGACGGGAATCGAACCCGGATCTCCTTGGTGAAAGGCGAGCGACTTTGCTCTGCGCCACGAGAAGGCTTTGAAATATATGGCAACTCCACTAGAGGCATGATCAGTGATTCTATTTTTAAAGCAACATTGATAATTCTTAATATTAGCCGAGTGATTAGTGTTGAAATTGGTTTCTTGCAAACAAATGATGTCGGGGTGAAAATTGTCGCATAATAGTTGCAGATACTCAAGTCGACAACAGTATTCATTAACATTCCATTGAAGTATCTTCATTTGTTTGCTTGAAATTTACTTAGCAAGAGCAGACTGGCGTTTCTTAAGACATGGATTAAAAAAAATGTGTCAGATATTTTCCGTACTAGATTCAGACTCGGATGTGTCCGATTCCGGTAGGCGTTTCTGCAGTTTTTTATTAGTCTGGTGAATCTGCCTTTCATAATTCTATCCTTTAATACAGAGTAAATGTCATTGAGCATTTTTATAACTGCCGGGATGTCATTGGAATAGTCCTTGACTATGGTTAGAGGGTCAGCACAGCACAGAGTATTTTCTAGTAGTATATGTAATAGATTTACTGACAGAGGGAAAGGGTTTTTGTTCATTTCAAACATAGTTTTAGTTGGGCTGAGCATGTCTTCAAGTGTTTTATTGGGATTGCTATCTTGGTCCAGTTCATCATGTTTTGAAGAATGTTTTTCTGTTCCTTTTTTAAAATTGTTTTCACATCATTGTCTTGATTAGTATCATCTTTAACATTATTGGATGCTTCAGATAGGGAAGATGATTCATTGGGGAGGCTTCTATTAAGAAGGAGGAAGTTCATAGGATCACTGGTTGAGGGGGAGTGGGTGTTGCAGCCTGTACTTCTTTATTATTAGAAGGGATAGTTGGTATATTTGTACTGGGAGTGACCAAAAGGGAATTCTCTTTGGAGTAATTTTGGGGGTAATTACTGGCAGTATGGCCTTCCATTCTGCATTGAAACAGGAAATATTCTCAGCAGAGAAAAAAATTCTGAATGATGTGCCTTCATACTCAATCAATGGTGATTGAGGAAGTTTATCAATTTCCTCAAGTTGGAAAAATACTTGCCTTCTGAAACTCATAATGTGACTCAAACTAGGATCTGAAAGACCAGCTCTAATTAAAGATATATTGGCAGCAACTTTGATGTTGGGATTCTTAAAAATATTGATGATTTCCTCGTTTGGTATAAACGGATGAACATTTGATATTGTAATGCTCTTAAGTTTGTTAATGAGGGGTCTTATATCTATATTTTTGATGGTTAGAGTAGAGAGTTTATTTATAATGAGTTCAGCATTATTCTTAGAATTTAAAAATACACATGTTCTGTTGTTAGAGATTCGGGATACGAACGTAATATCACTGGGGGAACAATTTCAGTTAATTTGCCTATGTAGTCCTTCACAGAGAAATTTTCACATGCAACCAGTAATATGGCTTGATCTTACGATAGAAAACTCACTGTGTTAGTAGCTCCAGCATACGATTTCGGTGGTGGCTCTTGTCGGTTAGGTGACATTCAATTCATCTTGGTGTTATTTGATACAGGATTATCCATGAAGTCGAGCTAAGTTGAGCCAGGCCGGCCAGAAAAACGTGTACACTATTAAGATACACTGATGACGCTATAAATAACACATGAAAGTAATATTTACACTGGAGTGATTTGACTAAAGAACAGGGTGCACAGATAGTCTGGTAGAGCGCAGCAGTAGGCGTTGCCTCGAACGCTCTCACCAGCAGAATAGAAACACATCTAATAGCTCCTAGACGTTTAGATTACAAAAATGAATTGTACGAATAATAGCCAATTTCCACCCACGTAATTCTTGTAAGCCTCTCTTTATTAATCTAGGAATTTTACCATTACCTTGCGTGTTGATTTACGAGTCAGTGGTTTTTGTTAAAAATTACTTGCTTAAGGGCGGGAATATACTTTCAGAAAACGCCGATGTGTATAAGTATAACACTGGACGTAGAAATCATATTTATCAGGTGACAGTATCAACAGCTCATTACAAAAAAAAACATAGAATACATGTACATTATTTTACTTTGCCAGATGACATTAAACGATTAAATTCTATAGAAAAGTTTAAGTTCCAAGTGAAATCGTTTCTGCTGCATAACTGTTTCTATACTATTAGGGATTATACTGAGCATCCAAGGAAAGTAAGATTAATTTTAAGAATGATATTTAATCCATTATTTACCATTTGGACTATATAAATGTAACAAGTATTGTACTGCAGCTTCTGGGTCAATGACCCTCTCATCTCGATCAGGTTTTTCGTCCAGTTTCCTTGATCCATTGAGCAAGTGCTGAGATGTCCCCTTGTTTTTCTTCTGGACATAAATGTAACTTCATTATCTGTGCACGTCTTCTAGAATTCAGTAGGAAATATAGCTATTCAAATCGTTTCCATGTTGTCGCGGCAGGTAGTATTGACAAAGAACATGATGGATAAGAGCCCAAAATTTATTGCTCATTTCTCCTTGAAAATTGATTTTATTCCATCGGAGCGTGCTCTTTCTTAAATTAAAAATTCAAGTAGTATATAGCTTAGTGTATGGATCACAGAATTTTGAAAACTTGCACAGAATTTACTTCTCCCCATAGCACGTCATACACAGTTTTTAACTGTTTTTGACGTAAAATAATAATTAAAACAAAAGCATATTGGTTGGTCCGGGAAAGATAGCTCAGGGCACCAACTGATGTCTCTGTTAATTGCAAATCTTCAAATACTACTTTCCAAGAAAAAAAATCAAGAGTGTAACTCGACCGGCCCACTTAACTGTTCTTCCGTTTCCAATCGTTGAGGGCATATCGTTTACGTATAACAGGAAGACAATAGAGCTTAAAATAGATCTCATAGGGACTCCACGTGCAATTGACAAAGAGTAGGAAAGGTGTGTACATAATGTTCCATCATTGCAGAAAGGTATTTGTACCCTCTGAGATCGTTGTTTAAGGTACGAACACAAGCAATCTAGGGTAATACCACGGATTTCATGTGAATGTAATTTTGAAAGTAAAATGCCATGATCAATGACGTCAAAAGCTTTCGAGAGATCTAAAAATAATCCAATAGGTGCTTCGTTTTGGTCCAATGACGAGGCGACATCTTTAAGAAAAGAATATATAGCTGTTTCCGTTGATTTTGATTTTCTAAATCCATGTTGGCAATCTGAAAGCGTGTTGTGTTTACTGAGAAAGCTTTCCATTCGTACGTAAAAAAACTCTATTATTTTTTAAAAAACTGACAGAAGAGTAATAGGCCGATAATTTTGAATTTCATTTTTGTTGCCGTTTTTGAAGAGCGGCTTAATCTTAGCTGTTTTGGAAATATCTGGAAACGTTCAGGTGCATAACGATGAATTAAATATGTGAGTTAACGGGTGTACGCATAGGTCTTTAACAAAGAATCCGGGAATTCATCTAAACCGGACGAATATTTATTTTTTAGTTTACCGATTATTTTGAGAATTTCATAGGAACAACTTTCGGAAACGAACATCGCGTCTACAATTTTTGGGGTAACGTCTGATATTGAATTTTGTGGCTGAAGACCCTTAGTGCAATTCTTGAAAAGTACTGGTTAAAGAAGGTAGCCACTGTTGCCGGATCTTTCGCATTTCTATCGTTGTTTTGGAACAACATTCTCTACAAGGTTTCTAGCTGATTCGGTCGTATGTTTTTATTATATTCCACATTGCTTTTGTTTTGTTATTTGAGTTCAAAATATCCTGATCGTGTTTTTAATGATTTTAGCCTGCCTTATGTCTATTCTTAACAATGATTTGTATTTTTTAAAGTAGAGGAGGAAATCTTGAGATACGTTATGACGTTTAGAAATGACAGAAAGAATTCTCTTGTTTTTACACGATGTCCTAATCCCTTGTGTTATCCAAGAATTGGTTTTCTGTGAAATATTTAATTTTCTTTTTTGAATAGGAAAGCTAATGTTAAAATGAAATGAAAGCGCTGAAAAAAAGAATTATATTTATCGTTTGTATGAACAGTATTATAAATGGCGCCTCAGGACTCCTGCATCAAGTAATCAATGAATAATTTTATTTTACTTTTAGTAAATAATCTACTCCTATTTATTGTGTCAGTGTTCGAATACCTTATAATAGAAAGAATTTGTACATCTTGGTCACTGTATCCTAAATCTTTAGTTTCAACTTCATATCGAGTAGTAGTGTTGTTAATTATAATTTGACCGATTGCCTTCATTGAATTTATTGTGAATCCGGGTAGGTTCATTTATTGTAATATATAAACTGAAGGAATTAGTTAAATTGAGAAACCGTTCTTTCTCGTAAAGATTCGACCAGAAAATCAATGTTAAAATCTCGGCAAACAACAATGGATTCAAAAGAGCGATTACTGACTTTATTAAGTATTATCTCCACTTCTTGTAACAACAAAATATAATCTGCAGCTCTGTTGGAGACCTGTAGATGCAAAGTAATATCATTTTTAGACAAAAACAGCTTCAATTTATTATAGACAACGTAATAATATAATAAATTAATAATTTTATTATTAAATTATTTATTAATAAATTATCAATTTTAATAAATTATCAATTTTATTAATAAAATTGTCTATTAAGGAAACAAAATGTGATTCGTTGTCTATAATAAATTGAAGCTGTTTTTGTCTATAAATCCTATATAAAAAAGACAACCTATACAACATATTAACATTAATATCATTTTTAGCGAAGGAAGGTGTACAACAAAAATTTCGAAAACATTTTCTATGGAATACACATTTAATTCCGTCAAGGAGGTAGAATCGATATTATTTCTAACGTAAATACAGGAACCCCATATGTAGGACCTTTATGATATTCCCTCTCTCTACAATAAAAGCCTGGGAGGTAAAAGTTTGGAATTTGTAAAATGCTGAGATTATTAAGATATTACCAATGTTTTGTAAAGCAAAGAAGATCCATTTGATTGAAATCGCTCTGTAGCCTTAATAAACTCAGTTGTATTTGAATGGGATTGAATATTATGGTGCAGTATGTTTATCTTTTTTCCAGTTACTACACGGATGTTTTTCTGCTGCATCTGACTGTGGTTGCTATATATTTCCTCCATTTTTACTTCGAATGCCTGGTCGAAGGTTGTAATGTGTCCCAGCAGTGGGAGTTGTGAGGAAATTGGGGCATCAGTTGTAAATGAATTGGTAGTGGGAATAGGAGAATTGGGAGTAGGTTCAGAGGAGGAGGTACGAGGGTTCGAAATAAGGGTAGGGGGTGGAGAACCGAAGGAAGGTGAAAGGGATGGATTTTTGGCAGGAAACTGCTTAGGACTGGAGTTGATGATATTTTGTGAAAGCTTGTTACCGGCTGCATGTTTTCCAGAGAGTTTCATGTGAAGACCATGCCGGGTGAAGTGTTTTGGTGAGAGGAAATTAATTAAAAAAAGTGTTACATTTGTTTCATTCAGTTGCAGTTTTAATTGTTGGTTTGCGTGCTTAAGCTCGCTGCATAGTGTTGGTCTGTTGAACCAGAAGGGCAGAGTTCATACTGCAATGTTCGTATTTTGGGCGACGCATTGTAATTTGTTTACATGTTGTTCAGGTGCAAAGTTGTAAAAGTGTAAAATTAGATGTGACTGAGTAGATGGAGGGTAACTTTTTACTGAGAATGGAGGAAAGATGGCGAGCATGACTGTGAGCTAAAATAAGTACTTGTTTTTTAGGCTCAGTAGAAATGTCTTTCTTTTTAAGTGGGCTAGGATGCGCAGCTTTACGTGTTTTGGTTTTGACACGCTTCCTAGCCTATTTGCGATGGTTTGTGCATGTATGTGTCGATGGCAGAAAAAGGTTGTGATCAGGAAGGCACGAAAAATCTACCATAATCTAAAACACTAAATTTGTTTTGAGTTGAGACTGGATATGGTGTCTGTGTCTTCTCTGCGGTCACGGGTGCACGGCTGGGAAAATTCGCAGTGTTGCCGACTTGTACCCAATCGTCTGTGTACAGAAAGACGTCTTCCAATCTAATTATTGTTTATGTGTAAGATGACATTCAGAAGGTCTGCTTTGGGAGTGTAGAGAGTAGAACGAGCAATAGCCATGTCACGGATGCGTTTTCATGTACGTTATATTAATTTGTAATAAATACAAGAAAACTCAGATAAGAGCAACAAGAACCTAGCTTAATATTTTAAAAGTGTTAGATTGATATGTATAATATAAATTAAAAAGTAAGATTCAATACAAGAATGAGAAGGTATGCTATCTACAAAATATATTGAAGCTAATACTTACGAAATTTGGCAATGTGATTACGTAGATATTCGTCTACGAAAGCTGCAACTGTTTAATACAACCGGTGGACTATACTTTACCGTAAATAGATAAAATATAATAATTTAACATTTGTCTGGGAAAGCTATCATATAGCGCGCCAGCAATGTCTCTCCGCAGTGGCACCTTGCTAGTGAGGGTGCTTGCAACAGATATGTTAGCTCGAGCTGCAGATTGAAAACGTACATTGCGTACTGACCACAATCGTTACAGGTGCTGAAAGTGTTGTGGTTGTTACCAGCACAAATGCAATTTTTAATAGGAACCCCTGATTTGACTCAGAGCGGAGTATGCCGAATTACTATTGCGTAATACGTCATGCCGTATTACTATTGTAATGTTTTATTCTACCATTAATAGAAGCTGTAATATTCGAGGATACGACACCTCTAGCCATTACCCCACCTATATAATAGCCATCGTTAACTGAGTACGGGCTGTTTGTACATGGAATGGACTGGGTCGTCTGCTCCAACTGAACCGATGATTGACTGGAAATAGTTATGTTCAGCTATTTGGAAACCATTTGCAGCCATTCATGGATTCCATGTTCCCAATGAACGATGGAATTTTTATGGTTGACAATGCGCAATCTCACCGGGCCACAATTGTTCGCGATTGGTTTCAAGACCATTCTGGACAATTCGAAAGAATGATTTGAACCGAGATGAATCGCAACGAACAGTTGTGGGACGTAATCGAGAGGTGCGTTAGTGTACCGGCAATATTTTCGCAAAACCTTGCTATGTCGAGTTGCTGCACTTCTTTGGGCAAAGGGAGGTTCGATACGATATAAGGAGATATCCCATGACTTTTGTCACACTAGTGTAGACATGAAAACTTGTTTTTCAACAGCCAAATCATATCTATAATATTCGCAGGGCATAAAATCTTGAATAAAGAAAACAAATATCACATATGTATGTCTCTTTGAAACATAACTTAATTCAAATTCGAGGATAATATTAATTAATTAATTTCACAAGCACGTAAAAATAATGTAAATTGTGCTTTTAATATGTACCGTAAACTGGTGACGGGTAGGATATTACACTTTTAATACAGACCGTGACTGGTGGGGTGACTTGGGGACATATCCTAATATCTTATTTTAGATGACTGTAGTCATCTAAACCAGCAGCTACAATTAGCCTTTATGAATAAAAATGATTCTCAGACATCACATAAATATCTCGCCGTTTTCCCACCTGCTTTTACCATAACCTGTGTTTCAAGGTTTCATGAGAGCATTGCAGAACTTTGTGTACAGTACTTAATAGTTACATTTTCTAGTTTCGAAGAGTTCGAGAGCTTTGGAATTTTTTTAATTTTTATTTTAAATTTAATTTGTGGAGTGACTTGAGGACTGTGGTTTATATTCATTACTATGCACACACAATTAACAGATTCCACGAACATTAAAAAAAGCACATAAGAGACAGTGCAGGAGTTCTTCCTCAACCAATCCAGGAGGGATAATCCCACAAAAATACGCATTCCGAACATTGTAGATTTGAAATAATTATATTTGTAATAAAACAAAATTTATTAATGTATACTTTCTTAATTTGGTCCCAATTATTTCCAGCAGGGTGAGATGGAAACATACGTTTCGAAAGGATAAATATAAAGGTAATATACTTGTATACCCAAAATACTTCACCTGAAGGGGTGAGTTGGGTACTACTGTTCTTTAATTTTTGTCTGTTATAAGTAACAAAATGAATACCCTTGCATTAAGAAAGAACAAAAAACTTCTATTTTCTAGTGGTGAAACTTTTTGTAAAGTAGTAGTGCTAAAACAAGAATTACTTTCCTGTCGTTAGTGATGGTATGTAATACTATTTGTATCACAATTTCTCTCCCAATTAACACATCTTTGTCATCATTTTTTAAATCTCATTACAAATAGTAGAACATTTGGTGCGAAAATTAAATAGTTTCAAACAATAGATTTTTATTCAAAACTTTAAATGAAAATATGTCAGACCTTGAATTCATTGTATAAGGTTTGCAGCGTATTCACGAACATATCCGATGAGCTTTTTTTAGCCTTCCAGTATGTGAGAAAGTAAAATAATTAAAAGGTAATAAATAATACGATTCACCAGTGGCTGAGGCGGAGGCGACGGCGGCAGCGGCAGCGGCAGCGGCTTACGCTTCAGTGCGTAGTTGTCAGCGCTGCTTTAAAGCACCCATTGGACGGTTGGCATGTACATATTACAACGCAATAACACTGACAGCGTGGCAAGCAAATGCAAATACATCGAAAAATATATAAAATAATTATTAAACATCATAGTATTGTAATATTCTCCAAATATGCTCGTTCTAAAACGAATTAAACGTTACACCTTGTCTGAACATGTAATACTAAATGCTCTGTACGTTGTCACACCTAAGAAAATTTCCCCAAATTGTCTTTACTAATCGAAGAAGAAACTTTTCGTTTCCATGTACATTCCGAATTCAATATTGTAAATGGGTTAGGGTAGGGATACCAGAATTTACGAAAACGTTCACAGAATACATTTCTCCCAATAGTACGTTACAGTCAGTTTTTCTTTTTTCGGCGTTAAAAAAAATCAATAAATACATAAATAAATAAACAAAACGAAGCCTCACAATAGTTGCATGTCAGTGTTTAACAAAGAGAAGAGTTCAAAAGAATTTCACATTTCATTATCTTATATTATTGCCGTTCAACAACGAACTACTCAAATATACCTCGCTGCATTGTTTCCCGAGGCCGTGTAGGTAGCAATATCAAATTAAAATATTCGTGAAAATTAATGGCACTCAATTTTTTCAATTTTTCTTTCATGTAAAGTATTAGAAATAATGTTAACATACCAAAAACCAAACAATTTAAAAGAAGCGCCTGTGACGTTTATTCCTATAGCCAGTCATTTCTAAGTTTCTGAAACGATACACCATAATCAGCGAACAAAATTTCTTGAAGTAAAGAAGTGATTGTTTGTTCTAAGTTAAATTTATTACCTTCCTTCAATCTACTTTCTTTTATAAGAATAGCAGTAGCTTCTAAACACCTCTGAACTTGTCCACGAAGCGCAGTTAATTCGGACTGGGCGACTATGACTATATAACCACATTACACAAAAAATATTCATATTTTCAAAAATATCAGCATGACCTTATTCGAAGATCTGTTTTTTAAACACATTTCATTATGAAACTAGAGATGCTACAGGATGGCACGGACTTTCTCGTAGTATAGTTTTCCAATTTCCTTGGAGTGGCTTTACGGTCTTGCACCATCCTCATTCCATCTGCCATTTACCGTCGCCCAAAGTTTTTTTTTTTTTATCGTGAAATACTTCGTTTTGGTTTCTTCTATTATTTTTTACTATTGTGGATACTATTTCAAAAACATCTAATACTATGAAGGGAATTACTTCCACTGTTACTGTTAATATCGTTATTTCTAGCGTTGCCCTGTTATGCTCACAAATTCTCTCAGTGTTAACATTAATGTATTACATTTACTTCCAATTTAATCATGGGTTCGACGTACAACATATTACTCCTTACCTGTTGCATGTAGACATGTAATTCTATACAGAATCACGATTCTTGGAAGTTCTATTGATTGAAACCAATTGTTAGATTGATGGTATTAATATAAATTAACCAGTTTAAAAAAAATTATTATTAAATTACTTTTCCAATGTAGAACATTAAAACACCGTACTGGTTTAAATATAGTTCGTAAGCTTATTACAATATCTGTTAGATGGCTTCTCGGAAGATCAGCAGAATGTCAATGGAATCCTTGGTATCTCAATTCTCGCGTTCTTGCCTATCATTAAAATAAATTTAAAATGTTCCAGAATGTTCTCAACGATTTGGTCTTAATAAGATTCAACATTTCCCATAAAATCAATACGCGGTCGCGACTTGCGTTTCGTATGAAACACCTCGCCACTGACTATATTAAGCTACTTATTGAAATATCCTTCCATCTACGGAGCTACCCTAATATATATCCCCTCGAAATACAGAGTATTTTAATTCAAACTTTCAACTACTACATTAAATTCCACTATATTAATAATACCAAATTATCAAACTAATTATAAATTCCCTCCTCACTATCATTTCAATAATACCCCATCCTATGCTCATAATCCGTTCGCACCTCACCAACCGCTTACGTGTGTATCCCTAAATAACTTTTTACAGCCTGATTCCTTGCGTCCTTTTACAAGATCACGGCACTCATCGCCCCTCTCTACACTTTTTCCATATATTCGGGGTCGTCTCCATCTGCACAGCGCTATGACACCAAGCATGGAATATTACACTTTGATGATCGGTGTTCCTATCAAAGCGTATTCTTTGACTTCCGATTTTGCAATGCCATAATTACTAAAGCTGGATGCCGATTCTATCATTAAAACTAAACCCGGGGTTCTTTGCTTAACACATTATATTTTCTCCAATTTTTGATTTCTTAATAGTAGAGCCGAAATATTGCTTCAAGAATCTTAAAAAACAGTAAAATCTAGTCCTAAATAGAAATTCATTGAAACATTTCAGGCCGTTTTCAAGAAAATGGCGATTAAATTTATTTAGCATTACTGTAAATGCCAAATTTGAAGCTCTTTTTTACAGGAATCTATTGAGTTTTCGAAAAACTTCATTTGACGTCATTTCAAGCACATTCACCCATAAATGCAATAATGTACACAAATCGATGGAAATGTGCATTTTAACGGCCTGAGAGATATTAAAAAATATTATATTTGTGTAATTTTTGAACTAACAAAAGGATACAACAAAATGAACTGGAAATTCTCTATAAATCGAGTTATTTTTCGGTCCCTTGAAAATTCCGTTTGACTATTATTTGCCGTAAACATTTGCTAAATATAATCTGCAATAAAAAAATTGCCGTCGACCGGTTCCGTCGGTGCCGTCGACAATTCACACTCTACAACATAATTTACCCAAAACATGTACTAAAAATAATCTGTAATAAAAAATTCCGGGAAACGGTTAGTTTCAATTACCAGAAAAAATCGGGTAATTCAAACTAATGGGCAAGCGAGGAATTTTTTATTGCAAATTATATTTAGCACGTGTTAACGGCAAATTGTGGCGTAGAGTATCAATTGTGAAGGCAGATGGTTCAGGAGGAACGGTGGCTTTTCCTTGCACAGGGCCTTCCCAATAGGTAACTTTCTAGAATTGGAACCCGGGTAATTGAAACTAATTATTTACAGATTATATTTAACAGTTGTGAACGGCAAATTGTGGCGTAGAGTATGAATTCTTACAGGGAACGTCTCGTTTCTTCTTTGACGGCGCTCGCATGAAGAACGCAGCTTTTATTTTTAGTTTTTAAAATATTTTTTGAAAATCAAATTAATTTCTTCACTAATTGTTTATAAATTAAAAGCGGAAAACTTGGAATACATTTTTGTGCGTATACATGCATTATTAGCGGATTTATAGGTGAGGTCCTGCTAACTTCCAATAGAAGTCACTATGAACACTGTTTGTTTTTTTGTGAAAATGACCCGCGGCAAATTCTGTGTTCTCACATCTTAAGAACGACAAAAAACGGCAAATTACGAGCTATACAGTTTTGTGATTGGATGAAATCGTCCTGCTGACTTCCAGGTCAGACTGACATAAAATGGTCAACTGTTTCACTGGTCAATGATTTCACTGCAGGGCTTCTGACCGGGAGGTCAGGTAAGGTTTGATTCCCGATGGTGGCAGAACTTTCGACACTACGTACACACCCAGGTCGCAATCAGTCTCTGTCTCGAAAGGAATTCTGGAGGTCGGCGCCGGATCTCGCCATCAGCGAGAGAAGATCACAGCTACCTCCCGCGATGAAAGCATACACTACACTTACAGGAATTACGGAGAAATCTTAGCAGTTAACGAGCCAGGAACAATCAACCAATCAATGGATTGAGAACAAAACGTATGATATGTGTCCGTCTGTTCGACAGTAGTTATGCCGTCCGTCTGTGGTCAACGCTAGCGCCTGAACCGTTCAGACAATTTTCTCAAAAATGATCTGATATTCCGCCATCAATCCGAACGAGGCACTGCGACTTCGAAACGAGTATTTTCATTTTTGAGGGTATTTTACATGAAGACTCAACTTTTGCAAAATTTTCGCTTACTGTTTAAACACGAGACTGCGGTTCGTTAATATTAAAAATTTGTCTCTTGCAATTTTAATAAAATCCGTCGATAAGTTAAATATAAACCATTTCAATAAATATAAACAAATATGCGTTCAGTTTTTTGTTTTTCTTTTTACATTTCGTTTGAAATGAAGCATCATCTTCAAAAATTACATAAAAACAGGTGGTGCCATCGAAAAGAGAAAAAGAGAGGTTGTACATTTCACATTGTACATTACAATTCGCACGTCGTGAGTGATGCATTGACTGCTAATATTTGTCACCAATATTGTACTTTGCAATATTAATTCTTTGCAATTTTGCAATTTTAGAAAATACAGACAGTTCGGAAATAATGGGCCTAGGTTCGAGTCCTGAAGGCGGCAGGATTTTCGACACTACCTTTTCAGCTAGGTCGAATTCAGTCGCTGTCTGGAGGAGAATTCTAGCGGCCGGCTGCTCTGATCTGTAGTTTTCCATGGTTTCTCCGATCAACACCAGGCGAATGCCGGAGCAGTACCCTACCAAACGGGCCACGGAATGCGCGCGATCTGTCCTTCCTCTGTCTTGTCCTATCCTCTCCCCTTACACACACACTTACACTCACATGCACTACACTACCACATATTCTGGGAGACCGGTCGGGAGCTTAGAGCTTGTCCCGGCTGGGGCGGTGCCCCGCTGGTGAGAGAGTCCTGGTTAGGGGAATACCCGTTAGCCGACGGTAGGTCGGCGCCGGATCTCGCCATCCAGTGGGGGAAGATCACCGCCATCACCCGAGAGAAAAACATGCACTACAGTAACGGGACTAATGACCAAAGCAGTTGACGCGCCCGAAAACACGAAAAAATCAATCAATCAATCGGAAACAATGGAACCCGTGCAATTGCATACGCGTCATTTGCTCTATCTGATGAAACTAGGCGTGCTACAGAATGGTACAGACTTTCTCGTATTAGTTTTCTATTTTCTTTGGTCTGGGATAGCTATTCTGACTTGTCGTATTCTCTGCTGGCTGCCATCTATCGTCGCCCAAAATACTTTTTTTTAACCATTTCTCAATTTTTCGGTTTCCGAATAGTAGAAATGAAATATTACTTTAAGAATATTAAAGAAGAGTAAAACCTCGCCTTAAATGGCTATTTTCATTGACAAATTTGGTGCCGTTTCTAAGAAAATGACGTTTAAGCGTTATTGGAAATGCGGAATTTGAAGCTTTTTTTCACAGAAATTGTTTGAGTTTTCGATAAACTTCATTTGAAGCACATCCACTGGCAAGTGCAATCATGTATACAAACCGCTGGAAATATGCATATTGATGGCGTGAGAGATATTTTTAAAAAATCATTTGTGTAATTTAGTGTATTTAATGTAAATGTTTAAACTGAAAAAAATAGTTTTAATTTTTTTTCACTACCGTCCACATCGTTTAAAAATCTGAAAAAAATATGTTATAGAATATTATAAGGCCCATATTAGGGAAAAACTGAAACAGCACTTTAACATTATCACGTTGAAAATGAATTTCAAACATTTTTTTCTTCATGAATTTGGCGTCAAAGTTCGTTGACAAAAATATCTTCTAATTGAACTATGTTTACCCGTCTCTGTAATTTTTTCAGCCTGATACAATACATGCTGAGAAAAAATAAAACATGCACAACACGTTTCTCGTATCTCTGCAACAGATTGCCCGAGGGGGCTGATTTTTTTGAAAATCTACGTCATTTTGTATTCTCTTTCATACATCGCGATTATCGATTTGGTTTGGGGGCACTTTTTACCGTCTTATTCAGCTATACCATTTGAACCCGTTTTCACAGAAAAGTTTTGAGTTTTCATGGAACTTTATAAGACATCATTTAAAGAACATGCACTCCAAAATGCAATAGTGTGAAGAAATCCTTGTAAAGTACCCCAAAATTTTGAAGAAAGTTTTTCAAAATCACAGCGCCGCACGTGGATCCAGAGCTACTGGGGAATATACATTTTGGAAAAATCCTACGTATGGTTTAGGCGTTAGTGGTGTACACAGACGGACGGACGTTTAAAAAAACAACAACGTTTTGGCATCAAGGGACCTCAAAACAGGTATTTCCGCTGAAATCTGGACTCGATTTTCCGCAGCATTTCATAACTTTCTCTATACTACGTATATTACTCCGTACATATACATACATATGCGAAAAAATAAAAAGAATACACTTGTGAAACTCGCAAAGGTTAAATACAATGGACAGAGAGGAGTAATGTGGTCTACTCCCTACGTTGTTTAAAGCTGTAATTTGCATTATGTGGGACAGACTAAGAGAAAACTGAAAGTTAGAATTAAAGGGCATAAAAGAAACATTTTAAAAGTACCCAATAGACGAAATTCTCTTTCGAAGCATATTCGAAGCACCTAAATAATCAAATAGAATTCAATGACTTACAGAATCTAGCAGTGGAGAGGAGGTACAAAAATAGGAAAATAATGGAAACGTTACTGATTAAAATTCGGCAGACCATGAATTCAATGGCAGAATTAAACTATTCGCAAATATCTACTTATAATTAAATTAATTTTAATATAATTAAAGACTTGAAAGAGAAACAAAATATGCCCACTCACAGCTCGAAATCACTTTCAATCTTGTTCCCGAACATACGAATGTCAGCTAGCAAGATGACTGTTCGTGACAAACAGGTGATTTTTTTCTTAAATTGATATTAAAAAACCTATCTTCACTAGAAAGAGGTTCCGAAGTTTCCAAAAAAGATTAAAAATTTCAAAACCTTGTGGCAATTTTTAAAAAATGGATAAACTTCCCCGGTGAGTCACTATATACCAGAAGAAAGAGATATCTTCTGCTAGACCTTAAAAACATCGTATTTAAAAAAAACAGTAAGTTTGTACTGCAGTGTGTAACAGTAGAATGCAAGTTTGTCAAATTATCTATAACTCACCTTAGATTAATGTTATACATTTAGGAATTATTATGAAGTGTATTATTTCATTAGACTTAAAGGTGGGGGCGTCAAAGCTCGCTAAACGTCGTTAAAGACTGGAAAAACATAGATATAAGATTAATTGTTATGAAATAAAACAATTAGAAAAAAATCTGTATAACAATGTCAAAGGGATCTGTTTCTTCAAAGAATATTGTCAACCTTAAAGTTTGCGGATTACTTGAAAGAAATTACATCAATACATTTAGAATACAAATACATTCCTCGCAATATGGACAAAAATGTGGATCATAAAAGAAGTTTTAAATCATTTCTAAAAGTTTAATTTGTAAACATATAACAAAGCTGGAATGTAAGAAACAAATAAAGAAATATGACGTATACAAACTCTTACTTACGTAGCATCCATCTGCCTTCAAGCTCTCCTCCAATTACGTTCACGAATCGCGGGAGATCGAAGCGGGCGACTACGTTTGTCGTGAAATAACACAAAAGATACGTATATTTTCGAAATGTTGAATATAACCTTACTTGAAAATCTGTTTTCAAGAACACATTTGATTAAGAATTTTTTTTTCACAATTGCAGATGTTGGAGGACGCGGAAAAACAATTAACATTTTGCAATGCTACAATAATACCAAAATTTTCAACGAACATGTCACCTGGTCATTTTCTTAAGCGTTCTATAGGCTATCCGAAGTCAATATACATACAAAAAATCGGTGCCCTTTACTAGAAATTATTTTTAAAATAAAAATAAAAAATGTCTATATTTCACGCAAAATTACGAGAAAAGTACTCAAATTTTCGAAATATTGTTCATGATATTTTTCAAAATCTGTATCGAAGGAACAGATTCAATTAAGGGATAAATATCTATCTTTAATGTTTAATTGTAGAAAGATGCCGAAAATGTTTTGAACTTTTGCAATGTACCGGAAATCAGGGTTTTTAACGAACATGAAACCTGCACCATTCTCTTAAACGTCTTTCACGCTATCCAAAAACAAAAAAATGATCAAAAACCGTGGAGCTATTTTTTTGAAAATATGGAAAATGTCTCAGAGACTTCATGCAAAATATCTCTAAAATTAAAATATGGGTTCCAACTTCAAGGGATAGTGATTGCAGCCAGATCGATTGGGGAAAATCAATTTTGAAGAAAATCGGCTGAATGGTTTGCCGCTAGTGTTGCTCAGAAACAGATGGAGAGACTCCTTTGCAATTAACCGATTTTTCGGTAACAAGGAGCTACAAAACATTAATACACCACATGTTAGAGGATTTTTTCTAAATTTAGCAACAGAACTATTTTATTCCCAGGGCCCCCGGTAATAAGAGTTTTTCTGCCAAATATTCGCAATTTTTTTGCGCAGTTTCTACTGCGTAACCGGTAGCAAGAAAGTAAAACGGCTCTTCATTTTTCACTAATTTTTTTACTTTCTCATATACGTATATACGGAGCAATATAGATAGAATAGAGAGAGTTATGTAATGCTACCGAAAGTCGATTGCGAGATTTCAACGAAAATACACGTTTTGGGGTTTCCTGAAACCGGAAAAGTGTTGTTTTTTTTTCAAAACCTCTGTCCGTCTGTTCGTCTGTCTGTGTTCTTGTCCGTCCGTCTGTCCAGTATATGTGAACAACATTAGCGTCTAACGTATGCGTAGGATTTATGTTTAAATTGAAGAAACTTCTGTCCAGCTCGCTTGAGTCGAAACTCTACTATTTTGAAAAACATTCATAAGCTTTTGGAAATACTTTACATGAAGCCACTGGTACATTTTCAAATTTTTAATTTTTTTTTGTAAGAATAGAGTAAAATACACTTATAAAGGTGGCATAGATCATATTTTCACAGTTTACCATGAATTTTTGAAAAGACCAGTTTGAATTTTTTCAGCGTCTTCCTTCAACTATAAAATTGAAGGATACAGATTTTTCCTTCAAATGAAATTTGTTCTCCACACATAGTTGTTTCAATAAGGACTTGTACATTTCTTTGAAACTTTTAATTTTCGCGCAATATTGCGTGCAATATCTGCAATTTTTTAAATCATAAAAACAAGATTTTTCTCAAAAACGGCTCCCAAACTTTTCATTACAATTTTGGTAGGGATAGTGCCAAATGCACTCTATAAGATAACAGAAACGCCATATTCTTCTATTCTTTTGTTTTTCAAAAATTACAAAAATGTTCTTTTTTATTTGTCTCTCACGTGGTTAATATTTACGTTAGCGGCAATTTCGTCACATTATTGTATTTAGGAGTACTTATGCTTTAAATTATGTTGCATAAAGTTTCTCGAAAACAGTTTTCTGAGAAAATGAGCTCTAAATTCGGAGTTTTCAGAAACGCATAAACGCTATTTTCTAAAAAATTGCTCCAATTTTTTCTGTCAACTTTTCCAACGGGCAGTGCTAATTGCACTGTGAAAAATGTCTTAAACATCACTTTTCTGTATTCTTTTGTTTTGTCAAAAATTACTTAAATCTATTTTTATTAATAGCCTATATCTCTCGCCGTTAAGTGAACATTTCCATTGATTTGTATACAATATTGCATTTGTGAGTTAAAGTGATTCAAATGACGTTAAATGAAGTGTTTCGAAAACCCAAATTTTTCTATGCAAAATCTTCAAATTTCGCATTTACAGCAACGCCTACACGACATTTTTTTTAAAATGACTCCCAATTTTTCGATGAAAATTGCCTTTTATGACGAGGTTAATATTCTTAAAGTAATATTAGGAAACCGAAAACTTGAAAAAATGTCCAAAAATTGCACATTGGGCAAGGATTGTTAGCAGCTGGCCACAGGGTGGGGCAAGACCATAAAGCTAGTCCACGCCAAGCAAATTGAACTTTACTACGAGAAAATCTGTCCCATTGTTTAGCACCACTCTCGAATACGTACGTATTTACTGTAACCGCCCATATGTCGGTTACATTGATTTTTAAGAAGCATCCGAGAACGTCAAGACACGAGAAGTTGCAATTATATTGTTAACGAATTGCAAGTGATCGCGCCAACAGTAAATGGAATCCTTTGCGAGAATTTACTAAAAGTTTCTGAACGCACTCGCGTACAAGAAATTGAGGACCAATCAAAAATCACCCTTGAAAATATCGGCCCTAGCGCAAAGCATCGCTATGAGAAGCTCTCTTTCGTTGCCGCTCGCCGATCCGCAATTGTTCGTGCTGGACGGAGAGGAGAATTCGCCGTATTTCGACGATTAGAAGCGTGAAAAAGGTAATTCGTCTCATCATGTTAAAATAACTATACCATGTACGAGAGAATTTAGAACTTTAAATCATGAACATTCTGATAATTTAACGGAAATAATATATTTCAACGTTCAAGAACGTGTACTGAAATAGAAAGCATGTGTATAGAAAATGTTTCTTTCTATTTCCAGTTTTTTGTTTTTGTCTTTCAACTTGGCTTACCACGTAAGAAATTCATTACGCGGAGATATTGCACTCAGATTATATAAAATTCGAAGGACTGTGGAAGCGATTCACCAGAGCACGTGTTCACCGAAGAAAGGGGTTGCCACGACCTTGAAAGGATCTGGGTCGCCGTCGCCGCTCCAAGCTGTGGAAATATTTCTTCGAGACGTTTTGTGAGTTAGAAAATTCACTAGAAATTCTCATAAAAAGAACTGTTTAAAGAAGCGAGAATTATGCTACAGAGATAGAATTCACCTCACTTACAGACGTAGATAGTCGAGTTAAATTCATTAAATCATTTAAACATTATCTTATATAATATTGCAGTCGTAAAAGGAAGCCAGATAACTAATCCATATAAAAGAATGTTAAAAACCCTATTTGTTACATAATTCTATTATTGAAAATATTTGTTCTTTTAGTGTTTTTCTTCAATGTATTGTTTAATAGTTTTCAAATTGTTCAAAACCAATAATTAGTAAAAGAGTTATTATTGATTGTACGTTCATTGCATAACAATATTCTTTTTGCTGGCTAAATTGTATAAAGTAATAATCTATGTGAAAGTGAAACTACGTCTTGTATATATTTCATTCACTATTCATGTGACAATTTCTTTGAAAGAGTATGCAAAGGGTATTTCGGTATGTGATTCTTTTTCAGTAGTCTGTTTCCATGTATTATAGTCTTGTGTACAGTTATTTTATTGTTTTTTTTTTTTGTGAAGTGAAGAGTAATATAATTTTATGTAAAGTGTTTATGCAAGTGTTAAAACGTAACAGCAGTTGTTAGGTAATCACCTAATTGCTAAAGGTAGAGCAAGTGATAGACTTTTTCAATGCAATGTGTAAATGCTAGAGTAGAATTGTATTCCAATATTTAAACTGAAAACATTCAGAACGCTGTTCATAGTTAAAATATTAACTTGCCTATGTTTCTTTTATTACAAACGCAGGATAAAAGACGAACCCACTGCTATAGGGTAGTTAGGACATATGAAACTATTCCTAATTTTTGGTGTGACATTGTCATAACAAGTCACAGATCAAGTAAGTTACTTGAGTGACCCGCTGTAGGCTTTTTAGAGAATAGTGGAAAAGGTAGAGCGGTCACAATACGAAGTATATACGTAGTATGGAGAAGTTTATGTAATGCTGCGGAAAATCGATTTCGAATTCTCATAAAAAATACGCATTTTGTCGTATCCTGATACCGAAAAAATTGTAATTTTACTTTCTTGTATACGTAGGTATATACGAAGTATAGAGAAAAATGTGTAATGCAGCGGAAAATCGATTTCGAGATTTCAACGGAAAGACAGTTTTGGGTCCCCTGACACCGAAAAAATGATTTTTTTTCAAAAGGTTCGCCGGCTTTCTGGCCGTCAGTCTGTCCATCCATCAGTTAACTCTGCTAGCGCCTAAACCATACGTACGATCTTTTCCAAAATGAAGAAAACTGTCGATTTGGCTCTAGTTAAAACTTTGAAATTTTGAAAAACATTCTTTAAAATTTGGGGTACTTTACATGAAGCCCCCCGAACATTTTCAGAATTTTCTTAAAAACGGCTAAATTTTTTTCTTTAAATTTCTTGTAACAATGGAGTACAATACACTTATAAAAGTGGCATATGTCCGATTTTCACGGTTAAATCTGAATTTTCGAAAATTGCCAAAGTTTGTATTTTTTCCGCGTCTTCCTACATTTACGAAATTAAAGATAGAGATTTTTCCTTCGAATGGAATTTGTTTTCTGTAAAAAGTTATTCCATAAAGGTCATTTGTTTTTGTTTTTGAAAATTTTAGTAGTTTTTGTGCAATAGTGCGTGCAATATTAATTTTAAAACATTACAAAAACAAGTTTTCTCAAAAACGGCGCGAATTTTTTCTTTAAATTTTCGGTAGGGGTAGTACCAAGCGAACCCTATACAATGACATAAACCCCATATTGCTTTATTCTTTTGTTTTTTCAAAAATAACAAAAATGTATTTTTTTGACTTGTCTTTCACGTCGGTAATATTTACATTAGAGGCAATTCCTTAACCTTATTATATTTATATTGATTGATGTTTTCGGGTTTTCGGGCGTGTCAAGTGTTTTGGTCATTAGTCACGTTAGTGTAGTTTATTTTTTTCTCGGGAAATTGCGGTGGTCTTCCCCCGCTGAATGGCGAGATCCGGCGCCAACCGACCGTTGGCTAGTGGGGTTTCCCCCTAACCAGGACTCTTCCACCAGCGGGGCACCGCCCCAGCCGGGATAAGCTCTAAGTTCCCGACCGATCTCCCGGAATATGGTAGTGTAGTGAATGCTGGTGTGTGTGTGTGTGTGTGTAGAGGGAGAGGATAGGACAAGGAAGAGGAAGGACAGATCGCGCGCGGTCCGTGGCCCGTTTGGTAGGGTACTGTTCGGGTATTCGCCTGGCGTTGATCGGAGAAACCACGGAAAACTACCGATCAGAGCGGCAGGCCGCTAGAATTCTCCTCCAGACAGCGACCAAATTCGACCTAGCTGGAAAGCTAGTGTCGAAATTCCTGCCGCCGTCAGGATTCGAACGTCAGAGACGCTGCAGTGACATCGGTTGATGCACTGAGCTACCGCTCCCGGTTCATATTTACAAGTACAAGTGCTTTAAATAATGTTTTATAAAGTTTCTCAAAACTCAATAGGTTTCTGTGAACATGAGATCAAATTTCCGAATTTTCACATACGCTCAAACGCGATTTTCTAAAAAATGACTCTTTTTTGATTTTTTGAAAAAATTGATTTTTTCTTCAAAATTTTCCAATGGATAGCGATAATTGCACGGTTTAATATGTCGTAAAGTTAATTTTTGCGTAGTATTTTGTTTTTTCAAGATTTATACAAATCTTATTGCCTTTAAATATCACTCACGCCTTTAATGTGCATATTTTCACCAATTTGTATACATTATCAAATTTGTGAATGGAAGTTTCTAAAATGACTTTCAATGAAATTTTGCGAAAACTCAATAGATTTCTATGAAAAAGAGCTTCCAATTTCGCTTTTACAGTAACGCTTAACGCCATTTTCTTAAAAACTACTCCAAATTTTTCAATGAAAATTGCAATTTAGGACGAAGTTTCAGCCTTCTTTAATATTCTTAAAATAATATTTGGTTTCTACTATTTGGAAAACAAAAAGTTGAGAAAATTTCAAAAAATGTACTTTGGGCGGCGAGTGATGGCAGCAGGCAAGAAGGAGGAGGAAGACTGTACCAGTCAACACCAAGGAAATTAAAAAAAAATTGCTACCACAAAGTCTGTGCCTTTCTGTAGCATCTCTCGTTACTTTCTCGTATATATATATATATATATATATATATATATATATATATATATATATATAATGTAACGCCTCCACAAACGGAAACGCCCTGATAGACTGCTCTTTCGAGCTTAAATATCTCGGGGCAGGATCTTTTGGGTATGAGAAAGTGATGTGACAAAGTAACATGGAAATCTACTATAATACGTACAATTTAAATCACAAAAAATATACACATTCATCAAATAGTGGAACAACTCAACCTTTCCCCAATAACACAGAATGAAGCCAGTTAGTTACATAACATTGCCGTAAAATTGTACAAGGTTTTGGCCTTTGGCAAAATCAAACAAGGCATACTTTTAGCAGAATTTAAACCTCCACGAATTTGTTTAAAAGGTGACAGTCTTTCTATACTGAATTTAGGGGTTTCTCACATGAACTACCAGCAAATTTGCCGTTATCCACTTTCTGGTCGCACCAATCTTCGCACGAAAGTCGCAAGTTACCTTGGCACTCCGCTGCCCGGTGTCGCAGCGACGTCACTCCAGCTTCTCTCGTACGCTTCACCTGTCCGTCACGCGTTCGGTGAAACCGAGCCCTTCTCTCGTTCGCTTCGCCCGTCCGCCACGCGATCGGTCAAATCAGGCCCTTCTCTCGTACGCTTCATCCGCTCCCGGCTCCCCTCTTCTCCTTTTTTTCCGTCCTCGCCACGAACGTGCATGCCCACGCTCCAAGTCTCTGGCGCGTCGCAAAATCGGATCTTTGCGTTATTACACAGGGCGTCGCAGCTGCACTTCGGATGGCTGCAGCGCTTATACACGCAGTCTCCACAGGATTTTACAAAACTGTCCTCTGCACGAAATGAGCACTCTTGAAAAAAACACGTTTACTGTTCTTACTTCCCTCTGACCGCTTTCTTTCTAACGAGCTTGCAGCGGATTACTAATATGTTCGTATTGCAATCACATTCCTATACCAACTAATCCTCCACGCTCACACCACTCAATTATTCACTTTCACTACCAAATTCGTAGAGAACTTACGCGTTCGCCTACACTACCAGACTCACAGAACTAGTGCTTTCGCCCGTGTTGCCGGATTACCCGAGAAGACCGCAGCTTTTCGCCGCACCGCCGTATAAATGCGGCCCTGACGTCATAGAAACCCCTATGCGTGCCGCCCCTCCGTCGAAATTACCCCGCCGCTGCTTCTGGCTGCCACCGACAGGTCGCGCCTGTTCTCTTGCGTGCTGCACTTCCGATGTTATTAATCACTCCGTCACCGTCGAAGATGTAAGAGTGCCGTGTAAGCTTGTGGCTAGGCCACGAACGTCACAATATATATATATATATATATATATATATATATATATATATATATATATATATATATATATAATTAAGAGAATTTAATTTTCTAACGAGTGGTGTAGCCAGACTCCCTTATTTGTGGGTCCCTGAGGCCGAAAAACCAATTGAAAAAAGCAAAACGTCCGTCCGTCCGTCCGTTTGTCTGTGAACACTACTAGTGCCTAAACCATGCGTATGATTTTTCCAAATCGAAAAAAAAACACCGTCAATTTAGCTCTAGATAAAGCTTTGAAATTTTGAAAAACATTCTTAAAATTTGAAGGTAATTTACAGGAAGCCCTCCGGACATTTTCTAATTTTTCTCAAGAACGGCTCCAAATTTTGTCTTTAAATTTATTGTAAGAGTAGATTAAAATACAGTTACAAACGTGGCGTAGGTCCGATTTTCACGGTTATCTGTGAATTTTTGAAAAGTATGAATTTTTTCCGCTGTTTTCCTACAACTACAAAATTAGAGATAGAGATTTTTCCTTCAAATGAATTTGTTGTCCGTAATTAGATCTTTCATTAAGATCATACACGTTTTTGAACATTGTAGTAGCTTTTGCGCAATTATTACCTGAAGTATTTGCAATTTAGAAAAATTGCAAAACAAGATTTTCTCAAAATCGCCTCCAAATTTTTACTTTAAACTTTTGGTAGGGATAGTGCTAAATGCACTCTATAAGATTAGAAAAGCCATTTTCCTCCATTTTTTCAAGAATTACAAAATTATAATTTATTGACTTATCTATCACGTCGTTAATATTTTCATTAGCCGTTATTTGTTCACAATATTGTGTTTATGAGTACAGGAGCTATAAATAATTTCGTATAAATTTTCTCGAAAACTCAATAGTTTTCTATTAAAATAAACTCAAAATTCCGCATTTTCAGAAACGCTCAAACGCTTTTTTCTTGAAAATGGCCAAATTGTTTCTACAATTTTTCCAACGGGTGCACTGTTAAAAATGACAAAGTTAATTTTGTTGTATTTTTTAAATTACTAATTTATATATTTTTTAAATATCTCCTACGCCGTTAATATGCATATTTCCGGTGAATTATAAACACTATTGCTTTTGCGAGTTAATGTATTTCAAATGACTTCAAATGGAGTTTTTCGACAACTCAAAATTTTTCAGTGATAAAGAGCTTCTCTCAGTTACAGTTACGCTTAAACAACATTTTCTTAAAGACGGTACCACATTTTTCAATGAAAATTGCTCTTTAGGACGAGGTTTTACTCTTTTCTAGTATTTTTATAGTAATATTTCGGTTCTATTAGGAAACCGAAAAATTGAGAAAATGTTTTTGGACTGCAATAGACAGCAGCTGGTAAAAGGAGGGGGCAAGATCGTAAAACCAGTCCACATCAAGGAAATTGGAAAACTATACTAAGAAAATCTGTGCCATTTGTAACAGCAATAGTTACTCTATTCGGGGAACTTGTAAGAGGTCCGAGATTACGTTCGTAGTACATAGTCCATGCAGCTTTGAGTCTCATGCTTCGAGAAACTCAGAAATTTTTACCACAATCATTTCTATTACACTGCATAAGAATGGTGGAATATACATAAAAAAACATCATTGAGTGTTGATGCGAGGACGTACTCTATTCGTATGAAAGACTTAAGATAATGTCTATTTTTGAAAACATAATAGTAAAGCAACGGAAATATTGTCTAATTTTCAAAGACAAATCAAACACAGTTCTGTTCAACGTTACGTTCTTATTAAAATATTGCGAGCACCTTAGCTGCAGAATTTTGCTGTGGTAGCGGTTCCGCAACGCTGTTCCAAGACAGCGCTCCTGCGGCGTAGCACTCCAGCGAGGTTTGTTTGCGTGCGCCGAGGAAAAGAGATGTGGCTGCGGTGGATATCTGCGAGTGACGTGTGCGGGGAAGAGGGTCCTGGCTTTGTGCGGCCTTCGCTCCTGCATGGGGACAATTTGCCAACGGAGTGGTAGTAGCTCCCTGCGCTTGTTCCTGAGGGCAAGGGGTGGGGCCCGCCGCCCATGCACCCCCCACGGAGGGGGTATTTTCCAAGGCCTGGGAGCCGATCGCTGCGACCGTCATGCCAGCTCGATAAGATGTGTTCCTGTTCGGTCCAGTGGGTAACATTTTTTCTTATTTTTTTTTTCAGTTTCCTCCCAATGGTTTCCCTGGCGAGGCGGTAATTTATTATTTTCAGGGCAGTACGATGTACGAGCACCCCACAGCCGTACTTTGCTTCTAGAACAAAAGGGGAGGGTCAGAATACTTATGACTACAACTTGACGCAACGCGTCTCCAAGCCCCTTAAGGAGCGTTGAGCGCATTCTTTGGAGTAATCCTCCGTTAATTACTAATACTCCGTAATTACTATACTAGTCGAGTCTCGTCACGTCGCAGTCACTCAGTGCCTTTTATCCCTTCGGCCAGGGGCGCGACGACGTTAGATCCCGGGGTTCCTGGCCGGTCACCCAACCAAGAACCAGCGAGTCTCGAATTCGCTTAACCTTCGTGACTTCACGGAGCGTAGTAAACGAATTCGGCTAGCGCCGTCGGCTAGGGAACGGAATTTGTGATAAAAACGCAAAAATGTGTACATATATGTATTTTTTAAACATGTAAAAATGGTAGAAAATATGTAAAATAAAAAGTCATGATTGGGTTAAAATTGCCCCATTCTAGCATTTTCATATTTTTGAATAAAAATGTCGCCGATCAGACCTCGTACCTCTACAGAAGTAATTCCGTCTTCAACACACAATGAGAGTTTTGTTTGAAATATAAAATACTCAGAGATAGTACACAATATTGTTTACGAGAAGCACGTGAACAGTGTAATGTAATGAACAGTCTCATTACATAGCCAATGGTGGATCGGAGTAGGGGATACAAATCCAACATTGTTTAGTGGTTTCTACAGTATAGTTGTCGGCGTGATCCCATGGTTCGAGACCTGACGATGGCGAATTTTAAACACTAGTTAGATTGCTGAGTCAAATTCAACCAATGTATGGAGGAGAGTTCTTTTATTTTTTCTATGAAATCTGTTTATTTGCAATTTATTTCGACAGAAATATTCGGCAAATGGTTTAATAATAATATTTACATTGTGGAAATGTTGCTCAATTGTAGCATTGCTATTTAAACAAATCGGTTCGTTATATACAGCGAGTAATGGCGCTTTAGTCTTTTTTTAGAAGAATTCTAGCGACCGGCTACTCTGATCAGTCATTTTACGTGGTTTCTCCGATCAATACCAGGCGAATGATCTACCACACAGGCTACGAACCGTGCGCGATCTTTCATTCCTCAGCTAGCACACATCTACTTTCACAACACTACCACAGAAGTAGGAAGCCCATTCAGGAGCTTTGAGTTAGGCTCTTTACGGAAAATTCCTGAAGGAAAAATTAACCAGCAAGAGACGAGTAGGTCGGCAACGAATCTCACGTTCCAAAAGGAGTGGAAAATCGCCACCTCCCGAAATGCACTTCACTTCCTGGACGAATGATCTAAGTATTTGACGCACTCGGAAACAATGAATACTTACTCCACCATTGCACCGTGCCACACATTAATCCCATCACGTTCCAAAGGAATATTTCCTTTGAGCGCGAGCGGACGGGACTTAAATAGGTTAGAAAATTTGCATCCCTGGGATATTTCTTAGGTGATATTGGAGCGCCATAAGACAATGAAAGGAAGAAATATTTGTTAGGTTTTGATCGAGTTACGTATAGGCTCTGCGAAACTTGAGCACGCATGTGGTTTGTATCACTTCTGCTTCGGTGATATCCGTGCATTCCTTTATACCGAGAATGCAATTTCCGAGTATGAGGGGGCAAGTTTGACTATGCACGAGTTTCGGATGTCGTCGAAGGTCAGTTTTACATAGCTTTTTTTATGGTTAATTGGTTGGTTATTAGTGATCCGGGCGCGTCAAATAACGAGGTCATTAGTCCCATAAGTGTAGTGCATGCTTTTCCTTCGGGAGGTAGCGGTGTTCTTCGGATGGCGAGATCCGGCGCCGACCTAGCGGGGCTTTCTCCCCAACCAGGTGTCTCTCACCAGCGGGGCACCGCCCTAGTTGGGACAAGCTCTAAACTTTCGACCGGTCTCCCGGCATGTGAGCTTTTTTGAAAGAAAGGCAATTCCAACGAAAGATATTCACGAACGTGTATTTGCAGACTCGTGTCTGCAATATTCCATTTCGATAGGTAAATATAGTAACATTATCGAAATATGTAGCAATAGGTAAAATGTGTAAACATATGTTATATGAAAAAATTTTAATTCATTCAGAATGTGATGCAAACTAGAAAAAAATTGAATACAGGTAAAATATGGTAAATATACAGGTAAATAACCAGTAAAAATATGTATTTACGTGAAAATTCATTCCCTACTTATAATTCGCGAATCTTAAAAATTGGCATAACTAAATTGTAACAGGATAACGCTTTGGAAGTTTCTCTACGTCTAAATTTTTTAAAAATATTTTTAAAAGTCACGTTTAAAATTGATTCTTTATCCATTCACTCGCCAATTCATTGTCTCACTCGGATCACTTTGCACTGGTCACGCACGGTTTTCATATGTTCCTATTTAACAAAATGGCATTAAAAATATTGAAATAAAAGCGAATTAAAAAATGTTTTATGAAATGTTAGGCTTGTTTTTTGTTTAATGGAGATGTAATATCAGGAAATGCCAATATGTAGTACTGAGTGTTAATAATGCATCGCATAAGAATTTACTGTTATTTAGCACATTTTTAGAGGAAAATATATTTTAATGTCATTAATTCCAGAAAAAAGTTAAAAATTGCACATAGCTACCTTGAAAAATATTTTCCGAGAGATCTCCGCTTGAAGTTAGATGGTTCAGTTTCCTATACTGTGTTCCAGAGCTAACAAATTGGGTGACGATCTCCCTTTATAACTTTTTTCCATACATGCTATCTGTTGGTGAAACGGTTCTCCTTGATCATCATTAACAGATCCAAAGTTAAAAGAAAGAATTCTAAATACGAGTGTAAAAAGTGAATTTTGAAAAATATATTCCATGCTATGGATTTGTACATTATAATTACAGCCCGGATTTCTATGCAGTAAAAATGCCTAAAATATGCCATATAATATCCACGATAAAGCTTTAAAATATGCAGTATAAAATTCACCAGGAAATAAATGTTGATTACAAAAATTAAATGCAAAATATTGTGTTACGAGGGAATTGCCTCTTTTAATCAAGAACAAAAGAATCATCGATAGAAAAATATGTTTTGAAAGCAATTTTATTTTTTCATTTCACTTAATTAACGATGCATTGAAATCATTTGTCATTTCATTTAACAAAGAACAAAATAATATTTAGATAAAAAATTATTAAAATTTATGAGAAGATACATTTCTATATTAGTTGAGATGGTTTCATATAAATAGCGTAACGTGTACATTGAACAAAGAACATGACTGGCATATTTAGTCGACCCCTGCCGACGAGTATTAGTGTTAATACGGTACATACTTTCTCGTATTATCTCTATCTGCTCCACAATATTATACTGATACATGCACCTGCAGAACGGGAACTAGACGTGACTAAGTTTAAAATATGAATTTTTATTAGTTCGCCTCATTTGAAGAATTTGAGGAAGGAAGGCACAACCAATGGTGGCCCATTTTAATACAGATGGAGGCGTCAGAACAGAATAAGTGACTGTCTGCAGACGGGTTATGGCCAATGCTAAAATTAGTTATAGAAAGTTAAAAAAAACAAGTGAAAACGGAGGTCACCTTTTCTTTAAGAACCATTATTTTTGTCGGAAGCTATTTAGATTCAGAAGGTGACGCTAGCAAACGGAATTCGAATTCGGTAGCGAACTCTTCCTGACGATATTTTAAATAGGGAGGGTGACGCTCGTAGGGAATATTTCGATACGGGAGATTGAATTATCAGCAGTTCAAATACTGTATGTGGTAGCATTCAGTCTATTTTTTTGTTATAGCAATATTCCAAGAAACAGTATTTTTTTATGGAAACAGGAATTTCGCCAACGTATGCGTAAAAAAATCGAAATAGAAATATCGATTTGAGACATTCGTGGAAGAAATTAATAATTGTTTATTTAATAACTTTATTAGCATCACGGATAATTGATATTAAGATTAGAGGGCGGCAATGTTCAATCCTGACGTCAAGATACAAGATTAGAAGATTCCCGTTGGACTTCAAGATTCGTCGTGGCAAAACTTTTCTTTGGCAAAACAGATGACAATTTCTCAACAAATTCAACAACAACTCAAGACATTTTAAAGGCCTTAGTAATTGAAAGAAATTAATATTTCGATCAAATTGCATGCCAACAGGGGTAATAGCACAATATTAAAATCTGTAAATAAAATGACAAAGATTGAGTAAGTTGTCGTGACCGTCCGCACTTAACCAAAAGTGCCGCCACACAATGACGTCAGCAGGGCGTTACCGCCCCTGGCGGCAGTGGGAAGCAGCCAGCGCGGGCCAGCCGTGCCCGGCTGAACGCGGCCGTCACGCCGGAGCGGGCGGGGATAAACTCGACCCCGCCCCTACTACGCTGCCAGTCAGGGGCCTACGGCCCGGCCAACGCCTCGGGCAACGCGGCAGTTAGGGCGACCAAGGTAGTTTGAGGATCCGGCGAGATAGTGGAGTTTTGTGCAGAGAGTGAGATGACGAACACAGTGCTTCGACTTTGGATTTCCCTTCAGCTATTTGGTGACTTGGCTCTTCTTTGGTATATCTCCTGGATTACGACGACACGGCTACGTTCTCTCTGCAAGTTCTTCTGGTTATCCGGCACAACGGCTTTGTACCTGGTTTTGTCAATAAATTTGTTTCGTGAACCCTGGTGTGTTTAATTTGGATACTTCATAAGTGAATACTGAACTTAATAAATGAGGTAAATATTGTTATTGGAAAAAAGGCTGAATCAGTTAATAGTTAGACTCCCCAGATCAATCATTTTATTTCTGAGAGAATAAGTTTTCAGAGAATACCCAGCCTGTTCGGGATGGGAAGTTGATCCACGTAAGTATTATTCAACCATGTAAGACATTTGGAGTCAGGCATTCGTAAAAATATCAAAAATTAAATTGTTTAAAAATTGAAACATTGTCAATCACGATAGAACGTTTCAAATTGGCTTGCCCAACGTGGGGGAGATTGTATTAATAAATGTCTATATGAGAACGTTACAATATCAAAGGTTCACTCTATCCGATGTTGAAATTAAAAAGATTTCCTCCAAAATTATTAATTTTATTAATACAGAGATACAGCAAAATACATGAACAACACGAATTGAAAATTTCAATATCTTGATTTGACCTCAAAAAAATCAATTACTTTGTTTGCTGCGTACATTTTTCTTTAGTAATTTATCTCTAGATCCTTTCTAGAGTTCGTTCCCTTTTCATACTTGATTCTTCATTGACCACTGTTTCTAAGAATCGTAATGCAGTCTTGACACCCTTCAATGCCTCTTGCGCCGTTGGCACACCGTCATTTGTATCGACTTCAACACACTCGTTTTCTTTAGTCCTGGAAGTCACCACATTCATGATGTCGTTGTCGGATGGAATTTAAGAAGTTTTCACCCCGCAGTTGAATGTCGATGAAAATCTATGCAAAATCTTCAGGCTCGACGGAATTGCCATCTATGAAGCAATTCTCTCAGTGGGACTTTGTCTACTTCCTCAAATTGCTCACATCCAGTGGTCAAACCAGCATGCCGTAAACAATACGCTTGGGCATTAGTGCTGAAGGCTACGTTCATTCGTAACTTGGCACCGCAAACTATTCTTCCCCTCAGGATGCACTGCTCGTATGTGCGCTGACGTCCCACACTCCGAAGACCCTTTTACTCGCCGTGATAACATACGAGATGCTTTCGATAGCGGCAAGATGCAAGCGGCGAATGAAACCGATCTCTAGAAAAGGTACATTTTAGTAATTGTTAAAAATGCGAAATGTTACCAAACGCTGACAAAAATGGTAATTGTAATTGACCTTTGCAAGGTGGGCTAGAATCCCAAAAAGCTGGCCATGATATAGAGTTGTTCAATTTGTTCCAAAGTTAGTATGTAAAGATTATAGAAGTTGGTGACTAAGAATATATCAAAAAGTAAAAAAAATGGCGGATCCAACATGGCGGGCAAGTATTGATAAAAGTCATTTTAATCATATAACATCATTTTTTGGGAATTAATGAGGTTGTTAATAAGATTATGAGTTCAAAAATTTAAAAGACCAAAATGGCTGATTCTATATGGCGGAAAAAAAGATAGTCTTTTTATTCATATAAAAGTCAATGGTTAGGGATTGTTGTAGTTAATGGTTAAAAATATCTTTAAAAAATGGAAAGCTCGAAAAAAAGGGCCAAATAGAGGATAGAAGAAGTTTAAATTACAAAAAGTAATTTTATTTCAATTACAATTATTCTTTTAGTAAATGGTTTGTAACTATAATTGGAAGTTGTCGTTCTCTTCTTTTTCATCTATATCATTATCTTCGTTTTCTTCTGATTCTTCAACTGAATCATCTTCAAAGACTGTTTCCTCATCATCTGCATCGGAATCTTCACAATCTTCCGCCACAGGAACTAAGAGGTTAATGGCGACACATTACAGTTTCTTTGGTGATGATTTGCGTTGAGAAGAAACGTAGGGATCTGTGGTTACCAAGAATCTCCTGTCAATGGCCATAGGTCCGTGAATTTCCATCTAAAATTCTTTTAATTTAGATAAGATTAAAGCTTGAAATTTCTACTATAGAACCTTGCAGTTAATAATTGAACTATTTCACTGCAATTGGCTAAAATTGCGCCGCGCGCCACCACTGTAAACGACCGACATTTGAACCGCGATTCTGTGTCTGATTTCTTTATTTAGATTGCATTGAACATATTTTTGAAGACATCAAACGGAAATGGAAGTTACTAGACTTTATAGATTACTTAATGGAATTTGGAAGCCCATGAGCAATTTTTTCGTCTTTGTTTCGGTGCGTGCGACAGTGCTATGACATCGCGCCCGCCGGCCAGCTCTGGATGCCGTCCGCGCTCGCGTCGCACGGTGGTCTGAACGGGGCCGAAACGCAGGCATAAGAAGTCAAGTTAAATTACTATTTATTTAGTGAATTTAAAAATGGTTCTTTCAGTATTGGTAGTATTCTTTCATCTATTGGTAGTTGTTCTAAAATAATATTCAACTTAATTCATATTGTTTATTTACTTATGTCGAAAACAATACTGATCTTTATCTGACATTATTGAAGATGAATAAAAGCTTCATTTATTTGTCCAGAAGTAAAGAAAAGGTTACTATTTGTATTCATTCCATGACTCAACGGGAAAAAATTAGGAGGAGATAGTGTTTAAAATATTTTTAACAACAGTTTTTAAAAGTAGAAAAACCGTAAAAAAATTCTTTAAGTAGTAAATGGAATAAATAGTATATAATAGTAGTAGTGAATTACACTGTAACAATTGTATTACTCGTTTGCAATTTATAATGTCAAACAATAATTAATCATTTTATATTATTTCACTATTATATTACTTAACTTGTCAGAGGTGAGAATGGTTGCTTTGGACCAAAGCCAGAAAGGGATGTATTTCATGAAATGGAAATCCCAGAGACTTGGTCGCCTGATTTGGCTTCCTGCGAGACTTATCTTCATGTCACTTGAATTTTATTTTTAGCAGTCGCGGTTACGCACATGCCAGAGGTCATTTCCTGCCGTATCATTTCACCCTGCGCTCCTCCTCTGACATGACATCCAGCGCTGACGCTTGGACTGCTGACTGCACGTCCACAGAGGGAGGCTATTCGGGTCAACAAAAAAATATTTACAATTATTCATTTCATATTATGTACGGTAATTTCACGGAGATGTTTCTATGTTTTTTTATAAAGGCCCTTCAATGATCACTTAATAAATAGAAATGGCACTTTCTTTCAAAGCTCATCAAGTAAAGTTAAAACGTTCGCTATTTTCAAAAAAGCAAGCAGAGGCGACTGTTATTAACGAAAAATTATTACCTAATGTTCACTTAATAACATTTATTAATCTCAATGAAGTGTTTTGAGTCGTTTTTAGTCGTTTTAGTCGTGTTATTGTCCGTCAAACATTATGTAGTTTTGCGAATTTCGCTATCTTTCAAACCTCGTCATGTAAACTTTTAACAGTGGCCATTTTAAAAGAGGCAGGTTGAGGCGGCTGTTGTTAACGAAAAAACATTAAAGATCGTACAATTAATAATAGTTTTTAATTTTGTGGAAGTGTTTGTAGATGTTTTTGTGTAATATCCCTTCAATGATAACTGTTTTGGAAACGGCGCTTTCTTTCAAACCTCGTCAGGTCATACATAGCATCGTAGGCTTTCACGGCCGGAGTCGTTGTGTATATTTCGCGCATTCCCGCCTGAGATATGGCATAATATTCTGGGGAAATACATCTTATAGCTCCCAGACTTTTAGATTACAAAAAAGAATTGTACGAATAATAACCAAATTCCACCCACGTGATTCTTGTAAGCCTCTCTTAATTAATCTAGGAATTTTACCATTACCGTGTCTGTTCATTTACGAATCAGTGGTTTTTGTCAAAAATGACTTGCCTTAAGCCCGCCCTTAAGGCGGGAATATATTTTCAGAAAATATCGATGTCTATTACTATAACACTCGACGTAGAAATCATATTCATCAGGTGACAGTATCAACAGCTCATTACAAAAAATTCACATACAATACATGTACATTATTTTACAACACTTTGCCAGATGACATCTATATATTTAAAAAAATAAGGTATTCTGCCATGGCTTCGTTTAGAGCTTCTACTACGATTGTAGTATTTTTTCCTTTAAATGAAAGAATGTGATCCCTAGATGTGTTATCAGTAGGGAACGGATTTTATTGTAATAAAAAAATCAAAATATGTACATATATATGTATTTATTTTTTCAAAAATATGTTGGAAAAAATTAAAAATTTGTAAAATAAAATTGAAGTTAGAGTTTAAAATTGTTAGATACAACATGCATTTTCAAGTTTTCAAAGAGAAATTGTCTTCAGAAGAAATTGGAGCATGTTTCAACGCCGATATATCCTTTGGGTTCAGTTCTAGTTCCAGTGTTGAGGTGTCTTTTCCTCCACTGAGAACGTTGGCAATGATTTACATTTCTTTCCAGCCTGGGTTTTTCTCCAACGAATCTTGTAATTTCTTTTTCATTTTTTATGTTTTCACCTGTTATGTCTTTTAATTTTGCTAATGCACTGTTAATAACTTTAATACTAGCAGCGAATGGCATGTTCTGAGCCTCAACCCTTGCGATAGCATTTACTAAAAAAAATTGCATTTACAGAAATGAAAGCATAATTGTATCTCAAACTAGAATCATAAACCAAAGATTTCGCTTTTTGTTGTGCCGCAGATGACTCGGAGTCCAGCTTCAAAAGAATAACTTTTATTTGCTCAAAGTTTTCACAATAATATTTAGCTGCTTCTAACCACGTGCCCCATCTTGTAATTACCCGCTGTGGAGGCAAATTCAGTTGAAGATAACTGTCTTGAAACATTTTAACTCTGCTTGGTGCTTTCAAAAATACTTTTTTAATAGTCGGTATCAAAGTATCGACATCAGGAAATTGATGTCGAACAATTTCTGCCACTCGATGAAGAGCATGTACTACGCACGTAAGCTGAATCACCTTTGGGTAGAACACTTTTAATGCACTCCCCGCTTTCACCATTTAAGGAGCAGCATCGGTTAAAAACAACACGTTTTCATGCATGATACCACTAATCCACAGCAGACTCATCGAGTCATTGAAAAACCTGGCAATTATAGTGTGGTTGCATTTTCTAAAACTTCACAATTTACTAGAAATGATGTCGAAGGAGATTCAGGGCATATCTTTCCTACCATAATATTTGCAATATATTTTCCTTCGACGTCAGTAGTTTCATCAACTGAAACCCAGACCTTTTTTTAGTTTTTATTTTCTCTCGAATTTTAGTCAGAGTTTCCAAGTAAATAGTTTTCATGTATTTTTTTCTGAGTGATATTTCATTCGGAATTTGTTTGTCAGTGTATTTTTCTAAGAAGCTCTTGAACTCAGGGTCGCTGACTTCGTAAATGGGAATATCGGCTCTAACCCAAGCACGACAGAAATCGGTAACGACTTACTTGATTGAACATCAGGTGAAGATGTCAGGAATGTTTGCTGAAGCTTCAATTTTCTTTCTTTGTTTTCTCTGTGTTTTACTGTAGCGATGTGCTGCGTGACTTGAAACCGTTGGGAGGTTCAAACCTTTCTCTCATAGCATGCGCAGTACAATATACTCAAGTCATTTCTGAAGGTTTCCTTAGGAAACTCGCGGATGTATCTAGCCACTAACTCTTTGGATATCGCTTTGATTTTTGGCATTCTCTCGTACCAGTCCACACCACTCAATAAGATTGTTATCTGAAACGTAAAATACTTGAAAGTACAGTCTGTAGTTTTACGAAGAGCCGGTGCATACGTGATCCGTTGCAGTGGAGAGCTAATACTGATAGGTTCCTATTTTCGCATTTCTGAGGCAGAGCATTTTCGCATTTCGATAAGACAGACATTCTAAACAATGTATGCCCGATTAATATTGTGTTGCGCATGGGTTGAATGTAACACGAGAAAGCATATGATTGCTTACACTTCTGCGTCTTGACCATCCGCTCATCCTACGCGGTTTCTGAGAAGCAAGGGTAGAGGGTCAGTTGGAGCGAAGGTCACGAGGACATAAACGTGTAGCGTTACGTTGCTAAGTTTATCAGAAAAACCGATTCCCGGAATATTATTGGGAAATTCTTATTTGATATTTTTTTGTACAAGTAATATTCGAATGTAACGAAATTTGTTAAAAAATAGTGGTAAAAGTTAAAATATGTGAAAATATGTACTTATACTAAAATATGTAAAAATATGTAAAATAAAAATGGTTTCAATTCATTCAGAATGTCTAGAAAACTCTAGAAAACAAATTCAAAGCATGTACCTTGTTCCTATCAAAACATGTATTTACATGAAAATCCGTTCCCTAGTTATCAGATATTGTTTGTGTTGATTCACCAACATTTACGGTGTAAATTAATTAATTAATTAATTAAATTATTCTTTAATAGTACGCATATCAATAGTTGCTTGCTTCCAAATGGCTGTTTTAAAATTGATATACACGAGTCGATAGATGTGGGTCCCCGCCGCTTCATGGTGGCGCTGCTTGATGTTTTGTTTTGATTGTTGAGATTTGTTCACAATTCGTCAAGGTTTTATTTCAGTGTAATAATTGCATTGTGATGATGACAGTTTGCATGTATTTCCTTTTGTAGAGAACATTCGGACAGTGGGTTTTGTTCGGTTGTACTGAGGTAGTGAAGTTGTTCACAGGTTATGACGAATTCCGAATCGTTCCCCACGCGCCCCAAAAGACGCAAACGTAGTTCATTGACTGGGAGCAGGGAAAGAGAAAGTCAGCGTATGTGTAGTGATAGTGAGGTCATTTCGTTTTCTGTTGGGTCATTGTCTATGTAATGTCAGTTTTGTTCTACTTTGTACTTTCCATGTGAAAGAAATTCTGTAAACGATTTTACTCTATGTTGCAAAAATGGGAAAATAAGTTTACCTTCGAGCAATATGCCAGAAGAAACCAAACAGTTGTTTATAGGAGATGATGACACATCAAAAAACTTTAGAAATAATATCCGTCGGTATAATAGTGCTCTTTCTTTTGTGTAATTTGGTGCGGATATTGCATTGCCACCTGGTCATGGGCCATACGTGTTCAAAATTTTGGGAACTCATCACAGAATATTTTCGTTATACCCCCGTTATACCGTAAGATTCAAACAATGCAACATATTGTGAACATTAACCTGGGCACAGTATTTTACATTTATCTCAGATCACACCGTCAAATGTTGACGGGTTCTCACTAGTTAAACGGTTAAATTCGATAGAAAAGTTTAAATCCAAAGTGAAATCGTTTCTGCTGCATAACTGTTTCTATACAATTAGAGACTATACTGAACATCACAAGGAAAGTAACATTAATTTTAAGTAATATTTAATGTATTATTTACCATTGGACTGTATAATTCTAAACAATATGAAGCAAGTATTGTATCGCAGCTTCTGGGTCAATGCCCCCCATCTCGATCAGGTTTTTCGTCCAGTTTCCCTGATCCATTGAGCAAATGCTGAGATGGCCCCTTGTTTTGCTTCTGGACACAATGTAACTTAATTATCTGTGCACGTCTTCTAGAATTCAGTGGGAAATACAGTTATTCCAATTATCGTTTCCATGTTGTTGCGGCAGGAAGTATTATTCCGAAGGACAACATGGATAAGAGCCCAAAATTTATTGCTTATTTATCCTTGAAAATAGATTTTATTACATTTTTTAATACAAAATTCAAGTAGTATATGACTTAGTGTAGGGATCACAGAATTTTGAAAATGTGCACACAATTCACTTTTCCCCATGGCTTCCACAATTCATTTTTCCCCCATAAATAAAAAAGTCAAGATGAGTGAAAGATTCCGGGCTGGTAGGCCTGGTCAGATCAATTTTAAACGGTCGTCATTTTAAAAGAGGCCAGCCGAGGCAGCTGTTTTTAACGAAAAAACATTAATAAATGTCAATTTAGTAATAGTTTTAATTTAATGGAAGGTTTTTAGTTAGTTTTGTGTAATTATCCGTCAAAGGTCATTTGATTAAGGAAAATTACGCTTTTTTTCAACATCGTGATATTAACTATAAATGGACGCCATTTTGAAAGAGGTTGGCCAAGGCGGTTGTTATCAACGAACAAATATTTACAATTGTACACTTAATAACATACAATACTTTCTCCGAGATATGTTTAGATGTTTTAGTATTAGTGCCCCTCAAAATTCATTAGTTATTGCATGTTTCAGTTCTGCAGATCTAAATTTCCTATGTTTAAATTTATTCAAAACAAAGAAATTTGGCAAATTGAAAGAAGGAATATTTTTGAAAAGATATTGAAAATGTTATCCAATTAATGAAAATCTGAAAGTTAATACATAAGATAGATAAAAAGGTAATAAATTTTCAAGAAGTAAACGACTTCCGTATTATGTCCGGAGATAATGATGCTCTTTCCAAACACTTAATGTAAATTTTAAACAGTCGTCATTTTCAATAGGAATTCTCCTTTCAAAGCATTTTCTTTTCCAAACTTCCAAAGATTTTTTAACATAAACTGTGAGTAAAATAGGAGACGAACTACGTCTTGACTCAATCTATTGGAAATTGAAATATTCCCTGAAATATATTTTCAATATAGATATTGCATCGTCATATAAATTTCTCATTTGCATTTAACTTGTTAATCTTTCACTCCAAAACTTTCCATAATTTTATCAATGGAATACTATTATAAGTCTTTAATTATATTATTCAATTTTATATACGAATTTTTTATATGTACTACTTATCATATTTACTTCTTTTCGGAATTAATTCAAATTACACTATTTTCAGTTATTTGATATTTCTTTGCATTTGAAGATTTTTTTTCAAACAAATTTCTCATTTGCTGAAATAATTTATTTGGACCACTTTTCTCAATTCTGTTGTGATTCCTCCTTTTCCAGGAGGGCCATGGAAGAATGAAGAGATCGGTTCCCACCGCTCCCCGAAGCTGTATCCACAGCACTGTATGCGCTAAATAACATATCCTAATCCACACCATCTTTTCCACTATCCACACGTCATGCAGCCGTTAGCAGCAAGTCAACCTGCGTATTCATCAGATGCCATGCAACAATCATCCTTCGAGAGGCAGCCTCCAGCTCATCAGGTAAGTACAAAAGAATCGCCTTCAGTTAAGCGCCAGCGAATGCAGTATCCAAAAGTCGGTGAACAGTGGCCATGCAGTCTGCCAACTTCTGGAACTAGCTCGTTATATAATATTATTACTAGCAACAGATTCACTCCCCTTGATCAGACTAATAATATTCCTGAAGATTCTTCTCCTCAAGATGCAGATATAAATCCTTCTCCTCCACAAATCGAAAAAATACCCCCTATTTTCATTCACAACCCTCCTGCTCACGCAGAACTCCTCAAAATAATTAAAGATCTACTAAAACATGAAAACTTATACCACTAGAGTGAAAGAAAGTTGTGAATTCCGTTGATGATTTTACCTTGCTCCGAAAAAATCTATCAACTAAAGGCCTATACTATCATACCTACCGAGATCCAACCAAAGCTATAATCTCAGTAGTACTCAGAAACGTGCCAACATCTTACTCAGAAGAAGAAATACTTCAGGAATTAACAGCAAAAAAGGTACCTGTAATAACAGTTATACGATTATCAAACAGTGAACGCAAACCATGGCCATTATGTGCAGTAACGCTCGCTAAAACCAACAAAGGTAGTGCAATCTACAATCTGAAGAAACTTTTAAATGCTGTCATCACAATAGAAGAGCGTCGTCATAGACCTGGTCCGGTTCAGTGTCGGCAATGTCAGAATTACGGACATTCTAAAAAAACTGTGGTTTTCTACCGCGCTGTGGAAAATGTGCGGGTCAACACGCTACTATCGAGTGCGCCAACGAATAAACAAAATGTGTAAACTGTGAAAAGCCACATCGGGCGTCCATCCGTGAATGTCAGGATTACCAGAATATTCTATCCAGAAAAGTTCTTCCCTCACAGTCGCGCAACCAACCTCTAAACATGCCTCCAACAGTTCTGCTCACACAATATTTTACTCCCCCAAACCCTTTCACCGCCCCTTTTTCCTTCCTCACCACTTTAACACCTCAGAGAAAGACCCCCGAACATTTCTCTAGTCGCCACACTATACCCAGACCGACCGAACCGAGACCACTATCCCCATATCAAACGCCTTTGTACTCAGATTTACTAAAACCTTCAACATTCCCAACTCATTCTCACTCTCAAATAACTTCACAAATTGTTTCCCAACAAGTTGAAATATTCCTTTCGAATCTTTTAAATCAAATTATTCCCGATCTTACCAATTCAATTCTCCACTCTATGAAATTCTAATATTCTCTAAAAATAACTCCCGTCATTCAATCCGCCTAATATCGTGAAATGCTACGAACCAATAACCGTAGCAATGGCGGTGTCGCCATTTTTACGGAAAATAATATCTGCCATTATCAGAATATGCTAACCCCACGTTTGAAAATATAAGCGTTGCAGTACAGCAAACCGGACAATCCCACCTCATCGTGACCTCAGTGTATAACCTCCCCTCCCCAATATTCTTTACCAAACAGGTGATATCGATCCGTTGTTTTTATCAAATCAACCTACAATTGTTGTTGGGGCTGGAACACAAAGAATACAGTATGGGATAGCAGACTCTATTCTCCTGCCGGCATCTTACTTCTTGCAGATATTGAAAGATTAAATCTAATAGTGCATGATCTTCATTCCCCCAGCTCTTATCCCTACCAATCTGCAATACAAGCAGACATTCTTGACTTCGGTTTCTCTAGGAACGTTACCTATAATATCATCGTAGAGCCACACATCGCTCTCCCTTCAGACCATCGACCTCTTTTTTTCTTCCTGAATACATTAAAAGAAAAACGCCCAATCCAGCTCTACTACCTACAAAAAGTCAACTGACCTCATTTTCAGATCCTGATTACCCGCATTCTACCACCCCTTCCATCGCTGAAAAACTCTCAAGAAATTGACAGAGCCATTGACTCCCTCACCCACACCATTCTCCATAGTTTAGACCTAACAACTCCTCCAATACGTCAACGCAACCCACTACCTCATATTCCACCAATCTTACAGAATATTATATCACAAAAAATACATTCAAAATCACTGCCATAAACATCGATCCCCCTTTTTAAAATCGTACCTCAACCTACTCACTAAAATAGTAAGATATCTTTTGGCAATATCTAACACCCAATACTTTGACTTCCAAATTCAAACCGCCAACTCAACTGATCACATGCTGTAGAATATCACTCGTCGCCTCTTGCAAAAATCAACTAATATAGTCTCCTTAACAGCCGCAGCATCCGTAGCAAGTACACCTGCAGATAAAAGCAAAGTACTAGGTGAATACTTTACCGCAACCTTCACTCCCCATCCTTCAGAAAACCCCCTTCATGATCATTAACTCATTGAAGAAATCCGCCGAAATAGAACAACAGTCCCAAGATGCCCAAACTTTATATCTCCCAGAGAAATTGTGAATCTTTTATTTGTAGCTACCCAAACGTTTCCAATGGTCACGACTTACATATGTACATGAACGCCTTCCATTCACAACCATTTTATATATAACATCAATATTCAATGCATCTCTACGTCTGCCATACTCTCCTCGGAAATAGAAACACGCCCACCTCATTCCCATTCTGAAACCAGACTAGCCAAAAACCACTCGTCATGTTATCGCCCAATTAGTCTTCTACCCTCCTTAGGACAACTGTATGCAAAATATATCCGCAGCAGATTAATCTTCCATCTCAGTTCTGTCCAAGCCATACCTCCGCACAAATTCGGTTTCCAACCACTACTTTCTACAAATCACCAAATATTAAGACTAACCGAAGATATACTCGAAGGCTTCCATGAAAAGATACAGTCGCAATCTTCCTCAATGTAGCTAAAGATTTTGACACCGTCAGGCATCGAGAACTGTTATTCAAACTTACTCACATCGGAACCCTCCGACTATCTTATTTACATCATCAAAAGCTTCCTTGCAGATCGCACTTTTTCAGTCCGCCTTCCTGGGGCTCTTTCATTATCTTTTCCCATAAAAGCATGAGTACCCCCAGGATCTGTCCTGTCTCCCACGCTATTTAATTTTTATACCGCCAATTTGCCATCCACACCTCATACCTCCATTGCACTGTTTGCTGATGATACCGCAATATATTACTCAAACCGTGATATTGACACTGCACAAGAAAATCTGCAACACCACCTCTCCCAGTTCTCCGACTGGGCCAAGAAATGACATATTCGGATAAACCCTGCAAAACGTCAAGCCAAAATCTTCACGCTCCGTAGACCAACCCTCCCCTCTCAAGTATCATGGAGAAAATATAACTTGGCTACTAAACTACAAGCCAGTCAAATATCTTCGAGTACTTTTTGACACAGAATAACCCTAGCAACCCGGAGAACCGACCAATTACATCCCATACTCGAAACGTCAACACCCTTGTAACCTATACGTAACCGATACATGATTCATGTATCCGATGAGGCTTCGCACATAATATTTCCAATGTAATCACGTAATAATAATTTTTAATGCTAACATAATTCAATGTAACCTCACCGATTTGAACGCGGATGCTGAAGACCTCCGGGCCAAGCAGAAATATTATATATATATATATATGTATACACACACACACACACACACACACACACACACACACACACATATATATATATATATATATATATATATATATATACACATATGTATTGTAACATCGTCTACCTACTTTACCACACGTGGTGGGTCGTGATAGCATGAATGCTCGTGAAGCGAGCTTAAAATTCTCAGGAAGCAGGATCTTTCGGGTATGAGAAAGGTCTGAACCCTTAACACAATGAATCAAATAAAATACGAATAATATGAACATATATTCAATGAGAAAATTTACAGTGACGCAGTTTCACAACAGGTTATTGCACTTTAAGTAGCTGGTCACTGAAAAAATGAAACAAGACAAAAACCAAAACATATAGGCGTCACCTCGACTGCCTGAACACACTTTCATCAACTACAATTTACGATTTGATCACTCCTTTCTGAGTTTTCCCACTACTAAATTATTTACTCTTTCGGCCTCTAGTTTTCCGTGCACGGCTTTTTTTCAAATGAATTTGATACTTGTTTCAAAGAAACCCTTTCACAGGTGCTAGCCTTGGACTTCGCACTCACTATAATACTGAACACAAAAAAATTTACGTGGCATTCACGTTACTTAATTCAGACCCTTTACAGTCACAAAAGCAATTACTTTAAACACAATACAACAAATGATCTTTCTAGATAATATTAACTGTACAACATATAAAAATTCTGAATAATTTATGTAAAATTGTACAAGGTATAGCCTCTTTAAATGAATCTAATGATTCGTGCAGTAAATGACCTGGAAACTGCCACTCACACAGTTCGAAATACTTCTCCCACCTATTCTAGACGTTTCACCCACTTTTAACACTGATGGTCGTGTATTTACCACTATCCTCTTTCCCCAGCTGATCGCTGCATAAACGTTGCCAGTTCCTTTATCTCAACAGCTCCGCGTCGCTCGCCTGTAGGTAACCTTGGGGATTTTCTGCCGCTCGTCCCGCGTTGCCGCCTCGTCTTCGCGTGCTGTGCTGCGACGAAAGCAGTTCCTTCCGCTCGAACGCCGCCAAACCTCCAATTTCCACACCCTTCTCTCGTTCCGAACCCGTACTATCCTCGCTCTAGACCAAGTCCTTCTCCCCTACGCTTCGCTCTTCCTGGGGTAGTCCGTCTTCTACCGCCTCGTACACAATCGTTCGCGCTTCCAGCCCCGAAATTATTAATGTTGCAGGAGTTATGCTCAAATGATCGGCCGACCAACCACACTTTAAGCATGTGTGGTCTCAGCGTGCAATGTGAGATGCTGGATTTAATTAATGTCCTTCTGCGCGAATTTTACAACTTTGAAGGTATTTCGACGTGAAACAGTTATTTCGCTTGCTATCCGAATTATTGTGACCGCGGCGAATGAGTTTGCACTCTATTTCCTAATTACTTCACTTTTCTAAGATACGCTTTCCGAGCTAACTTTTAACTGCCAAGTTAAAATGAACTCCTATACTATCTATTTGTACTCGCCGTCACTGCTGTAGTCAAAGAGAGTTTCTTCTGGTCGCCGTCGCTGTTGTCGTAAAAGAGTTCCTCCGAGGCGCGCCGCGATACTTACGGTGCTCGCGCCCGGGGAAATTTTGGAGGGGTGCATCTTCTCCTCCTTTCGTGACCTCTCGGAAGAAACATTACCCACTAGTTCGGGCATCGTAGTTCGAAAAGCTGTGGGCAGATGGCGCGTTTACCGGCCATCGCTCCGCCGGGTACCCTAGTCCTCTCTGTTCGTGGGCTTCTTTACAGAGCTGATGGTGGCGTTATGGGGTTGTCTAATCCCGTGACCTCACAAAATATATATATATATATATATATATATATATATATATATATACATATACATACACATATATACACAATTATATACATATATATACATACATTATACACACTTATATATATATATATATATATATATATATATATATACACACACACATATTGTGACATACCAATATGTGGGACATTGTATGGCGTAACATTTATTGTAAACAGAGTGAATGGTAAGGATAGACATATGTAAATATGGCGGCATAGCAACGGTAGACGAGTTGTCGTCAAGGTCAACAAACTTCAATGCTTTGAACCACGAGGCGAGGCTAGTTGATAAAGCAAACTGGATTGGCCGAGAAACCAATGACAGTCTGTGGTGCGGCTAGTTGAATTTGTAAGTAATTTAAGGATTGACTAGGCATAGAATGACATTGTATTTTGACGAAAGCGGGTCGAATGGTTTCTGACAAGGAACACTAGAAAGTATGGACCGAGTTTTAAAGGGCTGAAAGAGGGGAATATGGATTCATTCCGACTTATACCGTGGTGCTGTGCGGATTGTGTGTAGATAATTGATGATGGGAGTTTGGGGATTGTGAATATCTACTTTGGAGCTTATGATTTGATTTGATTTTTTCCGGGCGCGTCATCTGCTTCGGTCATTAGTCCCGTTAGTGTAGGGCATGTTTTTTCTCGGGAGATGGCGGTGATCTTCCCCAGCTGGATGGCGAGATCCGGCGCCGACCTACCGTCGGCTAATGGGGTTTCCCCCTAACCAAGGCTCTCCCACGAACGGGGCACCGCCCCAGTCGGGACAAGCTCTAAGCTCCCGACCGGTCTCCCGGAATATGTGATAGTGTAGTGCATGTTAGTGTAAGTGTGTGTGTAAGGGGAGAGGATAGGACAAGGAAGAGGCAGGAGAGATCGCGCGCCGTCCGTGGCCCGTTTGGTAGGGTACTGCTCCGGCATTCGCCTGGTGTTGATCGGAGAAACCACGGAAAACTATCGATCAGAGCAGCCGGCCGCTAGAATTCTCCCCCAGACAGACTCGAAAATCCTGCTGCCGTCAGGACTCGAACCTAGGACCTCCCGGTTAGAGGCGCTGCAGTTGATGCACTGAGCTACCGCTACCGGTTTGGAGCGTATGTTTTTCGGACTTAAAATATTGATGTAATGTGCGGAACTTGGAACTTGGAAATATTTCGAATGCAGCAGCTAGACTTTAAACTGTGAACTTAGGTGAATTTGTCGGCAACAGGACTGGGAGTATTGGAAGCTGATAATAGTTTGCTGAACTTTAATATTTTAAGCATATGTGTTAACAAAAAGAACTGGGAACTTTTAAATGGCTAATTAATAGGGACTTATCAACTTATCAAGAGATGAGGATCAGTGACTTGAGAACACTTGTGCCAGAACGGAAGAAAAGAAGATGGTATTTGGACCTGGAGCCATCGACACCGGGAAAGATTGAAAATGGTTCTACGCGGGGATATCTGTCAAGAGCGCGCGAAGTCGGATAGTGCAATATAAGGTTTGAGACTGGTCATGACCGAAAGTACGTTTCGTATTGTTACCAATGGACATTGAAGAAACTTACAAGTTTTTGTGAATAGAAAAGATGATTTTCATTTAGCCAATTCCAGCAAATGAGTAGCTAGAAATGTATATTTGCTTTTCAGATTCCCCGGCCTCGGATATATTTGATTTTCAGATGGCAGATCGAATAATCGGCTATTAGTAGGTAATAGCGATTATTTCTTATAAGACCCATCGACTCAGTTAGCCGGATATTAATTTATTGGAAATAGCAGTTGAAGATTAATTTTAATAATTGAATTAACGTAACCTTTTCCTGGCGCCCATATTCATGTATAAATTTGGAACGGGTTACGTAGAATATTAAATTATATTAGAAAGGCAGAGAAAATATTAAATTTAAAAATTAAATTAGACAGTTTGTTTCAATACACACACACACACACCCACCCATCCACCCACACACACACACACACACACACACACATATATATATATATATATATATATATATATATATATATATATATATATATTCTTCGTGACCCTTTGCTCACTGTCCGAACGTTGTCTTGCGAATTTCGTTGTGTTAGGGAGCTTGCTTCAGTCGAACTCTGGCCATTGAACGAGTAAGTTGTATTCATTGTGATCCAACTGTGTATTCAATAGCATAAACTTTGCACGTCCTGGGCTTTATTTAAAATGCCGAAACAAAAAAAGTGGAATTCTTTGTGGTGTGTTAATATTTGTAATGTATGTTTGTGTGGGTGCGTTCTTTGCGAAAACAGCAAACTGATGCACGCAAGTGTACAACGCATCATCGGCAACATTAATTATCTTATTCCGAAAATTGTGTGTAACAATTCTTCATCAAAATGCTATACAAACACTTGAGAAGTGTCCAATTATTTCAAATTTTCGTGACACTTTAAAGTCATGTCTAAGACGAATCTATCGAAAAATATTTAAAGAGTGGACTACAATACATCCAAATATTTTAGTTAAAAGTTCATCAGATTTGTTTCTGAAAAACTGTATCTTGAATGTTAAAAAATTTAAGTCCCATAATTTTATAGCAAAGACACAGAGAAACTATTTCCAGCATCTCAAAAATGTCATTCTACAAGGTGAATTTATTATTATTGGTGATTATTCAGGAAATTGACTTTCGTAATACAAGATGCTATTCAGGGCTGTCATTGGAGTAATTTAAGGCTATAATACACACATTCCTTAAAATTTAACGAACCTTTGTCAATATATCAGATATTTACTCAGACAGCAGGATACCTATTCAGAAGAAACTATTGAATTTTCAAAAATTTTCTGAAATTAAAAAAAAAGTATTATTTGAGTGATAGAGACACTGGGAAATATAAAAAAAATTCTCAAATTTTGCTAATCATGAGAATGATTTCGGCATTTTGGCAGAATGACATTTTTTCGCTACCAGCCCAAAGGCCCTAACGGCGTAGGTGGTACAGTGAACAGATTAGCTGCATACGCTAGTCTCCAAGGGACTCATATATTCAAAAGAACTATATAGTTGTATATACTATAGTTGTATTTCGTTTCTAAACGAAAGTTGAACACGAAGAGGAAGCTCAAATGTTAGGGGAAAGGTTTGCGGGACTAAATACTATTTCGGGAACACGAGGCTTTCATTGTGTTATCCCAGTTAATGAAACCTGCACTTCCCTGAAACATTTTTCATCTACATCTGAATCTCTCAGACGCAAATGTCAACATGGGGACTCCTCGACGAGCGTGCGAACTTGATGCGGCGCGCTAGGAAGTGGCGCGCTAATGTAGCGGGAAGTTTTAAGTTTTACGGACTTACTCGTAGTTTTTATTGTCCCGTCTTGAAATTTTAAGGACTTTGTACAAATATCCATCACTGTTCACTGATTTTTTTCGTTTGAATTAAAACATTCCATTTTGAATTATTAATTTATTAATAATGTTTAGAACTTGATTATTAACAACGAATTTACGCAAAATATCAATATGACCTGAAAACAGGTATATCTATACTCTAACAAATGGCGTTAAAAAAAATTCGGTGTTTAACATAACAGGAAAAAATAAATAATACAGATGTGAAATGCGAATGCATAGAACTTTAACAATTCATTGTGATGTAACAATGAGTGATAATTGATTAATATTTCACAGAAAGCATACTCTTACTCTAAGAAGAAGCAAATATAAAAAAATTAGGTCATTTTGGGAAGTCAACTTTTGATGACACACTATTTTCCGTGGAATGCCCCAGGTCTCATTTTCTAATACTCACTGAAATTTCGAAAATGGCCCAAGTTTAATTTTTTCTGCGTCTTCCTACATTTACAAATTTTGAAGTTAGAGATGTTATTAATTTCTCGTATACGTACGAATATACGGAGAATATACGTAATGTACAGTTATGTAATGTGGAAAATCGATTTCCAGATTTCAACAGAAATACACGTTTTGGGGTCCCATTATACCGAAAAAGTGTTTTTTTCAAAATGTCCGTCCGTTCGTCCGTTCGTCCGTCCGTTAACACCACTAGAGCCTAAAATATACGTAGAATATTTTCCTAAATGGATATTCCCTAGTCGATCTGGGGCGACTCAAAGCGCTGCAATTTTGAAAAATATTCTTTTATATTTGGGGGTACTTTAAATGAAGACCCTGAGACGTCAAAATTTTCTCAAAAATAGCTGCAAATTTTTTTAAATTTCTTGTACGAATGAAGGAAAAATACACTTATAAAGGTGGCATAAGTCCGATTTTCACGGTTAACTCTGAATTTCCAAAAATTTTGTGTTTGCATTTTTTCTGCGTCTTTGCTACAACTACCAAATTGAAGATAGAGATTTTTCCTTCAGATAAAATTTGTGGTCCATAATTACTTCTTTCATTAAAGTCTTTTATATTTTTGAATATTTTAGTAGTTTTCGCGCAATATTGTCAATGAGTGCACTTTAAATAATAACATGAATAAGATATTCTCAAAAACGGCTTCAATTTGTTTTTTTCAACTTTTGGTAGGTATAGTGCCAAATGTACTCTATTAGATGATAAACACTATTTTGCTCCATTCTTTTGTTTTTTTCAAAAATTACAAAAATGTAATTTTTTGACGTGTCTCTCACGTTAATATTTATATTAGCGGCGATTTGTTCACATTATTGTATTTATGACTAAATGTGTTTTAAATAATGTCACATAAAGTTTCTCAAAACTTAAGAGTTTTCTGTGAAAATTACCTCAAAATCCGCATTTTCGAAATACTCAAACGCCATTTTCTCAAAAACGGCTTCAATTTTTTATTCTTTTTTGTACGGGTAGTGCTAAGTGCACTTTTTAAGATGTCATAAAATTATTTTTGCTGTTCTTTTGTTTTTTCAAAAATTAAACAAATATAATTTTTTAAATATCTCTTACACCGTTAATACGCGCATTTCCAGTGATTTGTAAAAACCATTGCAGTTGTGAATGGATGTGCATCAAATGCCTTATATTGAAGTTTTTCGAAAAGTAATAAATATTCGGCAAAAAGCTTCAAAATTTGCATTCGCTTAAACATCATTTTGTAAACTTCTGCCCTAAATTTTCAAATCAAAATTGTCATTTATGACCAGGTTTTACTGTTCTTTAATTATCTTCAATTAATATTTCGGTTCTACTATTAGAAAACCGAAAAATTGAAAAAATTAACAAAAAATTACTTTGGGCGGCGATAGATGGCAGCTGGCAAACATATGTGGCAGGAGGGAAAACTAAATAGTACGAGAACATCTGTGCCATTCTCTAACACCTCTAATTCTTAATGAAATTCCGAAAATTAGAACATTGAATGAGGCCAGCCATTTTTCAAAATTTTAGTTGTTTTCAGGTAATTATGCGAGAAAAAAGATCAATTTTTTCAAGATTTTTTCAAAAACTACGCCTATAAAAATGGCGCAGGTCCGATATGCGTTGAACAGTCTGAATTTTCGAATTGAAATATTTCCAAAAATTGCGAGAATTTATGTGCTATTGTAGCATCACTAGTTTAATTCACAGTACTGAACACAACTGGCAATCAGTACTGTCATTACTACATTTACTCGAGATCAAGGCTACTTCAAACTTCAATATCCTCTTCCCTCCGCCCACTAACGTAATTTGGACGAACACGTAGGGCAGCACACATGTGGTGTTTGAACATGTTCTCGCTACTACATACTAAGAGAAAGCATTCAATGGCGCAGAGACAAGGAACGATTTTTCGTTTGAAATACTTGTATTGTGGATTCATATATATATATATATATATATATATATATATATATATATTGGGTATGAGAAAGGTCTGAACCCTTGACACAATGTGTCAGATAAAATACGAATAAAATGAACATATATTCAATGAAAAAAATACAGTGACGCAATTTTATAACAGGATAATGCACTTTAAGTAGTTGGTCACTGGAAAAAAAAGGCAAAAAAAAAAAAATTGGCGTCACCTGGAATGCCTGAACACACTTTCAGCAACTACAATTTACACTTTGCCCATTCCTCTTTCTGAATTTGCATCTACCAAATTATTTTACTCTTTTTACTCTCTAGTTTTCCGTGCACGGCTTTTAAAATGCTTGGGCTTCGCACACACTATAACACTGAACTTTAAAGAAAAAAAAACAACAATAAAACGCAACATACACGTTACTTAAATCTGACCCCTTTACATATCACAGGAAACAATTACTTTTAACACAATACGATAAACTATGACTTTTCCAGATAACATCAACTGTACAACATGTGAAAATCATGAATTATTTAAGCAAAATTGTACAAGGTATGGTCTCTTTGAATGAATTTAATGACACGTGCAGTAAATGAACTTGAAACTGCCACTCACATCGTTCGGAATCATTCTCCCACCTATTCTGGACTTTTCACCCAATCTTAGCACGAATTGTCGTGTATTTTACGGCTATTCTCTTTCCCCAAATGTTCGCCGCATAAAAGTTATCAGTTCCTTTACCTCAACAGCTCCGCATCGCTCGCCTGTACAGTTCAGTTCTGATGTCTCCGGCTCTGTGACGTCATGCCATTTCGCTGTGTCAGTCGCAGAGCGAAGGAGAGGGGGTAGAGTGGGGATACAGAAAGGAAGCGACGGTAGGGAGTGGGGGAAGAGATGGACACTACTATTGAGTTAAAGACATTGACCTTACCTAATTATTGTCCACCAATGAACTATCGCTATTTTCAATGTCTTCACCCTCGATATCTGAGTCCATATTTATAACAATACTGTCTATAATATCTGGCACTAGACCGTCCCTCCCCCAGTATTCATTTTCTAGTTTCATAACATGAGCGCAGTAACCCTGCCAGTCTTCAACATTGACTTGAGTGGCGTGTAAGCTCTGACAACTTCTTTGCTTTCCTTTATAAGTCTCTTAATTTTTGCCCATGCCATTTCAATGGGATTCAGTTCACACATCTAAGGAGGAAGGCGGATGACAGAATGACCCCTACTAGTAAACAGCTCATCAATTTTGTATGTCTGGTTCTGAGGTTTTAGTTGCAGAACTAGTTAGTATAATTCAGGCTTCCTCAGGTTTTCATGAAAATGCATTCCTTTTGCATTCAACCCGTGAATCATGTCGCGCTTTAATGCATATGCATTTGAGGTTTTATTGACTAACACACTATGATATGGAGCATTATCAAGAACAATTACTGCCTTAGAAGGCAGTTTTTGTAATAATGTTTCTCTCACCATTTTTCAAAATTTTCTTGATTCACGTGACCATGGTAGTCGCCTGATGCAGAACCGACCTTCACTATGAATTGTCGAATTCGATTTCCGCTTCGCCATTTCGCATGTAACATTCGCGCACTCTGAAACAAAACTGAGCTGATGTTTGCGAAACCAATGCATTGACCAAGCACACGCTGACCCTTTCGTACAGCCCATGTGTGACTCACGGACGTCTGTCAAACAAATCCTACAGCCCATCACCTTATCGCGCTCCCTTCACTCCGCGGAGAAACTTAGACCCCTCTCACAGGGCCGGAGAACTCGGGACCGAACTGTAGGTAACCTTGGGGATTTTCTGCCGCTCGCCCCGCGTTGCCATTCGTCTTCGCTTGCTGTCCCACGACGTTACCAGTTTCCTTCCCTGGAACACTGGACTCCGCTACGCCTACAATTTACACACCCTTCTCCCGTTCTCCGGACTCGTACAATTCTTGTTCCAGTCCAAATCTTTCTCACCTACGCTTCGCTCTTCCTGAGGTCGTCCTTCTTCTTCTGCCGCGCCTCGTACACGTTTGCTCGTGCTTCCAGCCTCGAATAATTAATGTTGCTGAAGTTATGCTTTAAATGCTCGGCCTACCCATCACACTTTGGACGTGTGGTCTCAGCGTGCAATATGAGATGTTGGATTGAGTTAATGTCCTTCTGTGCGAATTTCACAAATTTGAAATTATTTCGAAATCAAACAGTCACTTCACTTGCTCTCTCAAATACTGTGAATGTTAATGCGAAGAATGTTCGTACACACCACTTCTTAATTACATCACTTTCGAAGATACGCTTTTCAAGCAAACTTTTAACTACCAAGTTAAAATAAACTCCTATGCTATCAAGTTACAAACGCCTTCCGCACTCAGTCTAGTCACCGTCGCAGCTGCAGACAAAGGGAGCTCAGTCTAGTCTCTGTCGCTGCTGTAATCATAGAGAGCTCAGTCTAGTCGCCGTCGCTGCTGCAATGATAGAGCTCAGTCTAGTCGCCGTCGCTGCTGCAATCATAGAGGGCTCCTCCGAGGCGCGCCGCGATACTTATGGTACTCGCGCCTGGGGAAATTTTTGGAGGGGTGAATATTCTCCTCTTTTCGTGACCTCCCGGAGAAACATTATTCGCAAGTTCGGGCGTCAGAGTTCGAAAAGCTGTGGGTAGATGGCGCGTTTACCAGCCATCGCTCCACCGCGTACCCTACTCCTCTCTGTTCGCGGGCTTCTTTTCGTAGCTGATGGTGGCGTTATGGGGTTGTCTAATCCCATGACATCCCAATATATATATATATATATATATATATATATATATATATATATATATATACATATATATATGAAACTACTTGCACTAAACACTTGCATTCCACGTGTTGTGGATCCTAGATGCCGAAAGGTCAGTTTACGTCAAAATGTCACTCCGTCCGTGTGTCAACTACACTAATGGCCAAACCATTGACAGGATTTGCATCAAAATTGATATTCTCTAGTCAATTTGGGTGTTATCACGGCCTCTTGAATATGAAACGGATACATTCATTTTTGGGGGTACTTTACAGGAAGCCTCAAGAATATTTTCATAAATTTCTAAAACATGGGTCGATTTTTTTCGTTACGTTTTTACTCTCGGAGGGAGCAAAAGTAAACGTATAAGAATTGGGCAGATCTTATTTTCGTTGAATTCTCTGAATTTTCTGAAATTTAAAAAGTTTAATTTTTTCTGCGTCTTCCTACAACTACAGTATTAAAAATAAAAATATTTTAAATTGATGAACTATATTTTGTGAATTAGGTATTAAAGTAATGTCATGTAGAATTTTTTTGAAATTATGAATAGGTCTCACATAATTTTGTGTGAAATATACACAATTTGTAAAGCACGTATCATACTCCAAATTTGTTGTTTAAACATTTTGAATCGATAGAACTAAATTGATTGAATCTATGTCATGAGCGTAATGTTGATGTAACCTTTTGTGTTTTCAAAATTACACAAATGTATTGGTGAAGTAATACTATATTACGTTTACAAATAGATCTAGTAAATACGTGCCGTTTAGCGCAACTAATTTGTAGGAACTATATTGTTCCTGGAAGCAAATGTGACTTCTCTGCACAGCACAGCATAAATTGTCTGGATTATTCATGCACTACCGAGCCATATTTACAAGTACTTGTCTCTAACAGGAAAATATCAGCTGAAAGTAAAATACTAAAAACCATACAAGGGGGAAAATTTTTGCGTCAAGTCATGCCTGCTATCTGAAAACTAGAGCTAAACTAGAAAGGTCAATGTCATTTCCGAATTCGGGGAATCAGAATTAGGAAAATCAACTAAACTCATTTCCTCAACATTTCACAAACACCCCCTTACTTCGTAAGAAAAGAAATCAATCGTGCACAGGAAAATGGCGAATTTTCGACAGAAAAACTCTTAATGCCGGGTCAAGGTAACAAAAATGTGGATAATGTTGTTTGTATGAATAGTGAATTACTTCTAACGCGTTATGTATACAGAATTAATATTTTGTGGGTTCTTATGACCGAGAAATCGATTAACGGCAAAACGACTGTGCGTCCGTCAATCTCTAGCCAACGCTAGAGCGTAAAGCGTTCAGCCAATTTTCGCCAAAATTGATATTCCTCAGTCGATTTAAAGGAAGTCGATGCTCTACGAGTTTGAAACAGATACTTTAATTTTACGTACTATTTTACATGAAGTTAACTTTTTCAAACTTTTCTCAAAAATATCTCCACGTTTTTTATTAAATTTAGTCCTTGGATAGCGTGAAGGTCGCCTAAAAGAATGGTGGTCTCATTTTTGTTAAAATTCCTGATATTTCGAAAATTGCGAAAGTTGAAATTTTTTGTATTGTTTTCCTACGACCACAATATTGATTTTGAATCCCGCCCCAGGCATGGATTTTTGTATGTTTACGTTGTCTTTACGTGTTCCCCTTACAGTTAGTTACCCCAAAGTTAATATTCACAGTGGTCGCTATATGACCAAGCAGTTAAAAAGAGATCTAAAATATATTGAATTCCACCTAGCTGACAAGCTGATATCGAAAAATACTAGCACCATCGGGGTCGCAACCTAGGAGCTCCCGATCAGAGGCACTGCAGTGACATTGTTGATAATGCCCTGAGCCATCTTTGCCGGCAAATCCGCTCTTTAAATGCTGTTGTGTATACGTACTATATTTTTTGAAAAAAAGTATTTTTTGAGTAGTTTCTGCTCGAAGCTAATGCAAATTACAAAAAAAATAGTCTCAGGAAAGATATGAAGAAAATGGTACCCAAGAAAAGTCTTGTAATAAATCATTAAAAGACCTTCTTACTCCTATAAAAGAAAAAGTTAAAGTAATACACACACATATCCTCTTATTTATAACCAACTGATAAACTTCATAGACAAGGCAACTGGATCAAGCAACCCACCTTTAATAGCTAAAGATTTCACTAATGATATACAATCTATCATTCATATGATGCCAGACACATACACAAGGCTTACAGAAAAGTAAATAAAAAGCAAATTCGCAAGAATTATGGACAAGTTAAAAGAATCACTTGAACAAAATGAGGAAACTGATTCTGGGGTTTCTGATTAAACCGTCTTAATGCAAATCATTCAATGGAACTGAAATGGGTTCTACGCCAGATTACCTTTTTAAAATTAACAGTAAATGACAATAAACCACAAATATTATGTTTGCAGGAAACAAATTTTAACGGAAACCAATCTGGAAATCTTCCAGGATACAAGTCGTCTCCCAACTCTCTAGTTGAATCCAATAAAAGCAAAATATGAAAATAACAACTGATAACCCACTCACTTATAACCAATTGAAAAATTTCATTGAAAAAGCTTCAGGATCGCAAAACCCAACAGTAATGGCCAATGAATTTTCACTTCATATTCCATGTATTTATTTATTTAGTCAAAAACAGTCAAAAACTGTATGTGATGTATGGGGGAGAAAATGTATTATCCAAATAATGACAATTCTATCCATTACTTACAGAAAAGTCAATAAAGTATAATTTACAAGTATTATGAACAAGTAGAAGAATGTACAAGAACAAATGAAGCGGCTAGAGATGCAGCTGAATAATAACTTTTTTTAAACATTTTTTGCGTCTACATCTTGACTCAACGCGTCTCCAAGCCCCTTAAGGAGCGTTGGGCGCTTTGCACTGGGGAGTAATCCTTCCTTAATGTGCTTTTGTTTCTGGAGTAATCCTCCGTTACAATAATCTCTAGTCAAGTCTCGTCACGTCGCAGTCAGTCATTGCCTTTTATCCCTTCGGCCGGGGCTCGACGACGTTAGATCCCGGGGTTCTTGGCCGGTTACCCAACCAAGAACCCGCGAGACTTCACGGAGCGTAGTAAACGAATTCGGCTACCGCCGCCGGCTAGAAATGAATATCATACAACGGAATTGTAATGGTTTCTATACCCGTTTACCATCCCTAAAACTTTTAGTTAATGATAATCTCCCTCAGATACTATGTTTACAGGAAACAAACTTTAAAGGTAAATTACCAGGTTATATTACATCTTTTTGCAATAGAAATTATGCTCAAATTGCTACTGGTGGTGTAGCTATTCTTATTAAAAGTGATATTTATGTACATGAAATTCCTCTTCAAACTACTCTTGAAGCCACAGCTGTCAAGTTTTTATATTATCTCCAATATTAATGTATGTAATATTTATATCCCCAATAGGCAGGACTATGTCTATGAACTTGTTAATATTCTCCTACCGTTACCCAAACCTTTTATAATAGTAGGAGATTTTATCAGTCACAATAAATTATGGGGATCTAATATCACAGACAGAATGGGTAAAATCATTGAAGATTGGTTACATAATTATAATGATCTTACTTTAACAAACACTGGTCTGGCCACCCATTTCAAGATAAGTAATGGAACTGAAAGCAACATTGACCTTAGTTTTGCCTCAAATGACATTGCAGCCAGAATTGTATGGACTATCAGCAATTACCTTTATGACAGCGACCACTATCCCATTAGCATGATTCTTTCAGACAAAGATCTGTTCTCCAATCTGAGATGTAAGCCTAAATGGATCCTGGAACAAACTAAATGGCAACAATTCCATCATTTCATTAAGTCCAATATTGCAACACTAAATCAACTAATCAACCTGAACTCTCAAGGGGTTAACAGATTGGTGTAAGACTTCATTTCACTTATTCTAGAAGCAGCAAGAACTTCAGTTCCCCAAACTTCGGGTATAATTAGAAAATACCAAGTCCCATGGTGGAATGAGCAATGTACTCTAGCCATTAAACATAAAAAAGAACATATAGGAAATTCAAGAAAAACGAAGCAATTTTAAATTGTATTGCTTACAGGAAAGCAAGAACTTTTGCACGACTTACTCTCAAATCCTTCTTCTTTCTAGGGTTTTTATCCAGCCGACAGCCGGTTACCCTTTACGTCCCGATGGGACGCATATTCGACCATACACTAGACACCAACACACGTGCGGGCTCCTCTGATCTGGAGTCAGCAGAACGCGAGGCCCTCCGTGACAACACATACATACAAAGACAAGGGACAAACAACCATGCCCAAGGCGGGACTCGAACCCGCGACCCTTCGGACCGAAGCGCTGAGTCGGTACTCGCTCTTAGCCACCTAGGCCATCCAGGCCGGCACTCTCAAATCCACAATGATCAAATCATGGCAAAAGTTCACCTCTTCCATCACACATCAATCTCCTATATCAGAGATATGACATAAAGTAAAAGCCATTAGTGGAAGAAATATTTCTATTTTTCCCAGATATCTTATTGACAGCACTGGCGTAAAACATGTTGGATCTCAAGACGTATGTAACCTTTTAGCAAACACTTTTGCTCAAAATGTAGATAGCAGTATTTTTTACCCCAAATTCCTATCTACAAGCCTCTCAAGGAGAAATTTAGATCATCAAAACATTATGCTATTAACTAATTAGTATAACCAATACTACAACAAGCCATTCCTTATGGAAGAACTTCTTTATGTATTAGATCTGAGCAAAAAATTTGCACTTGGACCCGATAGGGTCCCAAACAGTCTTTCGAAGAACCTTCCTGAAGTTGGACTCCAGTATTTACTAAATGTTTATATTTACATCTGGACTGAACAACATTTTCCCCTGCAATGGAGAGAAGCTATTGTTATCCCAATACCCAAACCTAATAACGATCATACTACCCACGAATTACCGCCTAATTTCCCTAACAAATAACATCTGCAAGGTATTAGAGAAGATGGTTTGTTGCCGCCTGAAATGGATATTGGAAAATCGCAACTTAATCACGCGATAGCAAAGCGCCTTTATATCCTTTAGATCAACAAATGACCTCCTGGTAAATGTCGATACTGTAATATGTGACGCCCTGGCTATGAAGCAACATATATTGGTGGTTTCAATGGACATTGAAAAAGCATATGAAATGGTCTATAAAGAAAGACATATCAATTCTCACTAAATCACATATATTAGGAAATATGATAGCATTCATTATAAATTTCCTTAAAAACAGATACCTTAGGGTCAAAATTCTAGAGAGCTCATCCCATCTTACTGAGATGATGATTGGTTTACACAACGAACTATCCTTCTATTGTACCTTCTATGAAGTAAGCAGTATAATACAAGACCCAATGAAAATATTTCTTTTTGCAGATTTACCTTGATATGTAGTGGTAAAAACCTTAAGGTTACTAAAAGTATTATGCAAGAATCGGCAGATACAATCACCAACTGGTCAACCAATGCAGGAATTACTATCTCGAAGATTAAATCGGAATTAATAGTGTTCACAAGAAGACGAAATGAGGATAATGAAGTTGTTTTTAAACTTGGTGATCACTAATTGAAAAGGACTTATGTGCGCAAAATTCTGGGTATACTATTCGAATGCAAACATTCATGGGAACAGCGTATATCGGCTCTTAAAGTTGAATGTAAAAAACACTTAATATTATAAAAGTTATCTTCCATCAAATGGGGAGCACAAGTCGACAACCTGCTCAACCTATATAAGGCTCAGATTCAATCTAAACTAGATTACGGGACAATAGTCTACAGCTCACCTTCAAAAAAGGTTCCGAATACCCTAAACCCTGTGATCAACACTGCATGTTGTCTTTCTTGGAGCCTTCAGAACCAGTCCGTGTAAAAGTCTACTTGTAGAAGCAAGACAAATACTATTGGAATTGAGAAGAAATGTTCAGTGCATAACCTATGCCTAATCCACATTTAGCATTCCCCCACCCCACCCTACTAATTCAATTATCTTTAACAACCTTAAACTTAGCTATATGAATCCAGCTCACAGCTCCCATTACCGCTCGGACAGACTCCCTAAATATCTAAAAAAATTCAATATCGCCAAACCACTTTGTATTCCAAGGCGCAACCATCCCATCCCACCCTGGCAGAACTTTAATATCACAACTAACACTGACCTCGTAAAAAACCAACGAACATCACTGACCCTATTGGTAAGCTACAAGAAAGCATATGTACACTTCTCCAAGAATACAACAACTACCTCCAACACAGACGGGTCTAAACGTGATCGAATTGCAGGCTGTGCTATATACTGTGACCGTACGAAGTAACAATATAACCTAGTTGCACTTTTGACTAGGTTAAGCAGTGTAAGCTCCGTGACGAATAAATAAGTAGTCGCGCATTTGACTTGGGTAGTGGGGGTAAAAGCTTGAGTGAAGAGAAAGAGTTCTTTTGGGTTATGGAAGGTGCCACGAGTGCGTCTGGAGGTGTCTGAGAGAAAGGCGCTGCTTGGAACCGGGAACCGGCCGACAATATTCTGGACTTCGCCTACCAGCGTTCTAACATCGTCACCGATAAGTAGACGTGTTCACTTTTGCTTTATGCCAGTGTTTTTTTAATAATGAGATCGGATCAAGCCAGTTGACTTTGGGATACTGAAGGATTGTTCGGCAGCGAGATTATTTCACAATAGCCTCTGAGTGAGGGCGTGTAGAACGGCGACATTATTGGTGCTACCACAACCGGTTAATTTATTGTGGGAAGAGTAGACCACAGACAAACAATTTTTTGCTAACTGATTAAGCTTTAGCAATTGGGAGTCTGCCTTTTTCTTAGAATGTGGGAGAAAGTGGTTAAGAAGATTCATCTCAGTTGTTTTCATTGTAAATTAAAGTTTTTAGTTGTTGCATGTTGAAGAATGGACGTACATTTTTGTTAAATTAGTTGTCTTTACTTCTCAGAGGTATGAAAGATTATTGTGCAAGTCAGAGCCTTTTGTTAATCATTATCAAGCTTCCACTATATTGTGAAACCAATTTTGTGGTTTGATATCACTTGTATTTACAGTAAGCGTGGGATCAGTATCTGAAATCTGTTAATAATTACCATGCTTTACTATATTGTGAAACAAGTTTTTTTTTAGACAAATGTGAAAGGAGTCATGGTGCATGAATTCGATAATTTTTGCATTTTTTTTTGAAAGAGTGAAAATATATTTAATTTGTATACAATCCAGTGTATGAGTATGACTGATAACCTATCAATGAAGATCCCAAAGCCCAGAGATTAGACAAGTTCATTGGCTCAAGTTTGGAATGAGCATAATATATCTTAGGCATAACAGAAAGATAAGCTGTAGTGTGTACACATCTGGAATATAGAAGCCAAGGTGTACGGTTACAAAAAATGGCGCCCAATGTGGGGCCCGAACCCACGATCCTGTGATTAAGTCTTATGCTCTACCGACTGAAAGTCCAGAATATTGTCGGCCGGTTCCCGGTTCCAAGCAGCGCCTTTCTCTCAGATACCTCCAGACGCACTCGTGGCACCTTCCATCACTCCCATTTTTTTTGTAACCGTACACCCTGGCTTCTACCGGTTGTGGTAACACCAATAATGACGCCGTACTACACTCAGAGGCTATTGTGAAATCTCGCTGCCGAACAATCCTTCAGTATCCCAAAGTCAACTGGCTTGATCCAATCTCATTATTTAAAAAAAAAAACAAAAAAACACTGGCATAAAGCAAAAGTGAACACGTCTACTTATCGGTGACGATTTAGAACGCTGGTAGGTGAAGTCCAGAATATTGTCGGCCGGTTCCCGGTTCCAAGCAGCGCCTTTCTCTGACACCTCCAGACGCACTCGTGGCACCTTCCATAAGCCCAAAGAACTCTTTCTCTTCACTCAAGCTTTTACCCCCACTACCCACGTCAAATGAGCGACTACTTATTTATTCGTAACAGAGCTTAAACTGCTTAGCCTAGTCAAAAGTGCAACTAGGTTATATTGTGACTTTGTACGGTCACAATACTAATCTTCAATTAATAAACTTGATTCTCACTGCCTCCCCGATTACTTGTCCATAGATACCTGTGAAGCATGGGCAGTCCTTCAAGCCATTGTACTTAGTGTTAAGACTCCAAAAGACACTCATTGCAATTTTTTCAGACTCGCTATCAACTCTGAGAACTATTGAGAACATATTCACTTCCAACCCAATGATCCAAAAAATTCAGGAGATCCTAGAGAATCAAGCTGTTCATGGGTCCCATATAGAAATAATATTGATCCCCTCGCACAAAAAAATCATTGGCAACGAGAAAGCTGATGCAATCGCTAAACTAGCTACATCATTTACATCCACCGACAACCAAATTCAAGGCACTTTCCAAGACTTCAAAAAGTTTGTAAAAGACTCCTGCCTCAGATATTGGGACTCTTTTAGGAAGTTGAATGTTTCAAAACTCCATTTAGTCAGACAATCCATTCTTCACCGTTTTCCCCGGAAAACACTTTATGAGAACAGAACAGGTTATAATCACAAGACTGAGGATAGGGTATTCCAATCTCAATTTCTGCCATTTATTCAAGAGGTCTGATCCAGAACCCAGTCCAAAGCGTGGTGCAGCAGTTTCCACCTCCCACCTCATTCTTGAATTACCTACTACAAAGAATATTAGAAAATTTCTGAAAATGGAAGGAACCCTAAAATCAATACTCAGTTCCACAGATGGATGTACCAAAGTAATACAACTTTCAGAAATTACAAAACTGTAAAACCATGTATATTTAAAAACATTGTAATACCTTATATTGAATGTTGTTGTAAAAATGTATATAATATATTTTTCCTTAATTGTATTATGATAGTGGTCGCTGATGGCCTCGATGTTATAAAGAGACCTTAAATAAATAATAACTAAATAAATAAATAAATAAATAAGGGAAAGCTTAGAAAATGGCGCAGGTAATTTTCGTGGAACACTCTGAATTTTCGAAAATTGGAAATTTAGAGATAATGCTAGAAAGTATGGGCTGTTGAGCACCACTAGTTTCGTTTAAAACAGTATTATCTGTAACGGATAGGTATTATTAAATTATTCCAAATTGTAACCTAGTAGATGTCATTTCCAATAAAGGTCTTGATTAGCTCAGATTACTAAAAGTATTAATAATATGACTCCATTCCAAATAATTTTACATACAGAAATTGGTTTCATAAGAATAGTGAAAATATCGCGTTTCATTAAAATGGGTGGTGTAATAAAAAAGAATTGCATTTGCTCAGAGTATTTTCTCACGAGCATGAGTATTTGTTCTGAGAATATTTTTCGACCAATGAGCATTTGCTCAATTCGTAGAATAAAAATATTCTCCACTGATGAGTAGATTCTCATGGCAAATTGAGAATATTCTCATTTGTCTATGGAGCTGATACGATTTTGTTCCCATTCGCGCGGTTATACAACTTGTTTTAACTTATTTGGTTGGCGTGCGGCCGGTGCCGTTGTTTATGAAATCTACCGTTGTTACATTGTGAGGAATATTTTTCGATCTTAAGCTTCAATTTCACGCGTAGCGGAGCAAATAAAATCCGGAAGCGTTGTTTCAGTTCCTTCCATTTCAGCATTTCTTTAAGATAAAATCCTCCCTGGAAAGAACTATACATTTTATTATACAAGCCCTTTCTGATTATGTATGGTGCAACTCAATATGGATAGTACCATAACCTTCATTTCAAATAAGCTAGGCAATTATTTTTTATTATTTCGTAAACGTCTGAACTTTTTCATTTTCTGGAATCTTACACCGATTCAGGCCGGTTTATATTCACACTACTCCTATTCACATTTATCTGCATTACATTTTTGCTTGAATACTGTTTTCGATTAATACATTCATTCCGAAATATCGTAGTTTTTTAATACGAATGTGCGCATAATACACGATGCAGATAGAGAAAATAAACGTGTTTCTATTCTGACAATTTTTTTTATTTGTGTTCTCTTCGTGTTATGTAAATTTAGTTCATAAGGGGCAATTTCTATTACACGGTCCATAACCTCAACAACGATTTTTGAAAGTGTTTTCTGAAAAATGCACTAATCTCCACCAACAGCTCGCAAATATACTCTCATTTTCGTACCGTATGAACGAATGCCACATCTAGTTCCCATCTTCTCTTGACTGAAAACAAGTGTTGCGACGACATTTCTCTCCGAAAATCGTAACAAACTCTGCAAATTCTATTCCATCGCCGTACACCTTTTAGTTTCTTACATTCATGAGCAAAGCCATTTCGTGATAGATTCCTACTTAAAACAAAGGTACGATACCCTAACTTTTAAAAGTGAGACACCTCAAGACCAGACTCCAAACAGTCTGAGGATATGCTCACGAAAATAGTAAATTCTCGGTTTTTATTCATATGGATGGCTCTACTGAGCCTAGGAAAGTGAGTGTTTTCTCAAGTTTGAGAATTTACTCATTTTTTGAGAGTATTCTCAAAACTTTCATTCATATGCTACCGAGCACCAGCTCGGAAAATGCGAGTTGCTCGCGAAATGCTCATTTTTATTCTTACCACTCAAAGTTTTATACTTGATTGTACACAGTTGGAAGTAAACGAGACAGTTTTTACGTCACTCCCTAAAGGCGTTAGAGGGCTCAAGCGCGAAGCCGGGGCTGCCCACCTCGATGGGGACTGCGCTTCGCCGCGAACGCCACCGCACGCGGCGCGGGGCCCTTCGCGTGGGCGGACATCGGACGCACAGCGTCGCCTTCCGCCGCCGAGGCGCCTCGTCTGGCCTCGCCGCTGGCCGCGCTCGCTTCCCTCGGAGACAGCGCGAGGCGCTGCTTGGGGCGGGGCGAGCGGCGCGGGGCAGCGCTGGCGTCCGCGTTTCCAGGAAGCGGCTCCACGCAGAGCGCGGGCTGACGGCAGCAGGGCACAATCGTCGCTGTGAATCGCGCTCAGTGCCTGTGGCCGCCCCCCCCCCCCCCTGCCTCAACTCACCCTTGCCCTCCCCGCAGCTCCGTGCGCAGGCTTACAGCTAGTCCCCCGTCGCTTTTGGAAACGTCCACCGCCCCGAGTTTCTGCCGCTGACACCGTCGCCCGGCTCGTTAACGAGAACAACCTGACGTATTCCATCGCAGGGACGCCTTCGATAAACTCGCTTGTCTGAGTATCGTGCCTGCCCCGCCGCGTTTATTCTCTTCCGCCGAACGAGCGTATTGCGGCCGCTGTTCCTCCGCTCACCTCTCGTCTCCCGGTCGCCTCCGGCCCCGCCCCCGGGGACCCCTCCCCCGCGCCCCGCCCCGGAGCGCTGCCACCGCGCCCCTGTATCTGCGTTGGTCGACCGCTGCCGCTGATAACCCCACCGCAGCCGCCTCCGGCTGCCTCCTCGCCCTCTTCTCATTCCTTTCCCCGGATGCCTGCAGTGGCATTCGCTCCCCGCCGACGCCCCGCGCCCCGCGCCGACGGCAGCGGTCACAGCGAGGCGAATCTCCCGGAGCCTGGTCGTGTTCAATGCATAATGCCAGTATTGAATGCTGTTAATGGGAGTGAGCCCAGCACGGCCTCTCCCGGGAGCACGGCTTCTCCTCATAAGATTTCTCCTTTTATTCCTCCCTGCGGCCGCCGCGCCGTCGCTCCTTTCTTTTCCTTTTGCTCTTCCATCTCCTTTAGCCTCTTGAAGCGTCCCCAGCGTTTTCTCTCGTTTTACGTTCTGTTCCTTTCTTACCATCTAACACCCGCACTGTCATCACCGCTAAGACTTCAACTTTGTCACCCCAGTTGTCGTACGTCTTCACATTCTTCCAACCTTTCATCAGCACCACCTCGGGGCTGCTTCGCCTTTCTTTTCCTCCTATGTCAGCCTCCTCCCTTTCCCCCCTCCCCGCTGCCTTTTTCCCTGGGCGATATGTGTAAACGGCTTGTGGACATCTCCATTTGTTCCCCCGAGACTGCTTCCCGAGAAGCGCCGCGTCATGCCTTTTCATGCCCAAAGGAACATAAATAACTTAATGCAAATTTATTTAACTCATTATAACGTCAAATACGAACACTGTCACAGGACTCGTGAGCGTCACGGTAGCTTTCCCGGTTTAAGGCAATAGGAATAAAGAAACGAGATTCTTAAGAACTGCGGCGAATTATAAAAAGAAGCGTAAATGTACTTGCACTTGTGCCGTTGCATTAATACTTGAACTCAGAACATTTGAGTGGAAAAATCCAGCCTTCAGTATTAGGATTGCCTCCTGCTTTAATATATTAATACGATAAAAAAGTGGTTTCAATTGTATATAATAGTTTTCAATCCGTCATTGCCTTTCAAATCAAGGGGTTTCTCTTGAGAGAGTGAGAGAGGGGGAGAAAGTGGGGAAGAGAGAGAGGGGAAGAGAAGGAGGAGGGAGAAGGAGAGAGGGAGAAGCGGGAGAGAGAAAGAAATAGAGAAAATTTTCTCTCCCACGGGAGCAGAATGCTGATGCGTGGACTAATTCAGATTTCTATGCGAAAGATTCGAAACCACTTGTATTTTTAAAGTCAATTTCGCACTTACTTAATAGTAATTCTCTCTTTCTATAATACGTAGATATGTAGGAGAGACGGGTGGAGAAATGGACGGACAGACACGTAGGCACACGGACAGATAGAGGAACGGACAGACGACAGAGGGACTGGCGGTCGGAAGGACGGTCGGGCAAGGAGGAGGCGGGGGCAGGTGGACAGACGTTTTGCCGTAAACAATTTTTTTGATATCCAGGACCTACAAGACGTGAATGTTTACTGTACAGCATGTAGAGGAAAAAAATTACTACATATAGCAATGATATTCATCCACCAGCAATAAGTAAAAATCCACATTAGCGTAGTACCTTAATATACCTCTGCAATTTGACCTATACCCTATAGCGAAGGACGTCCTGTTCCTCAGGCTCCAGAATCGTTTTAGGTGGACTGTAAAAACGCAGCAGGGTTTCTTCAAGCAACCAAGAACCTCAACCATTAACTCCAAGAGATTAAGACCATAGGCCAATTACATCTAGAATTTCCTAAATATAAATCAGATCATTTGGCATCAAAGCTACACCAATGTAACTATCTAGACCCATCTGTTAAAAGTGACATTTCGCATTCGAAATAAAGATTTGCAGCAGGGTTTTATACTGAAAGTGAATTCATATTTTGCAAGGGCATTGGTTCCCTCATGAATTTATTGAATTTAACGTATAATCATGATGAGTGGCGACTGTTCATTAATGCTTCAACGACTATTCTGAAAGGAGTGATAACGAAACTGAGTTGCCCTACATTCCTGTAACGCATAGTCCTAGCATAAAAGAAATGATCAAAATATGAATAAAATTCCACTATGAGAGGATCATCAGAAGAACCTGTGGGGAATTTATGGAGATTTTACAGTAATTTCCATATTATTATGACTAAAAATTATGATGCACATGGTGCTGTTGTTTCCTATGCAAGTGGGACAGTCGCGCTAGGAACACTCATTTTGTTTGGAGAATTAAGTCCCAAAGGTTTTCATTCATCCGCGGAATTAAAAAGTGTGGTGCAAATCATTGAGAGAGCCAAGCGAAATTTTGCTCACACCACTACATGTGAAACTGGGGCTCACAAAAATGATGGAAAATCTTTAGATGTACATGGTTCTGCATTCAGTTATTTACATTAAAAATGTTCCCAGGCTTAGTTTCCAGAAAGAAAACCCTGCTTTTTTTGTTGGTTCTCAAATTAGAAATCTTTTTTAAGACCAACAGTTTGAATGCTAAGTAACAAGCAGAAATCAGCATTTAAAAATGTTCTGAATCGTTTTATAAGAAATTTCGAAGCTGATAGTTAAAAAAAAATTACGAGGTTTAATAGACTCGTATATGTATACTGAGAAGACATTAAAAATGCACTTTTTGCTTGTACACCAGGGTTTCTTCCCTTCAAATTGTGATGATATGAGCGATGAAAATAGCGCTCGTGCATCCAGCAGAGTCTTTTGATGCTACGGTACAAAGGGAAAAGCAGGGCCGGATTTAAGGGGAGCAAGGAGGGCGGTGTCTCAGGGGCCTCCACCTAGAAGGGACCCTCACCAAATACTAAACACGGGGAAAATTGTGAGTTTTAACGAACGTCATACGATGTAAATCAAATTCATATATTTTTGTCATTTAAATACCGCATTTTTATTCACGCTCTTCGTTGTGTATGCTACATTACAAATTTGTGATATTTTATACTTTTAATTTTATATTTATATTATTTAACTTAATCTTCAAATAACCTTTTTTTCTATGACACATAATAACAAAGCAATAATACAGAAGCAAGTCTACGATGCTTTCTCTAATGTGGAAATCATTTTGTAAATTTATTTTATTTTGATAATTAATTGTATAGGTGAAAGATCGTTTTCAAAATTAAGAGTTGTTAAAAATAGATTGCGACTTCGAGAAAAATCTCACCCATTTCACTATTTGATATTCTTAGAGAAATGTTTCGACGATGCATTTGAACATTTTGTGGCAAGGAAAGTGAGGAGAGTGCCTCTTTTAACATATTTAAATGCATGCATTTCATTGTTACCAAAAATTAATAATTATAGCACAGTTAAATGTATTATGGTCACAGAAAATTAATAAATAGAAATAGTTTCAAAAAGTTTTTGATCTTCCTGAGACTCCCCCACCAAATTTTTTCCCAGGGTCCTCCACTAAAGGAAATGTGGCCCTGGGGAAAAGGGTTGCCGCTATGTTATCTGATTATTTATGAATTGGGAAAATGGAATGCTCCTGAAACAGCGTACCAAAGACAGTTGAAAAAGAAACGTCACTAAGACGAGAGTTACCCCTTTTGTATTAATTCTTTACAATCTCTGTTTTTTTTCGAACTATCATAATCAGTGGTATTATCTTGAAAAGGGGGATAATTAATCAATTTAAGCATCATTTACGAGTCCACTAACTCTAAAACCATTTCAAAGTTTAGTGTTATATATTAACTTATAATTTGTAAAACAGTACGCAATACGCGGCGGTGTAATGGTTAGGGGCCATTCCACGTCAAATTAACAAGGGTCCCAACCCTGACAGTTTCAGATTTTTTCAAACTTTGTGTTCCTGAAATATCTCTTAAAATACTTAAAATGACGACGTATGAAGGCTGAAGAAAATATAGTTTCCCCTTTATAATGATTTGAAGATCGGAAGAATCGCGAAACAGCTGGGCGCATTACTAAACAAAAACACTATAATCTCAGTCATTTTAAAACATAAGAAAATATCCATATATCATTTCAAAACTTATAAATGAGGCTTTTTGTTCCATTTTGAGAAGCAGAAATATATTTTAAGCCGGTTTCAAAATTAACCATTTCATATTTTAAAAATTACTTATAGAAAATTCCTATTTTTAAAATTAACGAAAAAATATATTTTGTAGTTCTATTTATTTAAAAAGTGTATAAAAAGTTTGGATCTGGGATGAGAATGGGATCAGGAGTTACAAATTATTGGAACAAGCCATGAACGTAATGGAAATCTTTGACCCCTACTCCTTGCTGCTTCCCATAATCAAAGTATAATGTACTACATTGAAATCACACGAATGTGTCTGAACTGTTTCCTAACATAGGTAATACAAGGTATAATAAGCTATTTTTTACTAATATGAAGAAGGTATAATGTAAAGTTGGACAACATGAATAATAGCCAAAATTTATTGCCTTTTTATCCTTGAAAATAGATTTTATTACATGGGAGTTTTTTTCTCCCTTTCAAAATTCAAAATTTAAGTAGTATATGACTTAGTGTAGGGATCACAGAATTTTGAAAATGTGAACACAATTCACTTTTCCCCATAGCATGTCATACGCAGTTTTTAACTGTTTTTTGACGTAAAATAAATAAATAAGTTGTTTAATAAATGATAATAACAAGCATTTTCGGAAAGGAATTTTTTTAAAGTAAAAAAAAAGTGGTTCTTACAACTTCATATCTCTTTATTTCTGAAGTTCAGAACTCAAGATGTGATGTTATGAGTCTTCACTATTTGAGAATGTTTTTGCAAGAATAACACTTTATCCAGAGGGAAACAATGAAATTTACGTGTGTCTAAATTGGCAGCGCTCTTGGAAATCTTCCTTCCAAGTCCCTAGCTTCTTGTTCATACTGTTCACTAGTTGTGTACGTAACATTTACATTTTTCAAGTTTTCCTTTGCCCAAGAAAATAGTTCTCTGGGAGTAGTGATCTGATCTCTACTGAGTCTCTGCAGATTTGCACGAGCAGCAAGTCTTTTAAGAATCCCGCTTTATCCAACACAACGTATTTTCCTTGAGATGATGCAAAAACGGCCATTCCGCATTTATTCTTAAAGTCCTCATGATGAAATGTAAGAAAATATTCTTGTTTTTATATTGTGCAGAAGATTGCTCAGAAAAATACACACCGTGGCGGAAATTTCCAATTCTTTATTCCCAAAAGTGAATCAGGTGTCGCTGGAAAAGATGCACAGAAACTGTGTTGTGTAACAAGCAGTCTGAAACAATAATTAAGTGGTCACTGAACAATTCATTTCAACAAGGTAATTTAAAGTAGACAACAAAAGGATGCAGTGAATTCCAGTGAATCTCAATGAATCCTTTGCACTTCATCTTGGGTAACAAATGAAAAGTTTTCAGACAAAATTGCACAAAGCTATGCATTCTCTAGGTTGAAGTGATATATTTCGATCTCGTAGGTATTTATTTTTTTCAGAAGGGGGATATGAATGTGTCAACAATTCAAAGTATTGTCATTAAACAATGAAAATCTTTGGACTTCATGCTTATCTCTACATTTGATCTGTCAGTTCTCACCTACTCTTTGAACGATATTTCGACGATTTTTTCTTCCATTGTTTCTTCCAAAATATTTTTAATCGTCGAAATCCCGAGCACTCATCAAACAAGCAATATATTCGGAGTGGATAGCATATTATACACGCCAGCATGTTTTTGTTTAAGTTAGAATGTAATAATGTTGGTAACGTCAGAGCATCAAGCATAAGCTTTACGTTTTGATGAATGACACAAACGCAAACAGTACATGTTCCACTTGCACCAGCCAAAATGCAATTTTTTGGCTGAAGTGATGCAAACTTTGAAAAGCCAATTTTCAGATCAGAATGTTAAAATTTAAAATGTGTATGTATTTCATTTAAATTTATAAGAATGAGTCTCTTCTGTTTCTGTATATTTTCTTTCCAAAATCCTCAACGATATATAACCATTTTTGCCAGGCATTATTCTACTAACAGCATCTAAAAAACAATATTCCTTTACTTTTCTGGCAGTCTCTTCGAATAAATTCTTGCCTTGTTTTTGATTCGGAGAGGACAATATGCCCTGCTCTCAAACGTGTTAACTCTGCGCACCATGTATTCAGAGACAGGTAATTCACTGTTAATGTTATTAATGCTCCAATCGAAATAGTGTCAAAATAGTAATATTTTTTACTTGTGTTACAGGTTCGAAATTTCTCTTAACTGATTTAATATTTCATCGTCAGAACTCGAAGACGGTATAGGTCGCGGGTCATTAGATAAATGTAAAACTTTCTCATTTAAAACCTTTTCAATTTTATTAAATTTCTTCTTTTTGTGCGGACTTTATTTAAATATTTTTACTCTAATAGTAGTTTCACCTATACTTATATATACTCACCTATACTATTGTTTAAAAGTTCCCTGGATGTACCTTCGCTAACGAACGCTTTATTATTCGCATTTTCTGGTAAATCTGCAGACTCTTCTGATGCAACACACGAATTAATTTTACTTTTCATTTCTTTCATGCATTCATCGCATATTTTTGATGAGACGACAAATTCTGATACTCGTATACACTGACCATTTAAGGAATAACACTACGACATTTTTTTTATGAAAAGAGTGCCCAACTTTATTGATTAGATTACAGCTTACCGATTTTCCATGTTATACGTATAGTATATGTATAATCAACTATATTAATGGAGAGATACTACTGAGTATCTTCTTCAACTGTTAATTCCCTAGTCAAAAAATTTACTTATTGTTCTGATGTACGAACAGATTGTAAATAAACGTTTAATGAAAAAAATCTTCCATGTTGCTGCCTTGGAAGGTTTCGGTAGTTTCCAACGCAGTTTATTTTGTCCACAGAGTGTTCAAAACATCGACATTTGCGCCCCCGGGACCCCGCGGGGGCCGGTCAACTCGAGCGTCCGGGAACAGTGCTTCCGTTGATGATAGCCAGCGAGCGCCTTCGCGGGCGCGGGCGGAAAAATTTCGGATCATAACTTTTTGTTGCGTTGCCATCCGAAATTCAAATTTTCACCAATAACACAAAACATATTGTGTTTCAACATATATTTTTTCCAAAAAAATTTAAAAAACGTTTTTTTTATCAACTTTTAGAGAAAAATTCATGAGCATAGTAGTTCAAACAATAATAAAATAAATTATCAATTAATATGTCTTTATATGAAATATATCATCTTTCCAATGAGAAACATTTTTGCTGTACGTTTGATAGAACAGAAGTTATTGCGATTCAAATGAGCGCTTGCGCACCGAAATCTACGCATTTTTTCGATTTTTTAAGGCACGAAAAATACAAACCAAGAACATTAGTATCCTAAAACTTTACAGAAATAGTTATATCATAAAGAAGGTGTGCACCAAGTTTCATTAAAATGAGAAGGGGTGAGGGTTGAAAATGTCTCTATTCTGCGACGATTTGACGTGGAATGATCCTTAGCGTATCTGACTGTTATACCCAAGTTCGCGGTTCAAACCCGATCGAAGCCGTGGATTTTCAAGGGCGAAAAAATCCTTCGTACGCCTTCCTTTGGAGGGGAAGTAAAACCGGTTGCGTGGTCAGACGGAAGAGCAGACCTCATGGCCTGAGTTTCGCCACGTAAATTAAGACAATTAATACTAGAAAGTTTGTGCTATTTTAGAAGCACAAGTTGCTTGATTCCTTGCTTTCTGATTCGTCAGAGTGGCTCCAGAAGGAATCGTGGAGCCCTTCTCCCCCTTGAAGATGTAGATAACTCTACATTATACTTCTACAATATAATAAATATACATAAAATGATATTTTATTTGTAAATTTACGCTAATAGTGTTAATAATTAACAATTTTTAATTTAATATTTTAAACGTTTGAAGCGTGTTCAAATTTGCACTATAGATAGAAAGATTAATAAAAATATCGTTATATTTTATTTTCAAAGAGTGTATTAATTGGAATATACAAAATTGAACGTAATACATAAATACGTTTGACCATATATTCAGTTAAAAGTGTTTCCTTTATTTTAAAAAAATGCCCACCTGTAGAATATTTTCTGACCCGGCCATATTATTGAAAGTATTTTTACAAAATGAGACAACTTTTCCAATCCTACACACATGATAAAAATAAAGTTCTTCTATTACTGCCACTGACTTTCCTACAGCTGCTGCAACTGCTACTCTCTTTCGTGAATACTTATGTTTATTTAAATATATTAATTACGTAAAACTAGAAAACAATCGGAAATGGAGTGCGTCACTTTAGAAATAGAATCTTCAATTACATTCCCTAATTTCCGCTTGTTGTACCAGAAAATAACAATACAATAACAAGACAATAACAAATAGGCACATCTAAGTTCCTAGTGCACGCGAATAATTCTAGCACTGATTTGTAAATAATAATTTTCAGGAAATAACGATCTGTTAGAAGGTAGTTTTCAGTAGATAATACTAAAGACGTCACGAATTTAGATTTTGACGTATCCATTAATATATTTTTCAGATGAGACAAAGCTGACAAAATAATTAAATAATTACTCTACTTTTTTTAAAACAATATGTAACCAGATTCAACTTTGTGTAAGATTTAATGAACATATGCGGAATGTAGAAATAACACAATTATAACTTTCATTCAAGGAATGAACATTTTACAAATTTCATTAAGTAAATGCAAGGTGTGATGTGTGTCAAGGGGAAATTAGCGAGATGCAGAACTGCTCCTGCATATAAACGTGAATTCTTGATTTAAATTGTTGACTCATGAAGAAGGCATTGGTTTCCCTGTCACTAAAAAACAAAAACTTTGACATACTCAACTGGCAATAAAAGAACTGATTTCTTGTAGGTCGGTTGATTAAGCGTATCAAGAAATGGTTTTATTTGGAGGAACATTTTTTATTACTAGGCGAAGAATACTCAGGTAGCTTCCAAACGACTCTGGACGATGTTTTATTGTCTGAAGGGAACAAACAGAGAGGTTGAAGCTCAGAGAAGCTCAAGGCACGCCCGTTGGAGTGGGTGGTCCCTGATGACGATTTTTACATCTTAATCGACTTTTGGTGCCAGTCATGATCAGCTAAGCTGAAGAGGGGAAGAATCGTGCTCGCTGGAGCGTAGTCCGGTTTTGTCTTCTGTTCTCCCGACGCGCGACGGGCAGACGTTCTCGGAAGTCTTTCAATGCGAGGGAGTGCTCCAGTCGGTCGAATTCGAAACAGAAAATTGTGTCTCGGCTCTAGATGCTAACTCTAGAATTTGATGAAGTGCATTGTGCCATTGGTTTGTCACTTTTAAATTGAAAGAAGAGGATAATCTGTAATATAAACCTCCCGTGAATCATGACGTAAGAAACTTCAATTGAAATTGAATCACTAATATGGAAGTTTAGTTATGTTCATGATCTTTTTAATTACAAAAGATGGAATTTAGGGGTAATTCAAGAAATATGAATACACTATTGAGGAGAAGAAATTTTCAATTGTGTTGCGAAATTGAGTGATACGAAGAGGAGTAATTGAAAATTGGACATTCACTACAAAAACAAGTGGCATTTTGTTACAAGCAAGCCAATAGGATCATGAACTCTTTTATGAACTCTCTTAATGAACTTTAGTAGCGAGTGTTTTCAACAGACTATGGTTTACCTGGATTGCTTCAGGTCTTAAAACGTTAAAACTTCATTCTGGAGAAGTACAGTTTTTATATTTACTCTAATGATAAGAGTTCTGCGCAGAGACTCAACAACGAGATCGTACCGAATACGATGTGTTTGCCTCCTGGTACGAAACACTGTAAAATGTTGACGATTCGTAAAGAGAACGAAAATCGGACATCAAGATATACACTTAAAAACAGATTTCTTAAGAAAGATAAAAGAATAAGAAGATAAAAATTTTCAATATTGTAGTTAATAGGTTTTTTGAATTAGTTTATTTTTGGTCGCATCAACTACAATGGTCATTAGCGACCGCACCAATTACAGTACCTAATACACAGTTTACATTAAGATATCTAATACAAAATTACATTGTTTTAATACCATAATTCTACATTAGTACAATACAACAGTGTTCACAATAATTAGTCTGTTGTTTTGATCTCAAATTTCCGATATAATACCAGTAACTTTACAAAATTTAACCACTTGGTTTTGATAGTCCGGGGAATATAACTATACACTTACGTCCAGTGTCCAGATTTCCGCTCTAAGGAGAACTTGGGACATGATACTATGATGTGGTCCAAGGTTAGATTACATCTGCACACATCACAAATTCGGGTGGGGGGGGGGGTTCTTCTGTAGTAGGTGGAGGTGGCTTAATTTTAAGTGTCCCGTCCGGATTGTTGTGACCACTTGTTCTCTTCTACTAAGTTTTTTGTCGGTTACAAATTTATATTGTTTAATACTTTTATAATGGGTTACTTTCTTATTAAGGTCACTTCTTTTAAGTGTGGTCCGGAGAACTATTTTTCTTACATTGTTTTTCCAACATATTTCATAGATCTTATAGTGTATTCGGATTGCCAGAACAGTTTTTGGGTTATTTTTTGATTTAAATCAATATTACTTTTTTACCTAACTTGGTAATGTCATGATACAATTCTTGGATTGTAATGATCATTTCACTGCAAGGTTCGCTATTGTTGCTGATATTTATTGCAGTGCGGGAATTTGAGTATAAACTAAACTTTCGATGGTTAATTTTTTAATAATTTCATGGCGGTCAAGATGGCACTAATTCGGAGTTAGATGGCTGGCATAGAAGTTAAGTTGGTGTTTAACCAATGCATCTTTCGTTTGCACTGTTGCTTCTGTTCCTTGTGTATTTTTAATTATTTTGACATAAACTGGATAAAACATGTCGTAATTGTTGGCCGGTGCAGAGTTTATCTCAGATGTTCCATTACCTGGATGGGGCCTGAGGATAGGTCTACTGAGATATCCGAATTATCCAAGGAGGAATTTTGTAATTTCTCTTCTTTTCTATTTTTCTATGATCCAAATTAAGTTATCTAATTACTTTTCTAGTTTTTGCATACAATGGCATAAAACGCGAATCCTCTATGTACTCTTGTTTCTTAGGATATATGTCCTGTACTATGATTGGATTGATGGACGTGGCTGCTTTTAGAGCATATTTGATTATTAGTTCCTTTTTTGCGATGAGATAATGTGTGTTCATTTGCTTCTATTAGTATGCTTCCGGTGGGACTGGTATGAAAACATCCGGTGCATATCCTGATACCTTGATTATGGACTATCCAGTTTTTTGAGGTCACGTTTACCAGCAGATCTATATATTATTGAGTCATAGTTATACATAGTCTATTTTGGATCTCACAAGTGCTTTATATGTTGATAATAGCAATTGTCTATCTGCTCCCCAGTTGTTGTGGGCCAGGCATTTAAGTATGTTGATTCTCCTTTTACATTCATTAATAGTGTTCAATACGTGCAACTTCCAGGTCAGTTTATTGTCAAAGTGCATTCCTAAAATTTTGGTACTGGTGACAAATCTCAGAATCTGATTACCAATAGTAAGCGAAGGTAAGCTTTAATGTTCTTTTTTGAGAATATTACACACTCCGTTTTCTGAGGTGAAAATGTAAACCCTGATTTGAGTGACCATTCATAAATACAATTTAATGCGGTTTGCATAGTTTCTTGGGTTGAGTTAATGTTTCTTCCTGTACAGAGCATAGTAATATCATCGGCGTATTTCCTAATGATCCTGGGTAGTTTGATTTTTTCGTCCGCGTCATTTATTGCTATTAGGAAAAGTGTAACACTTGGGATGAATCCTTGAGGTACGCCCGTTCTCTATTCTTTTCTTCACAGATGTTCCATTTGCTCTAACTTGCATGGCCCGATCTTCCGTAAAATGTTTGATAAACTGAAACATGTTGTCGCGAACTCCAATTTCGCTCAACTCATGTAGGACTCGATGCATCCATACCATATCGTATTGCTTTTCGATGTCCAGGTTGACAGCTAACACATGTTGTTTGTTGAAAAACGCTTCTTGAATATAAGTGTCTATGCTTACCAAGTGGGAGGTCGTTGAGTGTCCTGGTCGAAATCCAAACATTAATGGATATTATCTTCTTGTAATCGAGATACCATCTGAGCCGACGATTAATAATTTTTTCCAAAATCTTGCACATGTTGCAAGTCAATGATATGGACCTGTAATTACCACTTAGTGTTAGGTCTTTTCTGGGCTTAGGAATGGCGATCACAGTAGCCGTTTTCCACACTTTTGGGAATGTCTTTTCCATCCATATACAATTGTATATTTTTAGTAGGATATCTTTCCCTTCCTGAGGTAGATTTTTGAACAAGATATTAGGAATGTTGTCCGGTCCGGGAGATGAATTTTTGGAGGCTTCTAGAGTTGTGACAAGTTCTTTCATTGAAATAGGTAAGTTAAGGTGCTCTTGCATGTTGCTCTTGCATGCACCTTCTGTGTTCACCATCGGCTCTTCTCTTTCTTGTTCATTTTTGAAAGTTCGAAAGGCTTGAGAGTAATTTTGAGAGCTAGAATTGCTGGCGCATTTGTTGGTGAGCTCATTTGCGATATCAGCGGGTCATTAATATTTTGATAATTTTCGGGCAGAAGAAAATAAATTTGATTATATCTTTTATTTCCTTGTTTAGAACTCATTTTTTTCCAAGAGCCTTTAACGTTATTATTCACGTTGATAGAAGATACATAACTTATCCAGGAGTTGGATTTGCTTTCTTTAATTATTCTTCTTGTAACAGCTCTTAATTTTTTATATTCGATTTTATTTACATTTTTGAGGTGTTTCTTGTACCGGTTGAACGCATGTTTGGACTGTTTAAGAGCATTTTTACATTTTTCGTTCCACCATGGTACCATGTTTCTTCTTTTTGTTGGTTTGATCATTTCTAGAGATTCATTAGCTGATGTTATTATGGTATCAGTAAACGATTTGATTATGTCGTGTTCTTGAAACATATCAATTTGAGATATTTTCATTTTAATTTGTTCCTGGTAGTTAGTCCAGTTGGCTTTAGAGTAGTTTCATTTGATATTCTCTTGCAGCGGATTCGAGATATATGAAGAATTGTTGATAATCGTAAAAATAGGAAAGTGGTCACTGTCGTGAGGCTCATCCAGCGCATACCAATTGCATTTAGAGGCCAGGCTGTTGGAACTAGTGTGAGGTCAATTGCACTAAGCTGTCCATTACTAATTTGAAGTGTGTAGGTTGCCGTTATTTAGTACTGCTAAGTCAGATTCTTCAATAATAGCTTCCATATTGATGCCTCTTGTGTCAGTTTTATACGATCCCCAGAGGGTATTATGGTGACATCACCTAATAAAACAAACGGCATAGGAAATTGTTTTATGATATCCTTCACTTCATTATTTTCGATTATGTTCGATATATATATATATATATATATATATATATATATATATATATATATATCCAATACATATATATACCCAATACATATATATACATATAAATATACATATATTGCATGTACATAAAGAAAAGGGAACATGTTAATTAATTAGACTGTTGGTGATATAGATACCTTATTAATTCACAGTAAATAAACAGAGGTTGTCTGGTATCAAATCTATATTTCTTCTAAAGATCGCGTAGCGATCATCGTCAGAGCTGGAAATACATTAATAGATATAAAATTATACATTAAACCAAATTGTCTACAAATTAATATATAAAAGAAGTGTGCAGATGCGTAAGCAAACTGGATCGGTCGTACCTTGCAGCTGCTGGGCGGAAAACGAAGTTCTGCGGATTTTTGAAATAGCGGCTCGCTTAAGAAGGCTGGGCGGCGGTCGGGCAAGTGTGGGGGCGGGGCAGGGGAGGGCGCGGCCGAAGGGACGAGAGGCGCGGCTGCTGGGCCTGGTGTGATGAGGGCGCGGGCGGACGGAAGTGGGTGGAGTTAGGGGTGTACACATTGTGCTAATTTTAGCAGAGGTGACGAAAGTTCAGGGATTTGCTGGTTAAGACTAGTATTATTCTGGTTTTTTAGGTTGTTGTGAATGTGAAGGGATTCTAATTTTATTCTGTGCCAGTACCTATTTTCAATTTCTAGGATATGGAAATTAATGAGTTTGTCAAATGTGTGATCACTTAAATCAAAATAATCACTAATTTTTCATTTGTTTATAATTTTGGTGAATCTGTTTTTAATGGATCTTTCTGTTAGGAGAGGATATGTATTAGCCATCATCTGGATAATAGAGTGAGTGTCACAGGAATAGTCTTTAGCTATTATAATAGGATTTTTTACTCCAAAGGAGTTTTCAAGGAAATTTTTAAATTGTATGTAATTGAGTGGAATTGCAGGTTTCATCAATAACTTCTGGTAGGTTTAATAGTTTATCAATAGTTTTTGTTTGATTTATCTTGTGTTACTGTGTTTTCACTTTCATCATTTTTGATTTTTTTTCTTTTTCTTGATTGGTTGTTTTGGGATGTCATTATTAGTAGTTTTGGATCTGCAGTTATCAGCATCAGCTTGAGAGGAAGATTCAGATGTGAATGTTCTTTTAATCATAATTGGTAAGTTGCTATTATTAACCATACTATGCTCTTCTATTTGCTTCAGGGTGAGTTGTGGCACTTTTTGTTTAATCATTGACTCCTGTTCTTCACTTTCATTTAATTCTTAGTTAACAGGGTGAGCATTTAAGGTGGGGGTCCTGGTAGGGCATTGGTTGGCAAGATGACCACCATGTCTACAAATGAAGCATGCCATGGTGTCACTTGTAAAGTAAATCCTATATGTTGTATTGTCATAAAATATGGTCATTAAATCTGGTACCTTGTTAATGTCCTCTGGGTCAATAAAAACCTGTCTCCTAAAACGCATAATGCGTGAGAAACCAGGTTCTGTAACTCCTGTTTTGATGAAAGTAATTTCAGAGTGATTTTGTATGTTTCTCTTGTTTAGCTCTCTTTCAATTACATCTTTTGTTATAAATCCTGATAAACCTTTATTCTAGCAACATTATTTAAATAGTCTTTTATAGTAAGTCCTTCTTTTGATTATATTACTATGGCTTGATCTTTGTTAGGGAATACATCACTTGTAGCAGCGCTTGCATACGACTTCTTACCTTCAGAGTTGTTCGTCATGTTGGCAGATTCTTTGGGTATGTTGCTGTCAACATTTGGCGTCATAGGACCAGCCAGCTGCAACCGCATCCGACTTGAATGTATTATTGTAGTTTGTTCAGTAGATAGTTCATATAACAAGAACACTTGACACTTTATTCTATTGCACTCGTATCACTGACTTCTGTGCGGACACGCAGCCAGAACGATGTTGACACTACGGAATCCGCGAGTCGACGGCGTTAATAGGTTTACTTCGGCCAATTTTGTCAATCCGTTTTTGGAGCAATTTTAAGGGTAGTAAGACATATTTACCTAAATACTTAATGTATTAGAATTTGAGTTAAGAAGTGTAGTTAAATTTCTCTAAAACGAGGTAATAAGAATTGTGTACGATAATTTTCAATTTGTTGTTGTCCTGTTGATGTTGAGCGAGAGACAGAGAGGGAAAGAGGAGGAGAGGGGGAAGAGAGGAGGGGGAAGAGAGGAGGGGGAAGAGGAGAGGGGAAGAGAAGAGGGGCACGAATAGCATTGCTGTTGATCTCACTCCATGATACCGGTACACTGTAAGCGATGTATCGAAGGATTTTGTTTGAGGGCACTTTTTAAGATAACTTGGTGTCGCATGAAATTTTGAATATCTGCAACCAAAAATAGCTTCGAAAAAACAAAGGGTTGTATTTAAGTCTCCAAAAACCCGAAGTTGTATTTAAGACACCAAATTCAGTACAGCATTTACTTTCTAAATCCATTGACAGAATTCTACAACTTGGACCATTCTGCGTATCGAAAAACGAAGCCCTCATATTATCATCAAATCGTCAGTGTTTCATTGGCAGCAGTTTTAAAAATACGGAAGAAATCCAGGCTTGGCGCAATGAATTTGCACTTGATCTAACATCGACATTTATACACATTTACCAGTCCAAAAACTAAAACATCATTCAATAAAGAAATTTCTTGAAAAGGAAAATTCCAGATCAGAGCATCACTTTAAGAAATAATTATGTGAAGTAGTGGCGTAGTTGTTTTTCTTTTGGGGGGGAGCCAGGGGAGCAGGGGGGTGTCAGGGTGGGCGGTCCGCTCCGGGTGGCACCATTTTAGGGGTGACACCAATTAGAAAATTTGGAACTTATGAGAAAGATTATTATTAGAAATTAGTTGAACTTATGTAATTTTAATGATTTTCGCCGCTAGGATTCTCCTCCACACAGCGGCTGAATCCGACCTAGCTGAAGAGCTAGTGTCGAAAATCTTGCCGCCGTCAGGACTCGAACCTAGGACCCCCTGGTCAGAGGCGCTGCAGTTGATGCACTGAGCTACCGTTCCCGGTATAAACATCGTAGTGATATAGATTTATACCTTTGGTCTTCGAGCTACAGATTAAAATTCCATGCTCCACCAAAAACCGAAAATGAAGACTAAATAGTTTAACACCTGTTTCTTTTTATGTACTACATTACTTAATTAAAGTGTCTCATTCCTATTGTGATTTCATTTCAGACAATAAAGAATTACTGACGTAATGAAATGACGACAGACAACTGAAATTACTGACGTAATAATATGTGAACCACATTTTGTTATGTATTTTTGTTATAGCATAATAGATCAGAGATTCCTGTCTGATAGAACGAAGTTTATTAGACATTTTTGACAATTACACCAAATATTATTAGTTTTACGTGTTTTCATAGACCTTCTGACATTAAACTTAATTAGATCTTCTATCTTTAGGCATAATATCTTTAGAGCTAACGACCTCTAACTGAAGCTACGCCACTGATGTGAAGCCTATTTGCAATGCAATCTTCCAGAAAATTATTTCTGTTATCGGCGACTGACCGATGTTCGGAAAAGATGTGTGTTAAACATTCTCGCTAATACTTTAACGCGAAGTTCTGTTAAAATCATGTTCGTAAAAATGTATGAAATATTTATTTATTTATTTATTTATTTATTTATTTATTTATTTATTTATTTATTTATTTATTTATTTATTTATTTATTTATTTATTTATTTATTTATTTATTTATTTATTTATTTATTTATTTATTTATTTATTTATTTATTTATTTATTTATTTATTTATTTATTTATTTATTTATTTATTTATTTATTTATTTATTTATTTATTTATTTATTTATTTATTTATTTATTTATTTATTTATTTATTTATTTATTTATTTTACGTCAAAAAACAGTTAAAACTGCGTATGACGTGCTATGGGGAAAAGTGAATTGTGTAAACATTTTCAAAATTCTGTGATCCCTACACTTAGTCATATACTACTTAAATTTTGAATTTTGAAAGGGAGAAAAAAACAAAACTCTCATGTAGTAAAATCTATTTTCAAGGATAAATAAGCAATCAATTTTGAATTTTGAAATTTTGAAAGGGGGGAAAAAAAAAACTCCCATGTAGTAAAATCTATTTTCAAGGATAAATAAGCAATAAATTTTGAATTTTGAAATTTTGAAAGGGAGAAAAAACAATAAAAAACTCCCATGTAATAAAATCTATTTTCAAAGATAAATAAGCAATAAATATTGGCTCTTATTACTTCCTGCCGCGACAACATGGAAACGATAATTTGAATAATTGTATTTCCCACTGAATTCTAGAAGACGTGCACAGAAAATGAAGTTACATTTATGTCCAGAAGCAAAACAAGGGGCCATCTCAGCATTTGCTCAATGGATCAGGGAAACTGGACGAGAAACCGGATCGAGATGGGGGTCATTGACCCGGAAGCTGTAGTACAATAGTTGTTACAGGTTGTTTATACTCATTTATACAGTCCAAATGGTAAATAATGCATTATGTATCATTGTTAAAATTAATGTTACTTTTCTTGTTATGCTCAGTATAGTCTCTAATTGTATAGAAACAGTTATGCAGCAGAAACGATTTCACTTGGGATTTAAACTTTTCTATTGAATTTAATCGTTTAATGTCATCTGGCAAAGTGTTGTAAAATAATGTACATGTATTGTATGTGAATTTTTGTAATGAGCTGTTGATACTGTCACCTGATGAATATGATTTCTAGTCGAGTGTTATAGTAATTCTATTGAATTTAATCGTTTAATGTCATCTGGCAAAGTGTTGAATTCGTAAATAAAAAGACACGGTAATGGTAAAATTCCTAGATTAATGAAGAGAGGCTTACATGAATCACGTGGGTGGATTTGGTTATTATTCGTACAATTCGTTTTTGTAATCTAAAAGTCTGGGAGCTATAAGATGTATTTCCCCAGAATATTATGCCATATCTCAGGCGGGAATGAACATTCGCGAAGTATACACAACGAGCAGTATGAAGGCTGACTGAATTGGCAAGAATTCTGAGCGCGTAGCATAAAGAACTTAATTGTGTGTTCAATTCATTTAAATGGACGTTCCATTTAAGGTTTGACTGAATTGAGAGACCTAAAAATTTTGTTGCCTTAACATCAGTCAATGGTACACTGTTCATTTTCAATGGAGCACAGAATTGTTTATTTGAAATGGAAAACTGCATTAAAACCGTTTTCTTTTCGTTTACTATTAATTTGTTATTTCGGAACCATAGAACTCGTAGAAAAATCACACGCCATGCAGTGTTACACCGATGTTTGCTCCATAATATTGTGGCGTCATGGAGAAAAACACACCGACATTTACAAGCATGTACAAATTTATTTACACGTATGTATAATTACTAAATTCGTCTCCGAAACTACACACTTTTGAGTATTTTAATGTGTATACCCCACATAGCTAGGGAGGCCCCGCCTCCACTGACGCTTCTCCCGCGCCACTACCGTGACCTCGTCACCCGTGCAAAAGGCACGACATGCTCCAGCCTGGGCGTAAAGTTTTGCGCATCGCGCGAGGTTTCCAGAACAAAAAGAAAAAGATTTTATACCTAGAGTGTAGCCGTCACGTGACCGTCCTTGGTGTAGGAGGGAGGCTCGCGTCTATCACGTGACCTTCCAGGTCAAGCTGGCGTCCACTTGGTCTAAATATATCCCAACGCCGGGGCGCCAAGGCTATTCAGCCCGCAGGTATGCGATACTTCCGCTCCTCCTCCCACCCACGGCCACCAACGTGACGCTACAATATGTTCAAATGGCTTTGCTTGATGTAAAGTGGTACTCTTGGTTACCCACCAACCACCCTACATGATGTTGAGTGGTTACAACTTGAAAATAATGTACACCAGTTTGAAACGCGTCTCTTGTTTAGCCCATGCGTTGCATAGAGTATCAGAAGTAGTACGTGAGGAAACACAGGTCGAAAATGAATTTACATTGTCGGTGAAGAAAGTGCTTACTAAATGTCTTCCAAATGTTCTTGTATACAAAGAAAGCACTGTCGATCTCTACTTACCACCTCACCCCATCGTGATTCGTTGGGGAACGTGGATAAACCAGTGTGTGTTTTATGCTGAAAACTTGCAAAAAAGTTATGAATTTCTTTAGTAACATTGACAAAGATCAATATGTTACATTGAAAACGCTGAAAAATCATTTACACAATACTGCTTTGGAAAGAGAATTTCGTATGTTCACTCCTTCAAATCCCTTTGTGCATCTATCAACCTACTAGAGGTGGGGCAACTGTTGGCCACTGAACTGTGGCGAATTTTCACAGAAACAAAGAAGTGTTTACAAGGATTTGCTCTTCAGAAATTTGAACATGTGTGGCCAAAAATTCAGATTTTTTAAGGTTACAAGTATTAATGATTTGCCATTAGAAGAAAGAATTGTTCCAAAGGTGTTAGGATTGCTCCCAATGGTTGCAGAGGATATAGAAAGATGTTTTTCTGCATACAAAAGCTTTCTGATAGATAAGAGTTTAAATTTCGATTTCTTTAACATTGAGATGTAGTACAATGTAGTTCAATATAATTTCTTTTTTATGGCACAGAGAACGGTGATGTGAATCATTTTTAATGATGATGTGAACCTGTAATGGTAATTTTGATGTAAACATATTATAAAACAAATGAATTTAAAAATTTTCCTCTAATTTAGTGGTTTGTCATATTATAGTATAAAATAGTGTAATATTTTTGTATCTAAACAGGCACCAATGTTAATTTTTTGCACCTAAACATGCACATATTTTTCATTTTTTTGTCATCTATTTTAGCAGCGAAATTGGTAAATGTCCGGCCTTTAGACATCGCCCATGTTCCCTAATGCATTGATATTGTTGTACGAGGCGCCTGTAGATGGCAGTGCAAGAGAGGAAGCTAACTTTCTTTGAACTGTATAGCTCCATTAATTCATCACTCGTGGAATGCAATAGAGGCACAACTAAAAACAAATACGAATTTTGAGTTAATGCACTCTCCAGAATTGAAGATTGGTCTACTTTCCAGCAGCAACAGCAGCAAATCTCTCAGTACAGAATTCCACTCACAAATGGAAGTGTGAATGCAAGAATGATGCATTTCAATACAAGGTGAAAACTTCAAACTCATTTATCTCAAAACCTGATTTTTTGAGTTGTGCCACTGTTGCATTCCACGAACGATATTTTTCCTCTTCTGGCCGCAGGAGCGCATGAGATACGGCTGATTAACATACGAGAGGAGGAAAGGCTGTTCATTCCTCCTGAAAGCCATTTAGATAGAATTCGCGTCGCTTAAAAACGCGCGTTCTTTAAAGTTCGATGAAAAAATCCTCATAGCTATCAACTGTAAAATTATACATTTTCCCTCAAGCATTAAAGCAAATATTTTACTGGCTATTTACATTCAGAAAAAGAAAATACGTTAGGAGGACATTACAACCTTCCATTTCCCTTCCGAAGTTTGCAGACATTTGAAATATTACTGGTACCTAATTTGGGATCTAATTGTTATCATTTTACATAAGCATTACGAATAATACATTCAAGTTTATGGTAGTCTGTGCTATTTAAGCATCACTAATTTCAGTTGCATTTGAATTTTATTTACTGGAATGTCTAGGATTACAAGATGAGAATCAGTGTATAGGACAAACGCACAGGACATAAGCACGCCATATTAAAATAATTGAATTTTACTCTTTTGTTATTCGAAGCAAAGATTTGTGCTGTAACACTCATATTGTATTCATTAATAACTGCAATATAACTACATATCTATATTTCTACATATTGATCGTCGCCAGTTTAAATACGCGTTTCCAAATCAAGTGCCTCACGGCTAGCAGCAGATACGTATGTTCAGGTTCTGCAAACTACATATATACTGTTTCCTCAGCTGTGTGAACCTTTTTGAAGTTTTTGTATTTCACTTGCACTTCAGCAGTAAACATACAACACGTACAGACAAATTAGTCTACCAACTGTGAAATCTACGGCTTACTAGATAAAGAGTGTGATACATGCTCAAGTACAAATTATCGATCTTTAACATTCTAAGAACCACGATGCAACGTTGGAACAAGGTACACTAATTTAAATTAATGTCAAAAAGACTACAGTAAAGAAAAGCAAGAGGAATTTTAAAAAAATATCGACATCTGGTAACTCTAGGAATGACGCTCCTCTGTGAAGTCCCAAACTGTTGTGGACTAAACTCTAGTCGGCGTTAACAGTGCGCGGCACTAACTGAACGCGCGCTGCATTAACAGCTATTTGAGTGTTTTTGTTAAAACAATGCAGGAATGATCAAGATTAACAGAAGCTCCAATTCTGTTTGACCATTCACAAATACGGATAAATCCTCATTTACTTTATTAATTACGATTGAAAACTCGCATTTATCTCTATTAATATAATATGAATGTCATTGGTTTCATTAATTTATAAAGTACTTCATGGTAAAAAATAAATTTCTCGAACTCTTGAAATGCTACTCGAAGATCACCGAATCTCCATAAAAATATTTCTCAACTACATTTTATTCATCATCTGCATATGAATTCAAAAATATCTAAACCCGTGAACATATCTACTTTTACTTCGTATTTCCGTAAGTTACGTTTTCTATTTTTTTTAATTCACAAGTCTGTTTCATAATATTTTTTCAAGAGTACATTTATTTTCGAAATTTGAATGAAGGAGTGTACTAGGTGACGGCAGCGTGGATGTCTCGGAGGATCTCCCGATTTGGAAAGCGAATGAACAATGTCCCACGCCATCACGAAAGCGGCTGCGCAGCAAAGGACGCGCTTGGAGGCGGGTCATGTCGCTCGAGTGGTTGCGCTGCGAAGGCTGGCTCCTTACGGCCCACGCACAAGCGCATAAACAGGACGGTTTCCGGGAAGGGCCAAGCAGTTATTGGAAAAACGACGATTTCATTACGCGCGCGGCTAAAAGGACATTGTGGCCTCCTCAAATGGCTAAAAGAATGCTGAATCAGAGTCCCGCTAATGCACTGAGAGAGCCGAAGATTGTGGTTAACGAGGAAGTAAGCATTAAATGATGGTGGTGTGTCCAGCAGCGGAGGTCGCTCGGCCGGCCGGCCGGCCGGGCAAACGGCGCAGGCGGAGGCGGAGGCGGAGGCGGAGGCGGAGACGCAAGCGGACGGAGCGACGGGGACGCACAGCCTCCACGAAGGCTCGAGACAAAAGAACAAGGGACAAGGGAGGCTGACTGTCGCTCCGGTGGGCGCAGCCAAAACCGCCGTCGATGCACACAATTGCAGAACAAGAGGAACGCGAGGTATAGGAAAACGTTAGTGTTAGACATTGTGTTTAACCCGCTAACAGCAGGGGCGAGGAGACGGCAGTGTCGAGGGTAGCATGGAGTGGGCGGTGAGGGCAACGGCAACGCAAAAGGCAGAGCGGAGACGTCCATACGTCGACGAGCGGCGGGAGGAGGGCCGGCCCTGCCAAGCGGACGGGGACGGAGTGGATAATGAGGCGATGTGAATGATATCGGAGCGGGGAGAGGCGGGGAGAGGCGGGGAGGGGCGGGGAGGGGCGGAGGCGGAGGGCGAGCATCCGCGCCAGGGAGTCACCCTCCCGGAAGGCGCACTCCCTTCGCAGCCGCCCGCCCCGCCGCTCGTCCGCCACGCGTTGCTCGTCAACGAGAGCGCGCGGAGCTGGAGGGCCGCGGACGAGCTGCTGGCGGAGTGGCGCGGAGGGGTCGCGCGAAGGGGCTGCCCGGACGCATCCGGCGGCCGAGGGCCAGCGCGCTCCCGTCGAGTGACCACGCTCCGCCACTCATGGCACGTCATCTTTTCATCGGTGTTTTCAAGACGTAGCTACCTTGTAAATGAATGTTTAGCATGACGTAGAGGTGATTGAAATGTGTAGTTATTGAGCCATTTTTGTCATTTTTTGACATTTTCCCTTTTTTACGTCATTTTTAAAAAAAATTGCGTCATTTTAACGAACATGGTTTGCTTTTGGTGTTTTTTGTTGAATTGCAGCCCGCTCCTGGCCCCTTTGCTCCCCGCCCCTGGGAGATACCTGGTTGGGGAAAACCCTGCTAGTTGACGGTAGGTCGAAGCCGGATCTCACCATACAGCGGGAGAAGATCACCTCCAATTCCCGAAGAAAAAAACATGCACTACACTTACGGGATTAATGACTTTGTTAGTTGACACTCCCGGTATCACTAACAATCAATCAATAAATCAACTTTTTCTTCGAGGGGCAGGAATCGAATGGCAAATTATTTTTCTATTTCCTTTTTGTGTTATGATATGTTAAATGTATGTACATGTATTTGGCCTTTTGGGGTCGCATTAATCCGACATTTTCCAGGAGTCGGTGTTCCTAGGCCTGGGCCCGTTTTTCTATTATCCACGCCTGGGGGTAAGGGAGACATGTGGCGAACACGACGTATTCCCATCACCATACCTAGCTTCCTTAGCCTGCCTGAGCCTTTTCTTCTTGGATTGGCACACCTGAATGACTCCAATCTTTTCAATCAAGCGAATTCAAGTTTCCAGATAAGTATTTGAATGGCGAATAACTGGTGGGATTTAGAGGGAAGTGTCCTTTGCATGTCTACACGAAGTCCAATCCAGCAAAATGTGGAGTAAAAATTTGGAACTTCTATGCTATGAATTTGCTTCAATATTTGCTTCGCAATTTGAAAATTCATTTGCTATGAATTTGCAGGTGTTCACAGGAAAAGAAAGAGAACTGAGTGAAAGAAATCAAGTATATACCTGACACCTCTTTGTATAAAGGATATTGTATCACTACTGATAACTTCTTTACCAGCATCCCATTAGCCAGATGAGCTTCTAAACCGTAACCTGATTTTGATAGGAACACTTGGGCAGAATAAGCAAGAAATCCCTGCTGACTTTCAGCCAATATCATATAAAAAGGATTATTCATCTATGTTTGCTTTCACATGTATCCTTGTATTTAAAGATATATTAGAGATATCCTTATATTTAGAGGTTAACATTAGTATCTTACTTCACAAAAAAGAACAAGGCTGCAATACTTCTACGTTCTGAACAGCATGATGTTCGCGGGAATGCTCCGAAGAGTCGAAGGATGTAATAATTTCGGGACTTACAGACAGTGGCGGCTGATCCCCGACATTTGGCATATATCCGCCGTGCAATTACATAACTTTCTGTTCTTGCCAGATAAGTGCGAGAAAGTAAAAATACACTTAATGAAGTTCAAATAAAATAAGATAAAAATGAAATTAAAACAAGATAAAAATATAAAATATATCATGAGTTTCTAGTGGAACAAATACTATTAAAATGCTTGAATACAAATGTGGTAGTAAAATGGAAAAATACATTATTTTGATTCACGTCGTATGAGGTTTCTTAAAACCAGAATTTTCCTTCATGTTTTGCATTTGGTGGGGGCTTCTTCATGGTGGGAGTCCCACCTTACCCACTCTTAAATCCAGCCATGCCTTTTTCCATATCAGGGCAGGCCAATAAGGGTTTTTTCGTCGAAGATTCGCTGATTTTCTCCGAAGCATTACAATACTTTCTCTTCACTGCGTACGTAGTAAGACGAGAAAATAAAAATTCTCAGTGCTACAACAGCACATGCTTTCCAGCATTATTTCCAACTTTTACAATTTAAAAAACTCCAGGGAGTTCAATGAAAATGAGACCTGCGCCATTTTTTTAGTCACCTTTGTTCTATCCGTGGAAATATTGAATTGAATCATAAACAACAATTTCAATTTTTTTCAAATATAGTTCCAATTTTTTTAATAAACATTGTCCTATCATAGCACAGAAAACATGCAGGTTCATGTAGTGGTATAAGATTGCGCAGCGGTTGCAAATAATCGCGAAAGTAATTGCTGTTTTAACTTCCATAGTTTGTTTATATTTTTTAGGATAGATATGAGAATAGATCAAAAATGGGCCAGGTCTCATTTTCGTTGAACTCTTAATTTTCGACTTAGTGAATCGGAGCGCTGCATTGGTGGCGTAGCATTGACGTATTTTCGGGTGACTGCAGTGCCTCCTGGATGGCGATAGTCACTAGCAGGGTTCGGATTATGATGACCTAAAAATTCTTTGAAACTATCCTAAAAAATAAAAACCTGAAAAATAAAATAAAAGTAACCTAAAAATTAGGGAAAAGACCTATTTAAAAAAACACTACTTTGTATGAAACTGTTACCTTAATTTATTTTATTATTTTATATAACCTTTATTTATATAAAATTATGTTTAATATAAAGTGTTCATTTTAGGAAGAAATGTAATCATTAGCTCCGATCTTTCAACCGTCAGTTTTGAAAGGTCGAGGTAGCTACTGAAGATCCGTGTATTTTTCGGAGTTAAAAGCAGAGTCCATTGCAGTAGTGAATTTCGCCATGAACTGATGATACAATAAAAACTTTGTTTTAGTGTAATTGTAAATTCAACAAAGCGGGGCACCGCTCCAGCCGGGACAAGCTTCAAGTCCCCGACTGTCTCCCGGCGTGTGTGATACTGTAGTGTATGTTAGTGTGTTTGTGAGGGGTCAGGATAGGACAAGGAAGTGGAAGGAAAGATCGCGTGCGGTCCGTGGCACGTTTGTTAGGGTACTGCTCCGGCATACGCCTGGTGTTCGAAAAAATGTTATACAAAGCAGAAATTTAAAAGAAAATAAACATGAAATAATGTAATTAGTAATAAAGAATATAAACATACTTCAAATCTCGGAGGTTTGGTTGAAAACATTCGGTGAACATGCTTTCGTTTGAAGCAACCATTCTTCCTAATGAAGTGTGCTTCCCGCTCACCATGCCCTCTTCAGCTGAAAGAGTTCACTCCTTTCCGGATTTGGAGGGAAACCGAGAGCGAACACGGGGGAAGTACTTCCGTGAAGTTGGCCGGAAAAAATCTGGGCTTTTAACCAAACTTGGTACATAGTTTGCCTAGGTTTGCCCACTAAAAAAGTTTGTTTGTATGAACAAACAAACTTTTTTAGTGGGCAAACCTCAGATAAAAAAGTGAGACGCGAAACAAATTTTCGGAAAAAAATTTAGACGCGAAACGAAATTTCAAATTGCTTCGCATCCATTTTTTTCTGTGGGCGGGCAAACAAAATTCCAGATTTTTTTTCCGGCCAAGTTCACGAAGCTGGGGGAAGTGGCCCTTGCGCGCCAGGCTTCTCAAATGGGCAAGTGCTACTGCGGGAGTTGTTTGCCGTGCCTGTCATGTACTTTCTCGCTTTATTTGTTACTTGGAATGTTCGAATAATCAGAAAGTTCAAAGAAAATGAGTCCTGCGCATTTTTTAAAGCATCTTTTGTCCTATCCGAACAAACAAAATAAGGAAAATAGCTGAAGCCGCTTTTAAGAATTTTGTTTATAAATTGCCTTTCTTTAAACTAAAAACCACGCGAAAACGCTTCGAATTTTGAAAAAGTTGTATATTACCATATTTAATGACCAAATTTTTTTAGAATCGATTTCATTTTCAAAAGTCTCTATCATAAATACTGTAGTTGTTCAATGTTAATTGTTTGAAATTGTCGAACATCCAGAGTTTTCAGAAAATTGGAACTTTGATTGACTCGAAAAAAATTTGGGGGTCGTTTTTGGAAAAATAATTGTTTAAAAATCCCTTCACTTAACCCAAAATTACGCAAAAAATATTCATATATTCCAAAAATTGTACAATATCATATTTAAAGCTATGTTTTGAAAAATAGGTTTCACGTAGGGAAAAATATGTCTTCAAAATTGTAGATATAAAAACGCCATAACAATTTGAACTTTTGCAATTTTCGAAAATTTAGATGGTTCAACGAAAATGATACCATACGTCCTTGCTCTAACCGAAGAAAAACGAAAATATTACAATTGGGGCTATCATCGAAAAAAGTTTAAGAATGTTGTGAAGACTTCATGTAATTTGCAGAACGTCGAGTTTCGCCACATTGATCGGGGAATATCAATTTTGGAAAAAATCGTCAGAGCAGTTTAGACCATAGGCCTTTAAGCCGGTGACCACGGACGGACGTACGGATTGACGTTTTGTCGTCAACCAATTTATCAGTATCAACGGCCCAAAAATAGTGAATTCTGACAATACATCGTTTTAGATGAAGTAATTTACTACATATTGGAACAAGATTTATCCACTTTTTCGATATCAGGTCCACTCAATATGAGATTTTCTCACGATAAATATTAGTTTTTTTGCAGCTTTACAGTGCTTTTTTTATATAACTTAAGTTTACGCGAGAAAGTAAAAGAATGTAAACATGAAATAGTGAGAAATTATATATATATATATATATATATATATATATATATATATATATACACACACACACACACACACACACACACACACACACACTAGCCTACCCGCGTGAGAACTATCGCATGTTAAACCCCACCCTCTTCCCTATTTTTCCATTTCCATATTAAGCCTGTAATATATCTTTTTCTTCAAGATCTGTCATCCTGCGTCACTTGTTCTCTATATCTCCTTGTAATTAATACACCCTTGTCAATACAAACTATTCTTATTTAAAGTTCTTACCGAGCATAGCGGTACACCCGTGTAATTCAATCATTTAGAATATCATGTAATTAGTTTCATATCACGTACAGTTGCAAATTCTACAGGCTCTGAACAGGTGGGGTAGAATCAAGAAACGTCGAGCCAGCAAAAATGTAATAGAATGTTTAAGAAGATCTCAACCCATAGAATACGATGTGAGATACATATCGTCGAGGTCTTCGGCCTCCAAATTTTAGTGTTTAAGGCCAAAAACGTTTAGGGGGACGTTTCGTTTAGGAGTTATTTAAAACTATAGAATGAAAAATCTGAGCGAGTGTTGTGGGATGCGTTATACATGATATTTAGATGCGTTTTTTAAACAATCTTTCATATTTTTAAGTGAAAGTGCAATTCGTTATGTCTTCGTGAAATTCTTATTCTTTAGAAGTATGCACATTTAAACCATATTCCCCTCCCATCTACTTTAGAATAAATAAAATAATTTCGTGGACACCAAGTAAGGCAGCACTTTGGACTCCATCTGAAAACCACACTCAACTGGAAAACTCACGCAGATAACAAAGTCCTGCAAGCCAAAATCAATATCCTACCACTGAAACCGCTTTGTAAATAAAACCACTACACTCTCATTAAACAATACAGTTATATGCAAATCCATCAACAGGCCCGACCTCCTGCACGCATGCCCAATATGGACAATTAACCCCCAACCCCATCCAAACTGACCATCATCTCGTATTTCTCTGTTGTTTTTTCAATTCTCTTTTCGCTATCTCGTTTTTTTTCTTTTCTTTTTCAAAACTCCACATGATCATCCAAAGCAGAAATCTCAAACTGGATGGATATACAGAACGCCAAATTCGAATAAAAAACAGGTATCTTTTAAATGCATTCTTGAACATACTCAGCTACCTAGAATAAAGAATTGAACTGCTCTGTTACTTTTGAACATTCTCAAATAAAAAAACTTGCACTTAATACAACGACACATCCTTTTATAACAAATTGTTTTGTCTAATCAAATTACTTCTATTAATTCCAAGAAAAATATAAAAACAATATTATTTTCAAGTGCTCAATATGCTTACCCACTCACTTAAAATCAACATTTCTATCTCCTGTTGCTTTTAAATAACAATTTATGAATGTAGCTGTTGATGTTCAAATTTTCTCTCAAACGAATTAACATTCACGTATACCTAATTCATAGATAATAATATTCAAATTTTAAAGGAAGGCCCTATGGCCGTTGTTTTCAATGTTTTAAAAACCTTATGTTATAAAACTTACAAGTAACATGAAGTCATAAAATTTTATTAACAGTCAGGTTTAGCTAACGGCGCAACGGTTGAAATTACTCTCCTCTACGCGCGAAGTTAATCTTGAGGGTGGGATAGTTTCCGGTTTCTGGCTTGTGATCTGAGAATCTGAACACGTAACTGAATTTTATTAGAAGTTTATTAGAGAACTTAGTAAGCCCTACGGAACCAAACTTAATTCCTTTAGACTCACAATACTCCTCTAGTTTTTCTGAGACGTTTTCTCGGGTGTGTGGGCGTATTTTTTACTATAATATAATACAGAGACAAACTTCTGCTAGTCTCTGTATTATACTATCATTATTGTTGAATCACATTTACAATATGATATCGAATATCTATCGTAAATTGCGTATTTAGGGTTTTTAAGTTGTAACTTTGCACACACATGAGGATTAAGTTCTATTAGTGCTGTTCCAAAATGTTCAAGATTAGTGCAGTTGGAGAGAAGACATAGTATAAGTAATTTTGTAGCGAAAAATCGATTTGTGTATGAGGATGAATGGATGTGTCACGCATAACTATTAGATTATAAGTTGTTTTAGATAAGACTTGGAAATACGTCAAGATCTAGTTTGCTGTTCCGGTGATCATTAAGATATTTTGTTTTCGAGGGACTTTACTTCAAATATTGACATTTTCAATATTTTCTGAAAAATGGCTTAACATTTTATCTTAAAATTGTTTGCTCATATGGAAGAAAGTGCATTTATAAGTATGGTATTGTTCCGATTTTCATTAAGACTCCTGACATTTAGAAAATTGCAAAAATTATATTTATATTTCAAACACTAACGGATTTCGTTTCGAAAGAAGTTTGAGTTTCCTACATATAAAAATTTCATGATTTTTGTTTTATATGAAAAATCTCCAGTTGTGGGCTTCTGATTTTTTATCGCTTGCTATTATTAATCGGTTTTATAGTATAAACACTAAATTTTAACAAAATCATAAAATTAATAGATTCAAGCTTATCTGCCGTAATTTGTTCTGTGTTGTTAGAGAATCTAATATAGAGAGTTTTCTTAAGTTCGAAGAATATTTGAATACAAAGATTTGTAAGAGCACGTAACGCAATGTTTAGCAATCGTCTAACGCGGGTGTCCTTTCACAAAACAATTTCAGTGGTGATAATTATGCGGTTCATCACGTTTTTAAGGTAAGGTAGACAGCAGGATTTCATTGCTATATTTCGTTACTACCTACATGTACTACGTATCTTAATATAAGACATTTCCATTACACTTTCAAGATGTGAGAGATGCTCTGAGTTCACAATAGTGATTGTATTGTTCCAGAATATGTAAACCTCCCTAATTTCATAAGTCTACGAAACATAATACTGAACGACATGAAACAATTTTTTCGGAGTTTTCTGTGTAGTGAATCTGTATAACTTTTCAATTTTTTTTACAGCCACATCCCACACATATCTAAAATGCGGCGTACATGTTTGATCCTTGAAATTTTAAGACATGTCCTACCTTTCCAAGACATTTTTTAATCATATTCATTATATTGGCATGGGTATTTTCTGCATAAATTCATTCAATTTCACATCTTTAAACGATTTCATACGCTTGTTTAAACATCTGAGTAATTGTTGAGTCATAACACTAAGAACAGGAAACGTTTCGGTATGCCGCGCACTCCCACACGTTTCTTCTGCCAAGATGTCCTCCTGGGTCAAAAACAAACAAACAAACAAACAAAACAAACTCAAAGTTAATAGCCACATACTCTTGTGTCAGTTTTTACATTCTCGCCCTTACGAAGATACTTCGTAAGTAGAGAAATCGGGCGCCGGAAAACGGCAAATTTTCGGCAGAAAAACGTATTGCCGGGCCCTTGTTCCGGAAAAGTGGATAAATCCTGCTACTTAATATAGAAAAAAATCCTCTAACACGTGGTGTAGCTAGAATCCATGTTTTGTGGGTCCTTGATACCAAAAAATCGATTGACGGTAAAACATCTGCCCGTCTGTGATCAACGCCAGAGACTAAAAACCGTTCAGCCGATTTTCTTCAAAATTGATATTCCCCGATCGATCTGAAACAACCCGACGCTTGGTGAGTTTCAAATGGATATTTTAATTGAGGGTACTTTACATGAAGCCCCAGAAAACATTTTCAACATTTTCTCAAAAACGACTCCAGATTATTTGATTACTGTTTGATTGAACTCAATCTTTGTCCTCAGATAGCGTAAAGAACGCTTAAGAGTGCAGGTCACATGTTTGTTGAAATCCCTGATTTTTCAATAATTGCAAAAGTCCAATGTTCTATGGAGGCCATCTTCTTACAACCATAATATTGAAACAGAGATTTTTTCTTAATGAAATTTTTTTAAAGACGAATCTTTAAATTTTAATTAAAATTAATTTTCAAAAGACATTTACAACACATTAACATTTTTTCATTTTTTCTCACGGATATAAGGAGGGATGCTTAAAAGAATGGCGTGAGTCTCAGTTTCGTTGAACTCTCTAAATTTTCGGAAATTTCAAATTTAGAAATAATGTGAGAAAGTATGCGTTGGTGTAGCATTCTCACGATAAATATTCGGTTTTTGCAGCATAACAGTACTTTCTTGTATTACTTAAGTTTATGCGCGAAAGTAAAAGAATGAGCTCGGGCATTTATTACAATAAATTATTAGATAGGAAGAGGATTTCCAACTTCTCATGCCCTGCGGCGAGCCCTACCTCTCTCTCTCTTCCATTCATTCTCCGCCCTGCTCCGCCCTGCCGTCCTTCTCATTCCCTTCTCCGCCCTGCTCCTTCCTACCATGCTCTGTCCGGTCACGCCCCGATATCCCTGTCATTGACTAAAGAACATATACCTCTTTACTCTATGTCCCTGTCATCTCTTAACCCTCATTTGGAAATTTCCGGACTACCTTGCTCACTTTCCCACAAAAATTACATTTTTCTTATTTGGAGTTCCAGCTCCTAAACATTCTTCACTGTATAACTAAAAGCAATAAACAAATCTAAACTACAAAATAAAATACAGGTACTTGTAGACTCACGTATATTATTTTTGTGGAGTTTTATATATTATTCCAAGACTGTTAATAAATTGTCACGTTCTGAAACATACTTTTTTTATATTTTTCTTCTATTGCACCCATAAAGAAAGTTTTCAAATTGATCTGTCAACTCGTGACCTCGACGGGACGTACAGTTGTAAGCGGAGTATAGCATGCGAAAGTTCTTGCACGGATACTGTAGAACATAGTTCCGGAGCAATAGATGTAGATGGCATAAAGCAATAATGAATCATAATCATAATAGTAAATGAAAATACTTGTATCTAATCTGAAACATAATTACCCGTTTTTATAATTATTCTGAAGACGACAAAAATATATATGTTTAAAGTCCTATCTGGTAGTAACATATAGAATAAACCTTATTTGTTCAGGTAAATCAATTCAGGGTATCATTGCAACATAAGAACAATAATGATCCACCAACATTGCGTTGAGTGTACATAATAAATTGACAATGTAACGAGTCACTTAACAAAACAATATTAGGTTCATTATTTTATCTGAAGTGTAAGATATTATGGATCTTGAAACGTCAATAATAGAAACCAAGGACTCCCAATATTTCTATATTGCTTAGACAAATATTTTAAGATAAATTAATTTTTGCTTATTTTTTATAGAAAAAATAATAAATTCAGTCATTGGGAGCACTTGATACGCAAAAAAGCACAGTTTAGTCTTAATATGTAAATGATCATTGCTTAATTACAAACAACTGCACTAAAATCCTACACATAATGAAGAAAAAAGTACAACTATAATTGATATGCAAAAAAATGCACAGATTAGTCTTATATGTAAATGATAATTGTTTTAATTACTTACCACTGCACTAATCTCTGGCACATATTGAAGATAAAAGATCAACTAAGTGGGCCCAAAACATACTAACGTATTCCATTTTACCCATTTGAACATGAGAGTTGTATAAGACCAAGAACTCCCAAATTTTTTATTTGCTTAGACAAAAATATTTTTATATAAATTAATTTTTGCCTATTTTTTATTAAGAAATGGATGAATTCATTCATTGGGAGCAACTGATATGCAAAAAACTGCACAGATTAGTCTTAATATGTAAATGATCATTGCTTAATTACAAACCACTGCACAAAACTCCTGCACACCTTGAAGAAAATAGTTCAACTGGGTGAACACAAAACATTCAAATGTTTTCCATTTTACCCATTTGATCATGAGAGCTGAATAATCGAAACTAAGTACTCCCAGATATTTTATTTGCTTAGAAAAAATTTGTTTCGATAAGGTATTGGCCTATTTTTTTTATAGAAAAATGGATGAATTCATTCATTGGGAGCAATTAATATGCAAAACAATTACACAGATTAGTCTTAATATGTAAATCATCATTATACTAACTAACATACTATCTGCACTAAACTCCCTTATATATTGAAAAAGTATGTTCAACTGTGTGGACCGAAAATATACATTTTCCATTTTTTCCAATTTGAACATGATAGCTGTGTAAATAGTCAAATGAGAGTCCTAATGAACAGCTGTCCTGCTATTAGGAGAAATATTCACAATTGTTACCTTCTTTACAGATTTTTTTTTCAATGGTGAGTACTTCAAGTCAAACTTGCCTCTGAGTAGCCGATGCATATTTTTATAGACTGCCTATAAAGATAGGCAGTCTATAAAGATAGTGCGAAAAGTTGCACTTATAGTCTGTTTTGACAACTGTGACATTCGTTTGTTTGTTGTTTTTTTTGTGACATGTTTTTGGACACTCACATTGTTTTAAAAAATTCAGTTGTCACAAATTTCTCGAAAAGAAAAGGTGGTTTTGAAACTATACGATATCTATATATTGTACATTACTGTATATTCTGTACTGCATATTATTGTACTCTTTACTCTAAACATACCTTACTTTTTGAACACTTTCAAACTCATTATATCGTGATGAAAAATGATTTCTTGCCACTTTGTATATAACACGGACTAAGAACAATGCATGGACATTGACATTCTTTACCACTTTAGTTACGGCTTTCTTTCAACTGTTCCAACAGCGTTCACACAGGGAAATTAAATAACCTTATTCAAACCCTAATGTAATTTGTAAAAGTTCTGGACATTAATTAAATCAGTGGCAGTTTTCAGACGTCATACTCTGGTAGTGCGTAGCTGAACTATTGGCATTGATGGACTCTTGAATTTGTGATAAAGCTAGGCGACAAATGTTCATGAAAGTAATTATGTTGTAAATATATTACTGCTTATTTAAACCAGCCTATGTCTCCTGACCCTTAAAGGATGCTAGCACAAAAGTTTCATCGGCATTGGTTCAATGATTCTGCGATTCCGCTCTGTAAGACAATGCACTTGTCTTTATATATTAGTATAGAGTATAGATTATTATTATTATTATTATTATTATTATTATTATTATTACTATTATTATTATTATTTCAGCAGAGAGAAAAACTATTACTGCTACAACGACACATACTTTGTCGGATTAGACCTAACCAAAAATGAGAGCTGCGCCATTCTTTAAGCGCCTTTTTCTCTCGTCGCGTCCATCGCCCTCCAGGCACAGGCTGCCGCGCTTCTGAGCTGTGAGGTACGCGAGCAGCAACGTAACTTGAAATGCGCACTCCATCCCTGCAGCGGAAGTAACGAAAGTTACGAATAGAGTTCCCTGGTGCACAATGCAGTGTCGAAACTCACGTGCACCCCAAAAATCTTTCTTTTTGGTGGAGATAAGCGACGTGAGAGGTTGTGAAGTGCCATGAGATGGGATTGTGGAGGCAGTGCTGCGTTGTCGGTCTCCGGTATGACGTGGCTCTTCACTACAAATATGAGAGGAGGTAAATGGATTGATAAACTTTGTACTTGAGTTAGTTGTGGAACCTGTAATTCATGCGGAGAGGTGGTTCGAGGTGCATTGTAGGTTGAAGGGAGGGATGCGTGCATATGTAATTGGATAGGAGAGTGGGAAATATATACGTGAACTGTATTATTAAGTAATTAATGTTGGTGCAAAGACAAGCATTTAATTCACGGTTGTAGGGATAGTCGAATAGTTGTATAGTCGAATTGTGGGCGGGGGTGATGAGGTTAGAGGATCAATCTCCCTTTAAGCTGAGATGCGGTATTCCAATTTGGAATTGTGAACGTATTGTGGGTGTAAGTCCTGTCGTTTGAAGTGGTAAGTGACTTTTTCTGACTGCGCTTTTCCCAGATGTGTAATATTATTTTAAATACAAGATGTCCTGTGGCATTATTCCAAGTTGTTATAAAGAGACTGATAAATGAATTTGTGCATGTTAATGTATCAATTATCAATCATCAATATACATATTTGTATTGTGAACCAAATATTTAATAATGGAAAAAGAGCTTGAAGAAGGTGGACTTTCACTTTCATTAATTGGTACTGTTGACAAATTTGTACTTTCTATTTGTAACTTATAATGCAATTTTCTTACTATAAGGAATATGTTAAGAGTAGAAACATTATTTCTGTATTGTTTCTCTTGTGTTTTTATTTTTATTTTTGAGGGACATGCAGATGCCTGTGTACCACTGTTCTTTATTAAATGTCATTGTTTCTCCAAACATTACTCTTTCTTTTCTTTTTCGTCGGAATGTGTGTGTGTGTGTGTGTGTGTGTGTGTGTGTGTGTGTGTGTGTGTATATATATATATATATATATATATATATATATATATATAACACACACACACACACACTAGCGTAACCGCGCGAGATCTATCGCATGTTAAGACCCACCCTCTTCCCTATTTTTCCATTTCCACATTAAGTCTGTAATATATCTTTTTCTTCAATACTCTGTTATCCTGCGTCACTTGTTCTCTATCTTCTTGTAATTGATAACAATACCATACACCCCTGTCAATACCAACTATTGTTTAACGTTATTACCGAGCATAGAGGTACGTTCATGCAATTCAATCGCTTAGAATATCAAGTAATTAGTTTCATTTCACGTACAGTCGCAATTCTACAGGCTCTGAACAGGTGCGGTAGAATCACGTCGAACCACCAAAAATATACGACGAACCGCCAAAAATGTAATAGAAAGTTTAAGATCTCATCCCATAGAATACGGCGTGAGAAACGTTTCTTTGAAGCCTACTAGTTCCAAATGTCCTAACGAGAATTTTTACCCCCGAATGGAAAACTTTCTCAGGAAATACGAAATATTTTCAGAATGCCAACATGGATTTAGAAAATCAAATACTAAGGAAATGTCGATAGTTTCTTTGCTTAAAGATGTCGCTTCATCCCTCGTTCAAAATGAGGCACGTATTAGAATGTCTTTAGATCTTATAAAAGCATTTGATTTACTGATCACATTTTACTTTCAAAATTATCTTCACCAATTTGCTGTGTTGCTCTTGTTGATGGTTATATCTAACAACAATATCACTGATTACTGTAATAATGGGGCATTATTTACTCAACTTTCCAAATCATTTCCAATTGTACATGGCGTCTCATAGGGTTCAATTTTAAGCCCTATTCTCTTCATATTGAACGTAAACAATGTGCCCTCTTCGACTCGAAATGGAGGAACTGTTTTCTTTTCTGATGATACGAATATTAGTATAAAGAAGACAAAAATAACACAAAATCAGAAGTTTGAAATTGGTTTTGACAATAACAAATTAATAGTAAATGAAGAGAAAACTCATTTTTTTCTATGCAGTTTTCCATTTCAAATAAACAAGTGTATACTCCGTTGAAAATGAAAGATGTGCTAAAACTGATGCTAAGATAATTAAAAATGGGTGGGTCTCTCAATTCCATCAAAAATAAATGAAATATCTATTTCAATTAATGGAAGGGAAAATTAAGTTTATTATACTATGTGTTTTGTGCTATCGATAAGTCATTTTACCATGCAAAAGGTGAGGTAGCCTTTTTTTTGTTCATATTGGTATTAGTAAGAAATCCCTGAATTTTCCACCTTGAAATATTTTTGGCCCCTAAGCCACGAAATTTTTGGTTATTTTTTGTTTTGTTACCTAATAACTGTTTATGGTGGCTTTTAATGCAAAATGATTATGTATAATTTTAAACGTCATAAAAGTCTATACAAATTTGCTTCATAAAATATGTTTCTTAATCAGATAGTAAGTGAGCTACGAGGTTTTTAAAAATTCACTAAATTTTCCTTTTTATTCTGAAATTTCCCCAAATCACTAATCTCTCTAATGCAATATTATTGGGTTCCAAAGGTTTTTATAAATAAAAAAGTGATTAAATATTAAAGTTTTTAATAATGACTGAGGTTAAATTCACGTTTGAAAGTTCTGGAAAGTATTGCAGTAGGCTTATACTTTCTGCCACCTAACATGATTTACTACTTATGTCAACATTTCAATGGAATAAAATGAAGTTATTTACTTCTTATCTAAAGAAGTTTCAAAGTATGAAGAAACAAATCCAGAGTTAGGATACGTGCCATCTTTCTTTGAAACTGCATTACTTGAAACAACTTAAGTTCTATGAAATAAAGAAACAAAACTAAATAATGAAGCTTTCAGTCAGTTCATGTTTGACAACGGAGATTAGGGCGCACAGCGTGTTAACTCGGGGGACCGCAGTCGAGTTTTTTTCGGAGTCTTATTACACCTACCACATTAAAGGTAGAATTTTTTTCTGAATGAAATCTGGTCTTTAAAGACAGATCTTGAAATAAGATAAAGAACAATTTTTCGAAAATATGAGTAATTTTTGCTTAATTTTGCGTGAAATATAGACAATTTTATTTTTTTAGTTTTTTTTTTTTAATTTCTCCTTATATCTAAGAAATGGTAATAAAAAAAATCGTGCTAGTCTCATTTTTGGTGATCTCGCTGTATTTTCAAAAATTACAAAATTTTTACATTTAATAATTACAAAATTGAAGTTAAAGAGCTTTGCTTTAAACATCTGTTTAAAAAATCAACTCTTTAAAAAAAGGTCATGAACAATGTTTCAAAAAACGAGTTTGACGTAATTTGTGATTGAAATAAAAAAAATTGATACAAAATCCTTTTTCTCATGAACGACTCCAAATTTCGTATTTCATTTTTTTTTCACGGATAGAACAAAGGACATAAAAACTGCCTCTAATTCTCGCTGAACTCTGAATTTTCGAAAATTGCAGGTTGGAAATAATGGTAAAGAATAAAAGTGAGTACGGCCAAAGAAGTGCGTGGTGTAGCGGTAAAGTGAATGGCAAATTAACACGATGGATCTGTGTCACACGAGTCTCGGCGAGATTAACACGAGTCTCGGCGAGGAAAAACAAATTGCTGGTTGGAAACACTTTTCCAGGCTCATGAACTAGCTTAATATTGCGGAGCTTAACAAATACTGCGAGAAAGTATGTGCTGTTGGAGCACCACTAGTGGGTTCGGTGGTATAACGGTAAACGTACCGGGCTGTTGAACCTGAGTTTGCGGGTTCAAACCCGATCGAAGCCGTGGATTTTTAAGGGCGAAAAAATCCTTCGTACGCCTTCCCTCGGAGGTGAGGTAAAGCCGGCTGTCCCATGTAGTAATTTACTGCATGTAAAATATCCTCAAGCCTAAAAGAAGCCTCTGGGCAAAATTGAGATCCGCCAGTTTCGTCGGACAAGATAATACCTCCTTTCTCCGCTAAGTGGTGAAAGGAGCGTTTCAAAATTTGCGTGGTTAGACGGAAGAGCGGGCCTGATGGCCCGAGTCTTGCCACGTAAAATAAGGCATTAACGAAACTAAACACTTGTAAACTTTTTACGTAAAATAAATAAATAGATAAGCAAATAAATAAAAATTGCAGTAATCAATGTGAGATTTTTGACGATTGCATGGGATTTGGACGTTTTTCCTTCTCTTACTGTTACGAGATAAGATGTTTTAACTAAACTTTTATGAGTGTGTATCGGTTTACAAACAGGAGTTTATTGATTTCTCACGGTCTGTAATTATATTTCGAAATATTCCAAGGTTTTTTTATAAACGGGATTTTTAGTTTTCATATGTCGTACTAATGGTTTCATTAATTTCGCCAGAGCGGTTGCTCTGTGGCTATTCATCCAGTGAGATCTTTTTTTTATTTAAGTTTTTATTTCCTTGTTCGACATTATTATGTCTTTCAAGGCTCAGTGAGATCTAAATACCTATCACTTCATCTGAAATACTGTATCACTGTATTTCATCCAACTCTAAATTTAAATATCTATCACTGTACGTACTGTACATATTCACTGGTCGTAGATGGTCCAACTAGTTTATTCACAACTTAATTTTACTTTTTCTTTAGAAACTGCAAGAAGACCAATTGTTCTGACGTAGAACATTTTCTCGCTTTCTTTATTATATTAGGGAATTAGGAAAACTAATGGTAATCAAAACCACATATTTCCTCGTATTATTTGTATTAATTGACGGTATAACGTCAGTCCGTCTGCGGTCAATGCTAGCGCCTAAACCGTTCAGATAATTTTACTCAACATTAATATTCCTCGATTGATCTAAACAAACTGGTGGCCCTAGGAGTTTAAACGGGATATTTTGATATTTTCGGTGAAATTAAGAGAATTTCGGTGAATGATATTTCGATTGAAATTCTTGATATTTATAAAATAATTCCGGAAATCCGTAACTTTCTTCAGACCACAATCACGTACTTGAGGAAAGGTACTTCAGAGATTGTGACTGGTAACACTCCAATTAAAAGGGGAATCTTTCAGGATGACTGTTTGGCACTCTGGTTTTGCACTCTGGTTTTGCATGGCTTTAAATGCGTTAAAGACCATTTCAAAAAATGATGGAGTTGCAATAAGATACCAAAGCAAAACACAATGCTCTCTCAGCCACCTCTTTTATATGGATGGTATAAAAATATATATGCTCCTTCAAATGAGAACCTCCAAAGTCTTCTAGAAACGGTTGAAATATTCTCAAATGATATTCACTTGGAACTGGGATTAGATAATTGTCTCACTCTGCATATTTAAAAAGGTAAAATTGATCAAAGAGAATTTAATGAATTAAAAATACCTAATTTAGAAGATGGTGAACTTTACAAGTATCTGAGAATAATGTAAGCTGTGGGAAACAGAGATTCTCTTGTTGAAAATTCTCTTAAGATGGAATTCAAAAATCGTCTACACCAAAAAATTAGATGAAAAAGTTATCTCACAAGGAAAAACCTTATAAAAGTCATAAATACCTATGCAATCGCTGTTTTACGTACAGCTTCGGTATTATTAAATGGTCCTCAAATAATCTCCAAAATCTTCAAAGACTAATTCGTACAACAATGACAAAATATAAAAAGCATCACCACAAATCTTGTATAGAGAGGTCTACGCTGTCTAGAAGCCTGGGAGGGAGAAGCACAATTGACATCCACGAACTACACTCGAAACAAATCACTTCACTCAGAGAATACTTCCATAAATCAAAATTGACATTGATACAAAAAGCAATTGTGTTCGCAGATAAAAATATTATCCCTCTACATCTGTACCAGCATACGATTCAAGAAATTACCTTTCAAACTGAAAAACAAAAGCAAGACCAGAGGTCAGAGAACCAAATTTACGGTAAAATATTTCACGCCTTTCACGATCCATGCACAGATTTCTCAGCCTCTATAAAATGGCTAGCAAATGGTGATTTATATGCTGAAACTGAAGGTTTCATGCTAGCCATTCAAGATGAAGTTATTCCTACCCGAAACTACAGAAAACAAGATCCCAAGGTTCAATCGGATAAATGCCACACATGTAACGTGTGGACGGAAAATATAGATCACATCATTTTAGGATGTGCAACCCTCGCACAGACAGATTACACAATGCGCCATAACCAGATCGCTTCCATTATACACCCACAAATTGCAAGTAACCATAAATTTAGTGATAATCCTACATGCATCGTCATGTATACACACAAACCTGAATCTGTGTTGGAAAATGAAAAGTTCAGAATTTCTTTCGATCGCACAATTTTGACGCACAAGTCTCTAGAACATAACCAGATATTGTGATAACTCTCAAGGTACCAAAAACTACTTTTCTTATTGATGTCGCAGTCCCTTCCTACGGAACACGCAAAAAGAGAAAATAAGGAAGTACAGCAATTTGGCATATCAAATCAAAGATCAATGGAAACAGGGCCAAGTATTCATTCTCCCAATAATTATCTCCAGTAATGGCCTTATAGAAAAGCACGTCAAAGATAACCTTCAAAAACTTAATATCCCTCCAAGGCTTTAAAAATTAATGCAGATGTTAATTAATGTTATCTTAAATACTTTCCGCATTGTCCGAAACTTTCCAAATTCAGATTCTTAAATAAATAGCAAATACAGTTGACTCCGATTGTAGTGAACCGGATATAGTGAACTTAAAGTGACTGGTCGCTTTTCACATACATTACAAATAAGCATAATAAGATTAGGTTATAGTGAATCTGAACCTCGGCTATAGTGAACGTAGGAAATATGTCCTGGAAATTACTCGTACTTCCCACCTGGAAAAGAAAATATCACCTCAGTGCCACAAATTCCAACACTAGGCAGCTTGAAAAAAATATCGCCTGGCAAAGGACATAATAGAAGTCCCCCCTTAGGTGAAGGTAGCGGACCGGGAATAGGCACCTTACTGATGACCTTATGCCACTCAGTTACCCTGCGGAAACAAAGGCATGTGTGGGATACAACTGGTGGCAGCGAAGCACGGTTGTTTACTTCAGTTTCAATAATGGTGTTACTTGATATTCCGCAGGACAAAGCGCGTTGAGTTCTACGTAGGTGACAGGAAGCATGCGTCTGCCACAGCCTAGCGATATCTGCCGTACTACGCGAAAAAGCGATCAATTTCATTAGCCGCTTGCGCCATTCCGCTACCGAAAAGATTTCGTATGTTATTAGTAAGGTTCGGAGGTTAATGCTCTATAAAAAGGAAAATGCATGCAAATATGCTCTAAAATTTGTAAAATATGCCACAGAACGAATGAAATATGGTCTAACAACACTTTTATACATTCATGAACAATTAAAAAATTGTACAGTTAATTTAGTACAGCCACTTTCAGAGCAAGTAAAACTATTTCTTCATCTTCCTCTTTCTATTTTCCTTTATTTCTGAAAAAGAAATAAAAGTTGCAAGATGAGATCGGGCAATACTTGAAATAGTACGTTACATCTTCGGGTGTCAAATTATGCTCTATGTCACTCAATTTTGCATATTTGTCTTTACTTAGTACTCCAGCGATAATTTTTAAAGTAAAATATTCGGAATTCTTTTCTAGCAGGTTGTTGAATTTCTTTGCAATTATTTTTGCTGTTGACCCCCGAGCTGTTTTCAATGTATTTTCTGTTTCTTCCAGTAATTCAAAGAAGTCACATAATTGCACATCTCTTTCCTGCATCTGAGTAATTTTCTTGGTTAACATTCCAAAATTGGAAGATGTGTAGCTTAAATTTTCCTTATGAGAAATGATGATGAGAAATGAGAAACTATTTATTAATACTTTTACAACGTGCATGGACGCACTGCTTTCAGCATTCAATTTCTCAATCACTTGCACCACAGAAACGAAATTTTGACTGTAGTATCGCTACTACAGCATCGACCCATGTATCCCATCTTGTTACAACTAGCTTTGGAGGAAGAGGGATATGAGGAGCAACTTTTTTCTCTGAAAATATGGCATGTGGATGGTCACTTAAGAAAAACCTTCATGTTTGAAATAAATCTGTCAACTTTGCGCGAACTTGCAAAATTTTTGGATAGAGTACTTTTAGTCCCGACGCAGCCTTAATCATGTAAGGAGCAGCATCCGTAACGAAAGGCAAAATTCTCTGTCGCTGAATACGTCTAGGAAATATAGTCTGCATGGCATTTTCGAAACACTGAGCAACTGTAGAATGGTTTGTTTTTTCTACTTCTTCTATATTAACTAAATATACTTGTCCTACCTTATTTAGTTCTAAAACATCCACTATCACGCTCACAATATCTCGGCCACATGAATCAGTTGTTTCATCCATAGAAACCCACAGATTTTTGTCCTGAACTGCATTTGCAATGTTTGCAACGATTTGATCATACAAATTGCTGACATAAGTTTTCCGAGGTGTCGATTCATCTGGGACGAGTTTGCCACACTATTTTTGTAAAAAGCTTCTAAGTTGAGGATTGCTCAGTTTAGACAGAGGAATATTGGCTGCAACAAAAGCTTCACATAAATCTTTAGAAAACTGGCGAAGTTTGCTTCTAGAATTTTCACTCGCAGTAAATGAGAGCACAGGTTGAATTATTCTGTTCTTATTCTTCCTGAACACATTATTTTTGTGCTATGTTATTTCTAGATGCTGAAACACCAAGAATCTTATCGAATTTCCGACGGTAGTCTAACAATATTTACAAAATAACACGTCATCTTTTGAGAAAATGTCACTGCCAAACTCACTAACAAATACTTTTAGTTTATCTACTTTACTCCCTATAACTGGAGGCATGGCACCAAAAAATCAGGATGTTCGGGATTCGATTATTGTTATTCTTGGAAGAATGGCAGATAATCTCAACTTGCGGAGTAGTGCGAAACGTAATGTCTGATTTCCCATCTTCTCTGATTTCGTCTACTATATAGGGCTGCACAATGCAATTTTGCCCGAGCGTCACGGTCAGAGCAACCTGTCCAGAGAGATAACCCCGGCGCCCTGATACATCCTCCGCGTTTTCTCGTATTTTAGAAGCGGAGAAGCGGTCAACGGATGTGCAGGCGGTGTAGGGTCTTTCTTTTCTTCCCGCATCGTCTTAAGGCAAACTAAGGAAGCTCTGGCCCTTGGAGATGACCCTGAGCGCTCATGCTCTCAAGTTGCTTTGTTAATATTCACATTTATAAAGTACATGTTTCGGTTTGAAGAGACAAATATACACATTAATTGAAATTCCAAGAGAAATATGCTGCATTATGAATAAGAAAGCAATATAATATGAATAATAACTTCAATATAATGGAAATATGATGCATTAACACAAATGCACTAAATACGCACTAAAATGCTATACAAAATAATCGAATTTCTGTTCGTTTGATTGAGTCTTGTGTACATTTAATAATTAGCATATTACAGAGCTCATAATTAAAAAGATGATTTTTCATAAACTTCCGGGTTTCAGTAATTAGGCGGCCTTAACGGGTCTTCGGAGAGTGCGACGGTGTTCCAATAGTGCAAGAGGTATTGAAGTGTGTCAAGATTGCATTACGATACTTAGACACAGAGGGCAATGCTGAATCAAATATGGAGAGAGCACGAACTCTGAAGAAGGACCTAGAGAAATTACTGATGAAAAAGTACGAAGCAAACAATTGAAAATAATTGATTTATTAAGGACAAATGAAGATATTGAAATTTTCAGTTCATGTTGTTAATGTATTTTGCTGTATCTCTGTATTAATAAAATCTATTGTTATGGAGAAATTCTATTTAATTTTGACATCATCGGATATAATGAACCTCGGATATAGTGAATCAAAAATGTTAGTCCCCAGATATTGACTGTAGCCGAAGTTTACTGTAACACGTTTGGCGAAAATCCCGTTCTTATTTGAGAACCAGGTCTTCCTGTGAACCAGCAATGTATAAATAATAATAATAATAATAATAATAATAATAATAATAAGGCATCAGCGAATAGGTAACAGAAATCTAGTATGCACATTTGATTTAAAAAATGAAAGACGATGAACAAAATACGCCAAAATTAAGATTCACACAATTTAAATACCTGAGGAAAATAATTCAGGAAAATGGAATGAAAATTAAGGTCAATGAATCTAGATATAAAAAATGGAAACAGCATATCGTCTCACCCAACATATCTATAACAATGTATTTCAGAGGAGACACTATAATACGTAATAAAGCCATTACCCCAGAATGTCTATATAGCTCAGAAACACTAATTTTGAACTGAAAAAATCATTAGGAAAATTTGTGGTCCAAAATTCACTGACGAGCAGTACAGACCCAGAAGCCAAAAAAACAAAAGCAAAAAAGACAATATACGGATATTCAGAGTGATATCAGAAAATGTAGACTAATTTTTTTATGGACACATCAAAATAATGAATACTAATCGTCTTACCAAACAAATAGTTGGAATTTATGGGACTAGAAGTAAAGCAGCAACTGACACTATAAAATGGATCAACGAAATTAAAAAGGACCTTAAAGTATCAGGGATCACAGAAGAAAACATTCAAAATAGGAACACATTTAGATGTTAAGTGCAGCAATGACGGATTGATTTGAAAGAAGTACCAAAGTGTAGAACAGGAAAAGCTTGAACCAAGAGAGAAAAAAGGGCACGCCAAAGGATGAAAGAAATATGGGCACAAAGAAAGGCTAAGAAACACATCTGAGTACTTTGCGTAGTCCCAATTGCGCTTATTCGCAAGAAGAAGAAGGAGGAGAAATAATAATAATAATAATAATAACAACAACAACAACAACAACAATAATAATAATAATAATAATAATAATAATAATAATAATAATAATAATAAATGCCGGCCCCGTCGTCTGCGCGCTGCAGGTTCGAGTCGTGTTTAGGTATGGTTGTATTTGTGATTGTCCCTTTACCCCTCATCACCATCCTATCATCACATAATTCATAACTCAAGGCTTAACAACCTTGTCTTACGAAGGGATTTACCGAAAAGCTGGTTCTCATAAATACGCACGTCTCTCTCCACGATAGAATAGGACCAGTCCTCGGAAGAGAACGTGAAGCATGTACTACTTAATAATAATAATAATAATAATAATAATAATAGTAATAATAATAAATTGACTTTTATTAATGGGGAGGCTCAAGACAATAGTCCTGCTCTTGACACTAACCATAATGAAGTTAGCATGACCTAACCACGATACAAATTTACATTATTTTATATACTATAAAAGAAATCCAGTTGGGAAGAAGTTCATTTATATTTCTGAGAAATCGTCTGAGGTGTCTCCGGCCATCGACTAATGTCACTACAGTGCCTGTGAAAAGTCCTAGGGTCGGGGTCCTGACGGTGAAAGGATTGGCGACACTAGCCAAATAGCTAGGTCGAAATCAACTGCTATCAGGATCAGAATTCTAGTGGCCGGCTGCTCTGATCTACCGAAATCTGTGTTTATCCTGTCAACACCAGGCGTGAAAGAGTGGAAACATGGATTCTCGCTACACCACATGTTAGAGGAAGTAATTTAGTGAACAGGATTTATCCACTTTTTTGTTACCAGGACAGTAAGAGTTTTTCTGCCGAAAATTTGCTTTTTACGAAGTGCGAGATAGTAAAAAAAATTTAAGTCGGTTTTGATGAAATGTTTATTTAAACATTACATATCTACATTCAATTAGTGATGCACTGTTAAGTTCTCTGTAGAGTACTGTGTCCACTTTAAAAATCTATTAGTGTCATTAGTGCATTTTAATAATACTTTGTTGAGATGTAGTACTTCTTTGCAGCAATTTAGAACTTCACATAGTACAATTCTTATTGTTGTAAATATCGTATATCGTAAGCAAGTGATACTACAACGGAACATCGTTTCTGGCATTACTTGTAACTTTTTTGGGTTTGGAAATTTCAGAGAGTTCAACGAAAATGGGACCTGTGCCTTTTTTTTAACGCTAACGGTAAAGTTTAATAATTTTTTGGGGATCGTTTTCGGAAACTTTTAAAAATGTAAGGCTTCATGTAAAGTATTTTGAAAAATCCAAATATCTGAAGTCGCCGATTTCGGTCAGGTCGATGGGGGAATATCTATTTTGGAGTAAATCATCTGAACGGATAGGCGGTACGTTGACGGAGGGACGGACAGAAGCGAAATTGAGAAAATATATTTTTAAAGAATTGAGTATTCGTACGTGTTCAGCTAGTAATAGAATATGTTATAACTGTTTCAAATAACACGCACATGTGTCTGCTGATGAAGCACAATTAATTTACTTTCACATTGACTATTTTACATGTTGCCAGAAATTTTCCAGGCACAAGGCACGTGAGAAGTATTTTTGCTTTCTGCACGGAGCGTACGTCCGTTAATGAAGGTATGGTTATTTGTGAGATTCAGGTCACGCCACGTTCACTTCTTATGCCACGTTTAATTGTTCCTTCAATACTCTGTACTGCTCCATTGAACTCCCGTGCAGCTCGTGCGCTCCCGGTCTTCGTTTACGTTTCAATGTGAACGGACCTCGAAAACACCCACTCCTTTGCTCTTTGAAGCTTGAACTGGCTGGCCCTAGGACGGCGGCGTGCGAGCTGCCCCGGGCTGCTTCGCGCCGCCCGTAGGAGTTACATTCCGCTGGAAATCCCCCGCCGCGTCGCGTCGCGTCGCGCCGCGTTGCGTTGCGTTGCGTTGCATCGCCGCGGGTAGGAAGGCGCTGTGCGGTGCGGTGGCTGGCCGGCCGTCCTCCCGGCCGGCGCTCGCCGCCTTCGCCGCCGCCTTCGCCGCCCGCAATGCGCCGCGCCGCGCCGCCGGCTCCTTGCGTGCCGGTTTATCCCGTTAGGTTGTATATCTAGAGAGCTCGTTCACACACTGCGCACGCGGCCTCGCGACCAGAAGCCGAATATCTTGGCGAAAATCACCTCCGCCGCTCACGCAGCGGGCGGCGCGGGGCGCGGGGCGCGAGCCGGATGGACACGGCCCTCCGGCCGCCAGCGCCGCCCGCTCCTCGCCGCCGCCCCTCGGCTTCCGAGTCCAATCACGTGCCAGGCCAGGAAGTGCTGCCTTGCTTTTTAGACGGCGCAGCTTTTTATATCGCTCGACAGTCTCCACAAATGCACATTTTGGATGTTTGAACATTCATAAAGAAGTTGTAATGAAAATGGCACTTCTGCAATTGAGTACAAAGCATTGGTGTGCACAGCCGGAAACAAGACGGGGACCAACTACCTTCCTGGGTCCCTTTTACCATTGAACTGTCTTATTTACGTATGGCATTTACTTGCTAAATGAATCACACTACAAGGACGTTACGAACAATGAATACTACAAGGACAAATAAAATCATAAATATAGTAGTGCCATCAATAAATACAATTCATTTTATCGCTCACAATGTTATCAGATAGCGTCAAGGAACTCATACCGAAATATTACATAACAATTTCTCAGTTGTTAGGTTAAAAAAGGGGGAAATCTCGGATTGAATATAATCAAGAAATAACGTGTTACTACGTACGATTCGTCGCTTTCCATGACGTGACCCCGGCTTCAATTCCCGGTCGGGCAAGATTATAATGTGCGTCTTCCTTGCAATGTCCTAGTATAGTATGTTGCAGTGTGAAGATGGGAAAACTTACTTCTCAGGTTGAGAAGACGAGAATACGGCGTGCAGATGTCTTCGTGCTAACCACATGTACCCCCTTAACCCATGACCGCGTGGCCGGGACGCTGCTGGTACGCCATGGTGGGCTGTCGCCCCAAGTACAGACAAACATACGTAAGATTTGGCGTTAGCCGAGGGTTTCATTCTACGTCCTAGAGAGCAGATTTTAATGGGATGTCAGTTTTTAAATTTTAAATTTACAACAATGCGTTTGAATGTAGATATTAATTTTATATTATGACAAAAGGAAATGACCCATATTTATGCATGTTTTGCATTTTTCGTCGATGTCGATTAGTAAGTCATTTTTTACATTTTCCCGTATTTTTTAAAGCTCATTTCGCTGATTTCATCGATTTGAATATCAGTTTAATAATGCTTCGTTCAAAAAATATTTTCGAGGTGCAACAAATGTTCTTGACAGAATTCCTGATTAGCCTATTCGATTTCTTCGCTCAGAAATTGTAATGTCGGCCGTTGTATGTAATCTAAGGTTCCTGTGACGCCGTGTGTCAGAGCCATTGTCGGTTCGGCCGACATCGGGATAGCCAAAGACAGAGAATTCGTGGTAAACAACAGTCCAAACCGAAAGTTTGCACGCTGAGTTTACTTGAACGCAAGGAAGAAGCTTAGATTACATGACTAATATATCTAACATCTTGAGTTGTTCATATGAACTGGTTTTGATAAAAAAAATTACATTTTCTTCATTTTTATGGCATTTAAAAACATTTTAAGAGAATTTTATTGATCATTCTTGGCGATGTGTTAGGTCATCAAAATCCGTCCCTAGATAATTATAACCAATCAATCCGTTATTTGAGATATCGCCAATGAGTTGTTCAGTACTTTGAAATACCACCTTATAAAATTAATGGTACTACAACATATACTTTCTCGCATTATTTGTAACATTTCCAATTTACGAAAATTCAGACCGGGAGAGATGGCTCAGTGCATCAGCTGATGTCACTGCAGTGCCTCTGACTGAGAGTTCCTAGGTTCGATTCCCGACGGCACGGTGTGACCGGATGGCGAAAACGTGGCCAAAACCTCAAAAATTAAAATTTATTTTGGGGGTTGCCAACCATTCCACTTGAAAGAGGAATGTTTCGCACATCTGTTGTGAAAGTATGCAGGATAATCCCTGTACCTGCTGCGCGCAGTGGAAGTTTGAAGTTGGAGTACATGGTCAGTGCTCTTCTAGAGTCAAAGGCGATAGTAAGCTGCTTTCCAATACTTATAAAAACGTGCTAGAAAATTATTTTTACTGTGTTTTGTAATTATGAATGTCCCTGTTGGTGGTAAGTAAAACAAAAATTATGTTAATTTACTATGGATTACGATTATTTATATTCGATGCAATGTGATATAAAAACTAACTAGCCTAAAAGTAATATATAACGCAATATAACACCTGCAAATTTTAATGAAAATGTATCTTGTATATTAATCATTCAGTTTAAAGAAAATTTGGCAGCGTCTCGCTGCAGATTCGTGTTTTATGAAATATTTTCTATCACAGTGTATATCTCGTAGCGGCAACCTACATTACTGAGCGGGGACTTAAAACTAACAATCATTCCATTCTCAAGTTCTGTACCGGAAAATATTGTGAATTGCTTGTGATTATGAATATTAGTCATTAGAATATTACATTCCATATGAAGTTAATACGGATTGGCCAAGTATAAACGCATATTCAAGTTTTATAAACTATTGTTTCTCTGAGCACACGCATCTCTGCGACACCCTGCATTAGATAAATTAAGTGATTCGTTCAAAGAATTCAGTGAAAGAAAAGTTTATAATAAATCATTTAAATTGAATTCAGCTATAACATTACCTGATCATCTTTCTAAAAATGCATTTATCGCGCGGATGCTGCCAAATAATGATTACTGAATAGTTAGTAAAGAATGAATGCGTCGTGGCACTGGTAAAATAATTTCGCATGGAATGTTATCAGTTCATCGAAATATGTTTGTATAGATAATTAACTAATTCTTCTGAAAACTCGTTAATTAACAAACGAGATTTTTATATAGATCGTATAGAATGTTTCAATTTATTCTTTAAAAGTTAAATATACGAAAATCACATACATACACTTTCAGTTTACTTATCTTAATTGATGTAATTGTGAGCTGAATTGCTTCAAATGACTTTCAATTTAGTTTCTGGAGAAACGAAAAAGTGGATAAATCCTGTTGGTTAGTTAAGAGAAAAAATCCTCTCACACGTGATGTAGCAAGAATCCTTGTTTTGTGACTCGACGCCGAAAAACCAACTGAAAGCCAAACGTCCGGCCGTCTGTCCGTGTGTGACATCTACTAGCGTCTAAACCTTGCATACGACGTACTTTTCCAAATTGAAGAAATCCCAGTCCATCTGGCTCTAGTTGATGCTTTCAAATTTTGAAAAACATTCTTCAAAATTTGAAGTACTTTACATCAAGCCCCCCGGACATTTTCAAAATTTTCTCACAGACGGCCCGAATTTTTTTCTTTAAATTTCTTGGAAGAATGAAGTAAAATACTCTTATAAATGTGGTAAAGTTCCGATTTTCACAGTTAACTCTGAATTTTCGAAAATTGCAAAAGTTTGAATTTGTTTCGGCGTCTTGCTATAACTACAAAATTGAATATTGCTATTCTTCCTTCAAATGAAATTTGTTGTCCTTAATCACTTCTTTTATTAAGGTCAGGTATACGTTTTTGAAAATTTTGGTCGTCTTCGGACAATATTGCGTGCAAGATTTCCATTTTTTCAAAAAATAGATTTTCTCAAAAACAGATCCAAATTTTTGCTTTAAACTTTTGGTAGCGATAGTGCTAAATGCACACTATAAGATAGCATAAACACTACATTCCTTCATTATTTTTTTTTCAAATGTAATTTTTTACTTTCTCGTATACATACGTATATACGCGAGTAATATACGTAGTATAGAGAAAGTCGATTTCGAGATTTCAAAGGAAATACATGTTTTGGGGTTCCCTGAAACCGAAAACTGGTAAAACGTCCGTCCGTCATCTGTCCGTCTATCTGTCCGTCTATCTATCTGTCCGTCTATCTATCTGTCCGTCTATCTATCTGTTCGTCTATCTATCTGTTCGTCTATCTATCTGTCCGTCTATCTGTCCGTATATCTATCTGTCCGTCTATCTATCTGTCCGTCTATCTATCTGTCCGTCTATCTGTCTGTCCGTCTATCTGTCTGTCCGTCTATCTGTCCGTCTATCTGTCCGTCTATCTGTCTGTCCGTCTATCTTCTGTCCGTCCATCTATCTGTCCGTCTATCTATCTGTCCGTCTATCTATCTGTCCGTCTATCTGTCTGTCCGTCTTCCGTCTGTCCGTCTGTCCGTCTGTCCGTCTGTCCGTCTGTCCGTCTGTCCGTCTGTCCGTCTGTCCGTCTGTCCGTCTGTCCGTCTGTCTGTGCAGCAATATTTTTTCGCCGGCTTCCTACAACTATAAAATTGAAGTTCGACTTTTTTCTTTAATGGAATCTGTTCCTTAAAGACTGATCTTTAAATAAATTGATGTTCAATTTTTCGAAAACTGACTAGTTTCCTTGTAATTTTCGTGTAATTCCACGAGAAACATAGTTTTTTTTCTCGCAAAAACCACTTCAAATTTTTTCTTTAAATTTTCTCCTCATATTTGATAAGGGATGGTAAAAAATACGGTTCTAGTTCTATTTTCGGCTATTGTTCCGTATTTTAGAAATTTCCAGAAAGTTAACATTTGGAAACTACAAAATTGGATATAGTTATTTTTCCTTTAAACAAAGTTTATTCCAAAATTCTTATGTATTCCTATTCTTATATATTATTATATTCCAAATGTATATTTTCCCTGAAAAATACAGCTGATTTTGCGTAATTCGCGATTGAAATTAATGAAATTTCAAATCAATTTTTTTCAAAAAGTGTTCCAAATATTTTCTTTAAATTTTCTACTCATATGTAATAAGGAACGGGAAAATATGGTGCTAGTTCCATTTTTGGCTATAGTACCGTATTTTCGAAAATGCCAAAAAACATGAACATTTGAAAGCTACAAAATTGGAGATAGTGATTTTTACTTTACACGAAGCACGTTGTAAAAAAAATAGCTGTTTTAAAAGGTCATGTACACTCTTTGGTAAAAAGAGCTGATTTCTATTAATACGTTTCTGCAATTTATGCAATTTATAAAAAACTATCGCAAAAACTGCTCGAAAAAAAATTTAAATTTCACCTCGTATGTAACAACGTATGCTAAACAAATAAATAAACTACTAGTGCTGTAGAATGGAACAGACTTTCTTACGCTAGTTTTCGAATCTCTATTCTCGACTAGCTTTTGGATGTCTTATTCTCTTCCCAGCTGCCATCTTTTGCCACCGAAAGGACAATTTTTTCACATTTTCTCAATTTTTTGGTTGCATAATGCTATAACTGAAACAACCATGCGTAGAGAAGTCCGACCCGGGTGGCCGGAGTGGTTAAATGTCGGGTATGAACTGAGCGATTCAGAGGAAAGGGGCGCTGGTGCTACTCTCGCTGAGGGTTAATTATTGCAGTCGAAAACTACTGAGGAGAACTCGCCAATTTTCTCCAAAATTGATATCCCCTAATTGATCTGGCTGATGTTGAATTTTAAAAATAATTGCCGTTTATTACGGATGGTGCCGTTTATTACAAAAGGAACATAATATTCAAATCGGTATAACTTCAGTTTTTCAATTAAAAGTATAAATATTCCTAAAACGACGTCCAAATGTTCGCTTTTCTTCTAACCACTAATATTTCTAAGCAAAACTGGTGTTACAACAGTATATACTTTCTCACATTAATTAAAATTTAAAAAATTTTAAAAATTTCATTTTTAAGCAAACTGGAGCCTTTCTTGAGAAAAAATTTGCCTTCTCTTCAAGCAAAAATAACACGAAGAAACTTGTATTTTTAAAAATTGTATATGACCTTATATTGTTTAGAACATATTTCATTGAAGCAAAAAAAATCTTTACAATGAATATTCTGTTTTTGCAATTTAATTCTTGCCTTTTTCGAAAACACAGTGTTCACCAAAAATGAAACCTGTGCCATTTTTGTATTCTTACTCTTCCTTATTCCAAAAAAACTTAAAGAAAAAAGGGGTTTTTGAAATTTTTTTAAATTGTCATGTTATGCAGCTTATTTAAAGTGATGTCTCTGAAAAACGGATTTCATTAGGAAAAAATCTCTATCTTCAATATTGTTGTTGGAGGAATACGCCGAATCATTTTGTACTTTTGCAATTTTCGAAAATTCAGAGAGCTCAATGAAAATTAGATGTACGCCGTTTCTATTAGAGTCCTTTTCTCTATCCGAAGAGGAAAAATTAATCCAAACATTTTGAGACATTTCTGAGAAAATTTGAATAATGTTAAGGGGTAAAAAATTACGAACTTTTTTGGTTGCATAGTAATATTGAAAGACATGTCAATAATTTGTAGAGACAGGATTTCCATTGAAATTGGTTATTTTCAATTAAGCTTCGTACAGATTCCAAACTTTGTAAATATATCTTTTTATGAAAAACTCGTTTAAAAAATGTATACTTTTCCGTGCATGTTTCCATGTTTTTATTTTACGTCTAAAAAGCAGTTAAAAACTGCGTATGACGTGCTATGGGGAAAAGTGAATTATGTGCACATTTTCAAAATTCTGTGATCCCTACACTAAGTCATATATTACTTAAAAAAAAACTCCCATGCAATAAAATCTATTTTCAAGGATAAAAAAGCAATAAATTTTGGCTCTAATCCATGTTGTCCTTCGGAATAATACTTCCTGCCGCGACAACATGGAAACGATAATTGGAATAATTGTATTTCCCACTGAATTCTAGAAGACGTGCACAGAAAATGAAGTTACATTTATGTCCCGAAGCAAAACAAGGGGCCATCTCAGCATTTGCTCAATGGATCAGGGAAACTGGACGAAAAACCTGATCGAGATGGGGGTCATTGACCCGGAAGCTGTAGTACAATAGTTGTTACAGGTTGTTTATACACATTGATACAGTTCAAATGTTAAATAATGCATTCTGTATAATTGTTGAAATTAATGTTACTTTTCTTGTGATGCTCAGTATAGTCTCTAATTGTATAGAAACAGTTATGCAGCAGAAACGATTTCACTTGGGATTTAAACTTTTCTATCAAATTTAATCGTTTAATGTTATCTGGTAAAGTGTTGTAAAATTATGTACATGCATTGTATGTGAATTTTTGTAATGGGCTGTTGATACTGTCACCTGATGAATATGATTTCTACGTCGAGTGTTATAGTAATAGACATCGGCATTTTTTGAAAATATATTCCCGCCTTAAGCAAGTCATTTTTGACAAAAACCACTGATTCGTAAATAAACAGACAAGGTAATGGTAAAATTCCTAGATTAATGAAGAGAGGCTTACATGAATCACGTGGGTGGGATTTGGTTATTATTCGTACGATTCGTTTTTGTAATCTAAAAGTCTGGGAGCTATAAGATGTATTTCTCCAGAATATTATGCCATATCTCAGGCGGGAATGAACATTCGCGAAATATACACAACGAGCAGTATGAAGGCTGACTGAATTTGAAAGAATTCTGAACGCGTAGCATAATGAACTTAATTTTGTGTTAATTCATTTAATGGACGTTCATTTGCGGGAATGAACATTCGTTTGCTATTAATTTTTTATTTCGGAACCAATTTGAAACATCTGATATTGTACTATTTACGGTTTCTTTATTGCAAAGGATGTTCGTATCATCTGCGAAGAGAACCGTTCTTCCGTTTCGAATCATCGAGGGCATATCGTTTACGTAAAGTAGGAACAGAATAGGGCCTAAAATCGATCCTTGAGGACTCCACGTGCAATGGACAAAGAGTCGGAAAGGTGCGTACGTAATGTTCCATCATTCCAGTAAGGTATTTCCACTCTCTGAGATCGTTGTTTAAGGTACGAACATAACCAATCTAGAGCAATACCACGGATTGCACATGAAGGTAATTTGGAAAGTAAAATGTCATCATCAATGACGTCAAAAGGTTTTGAAAGATCTAAAAATAATCCAATAGGGATGAGGCTACATCTTTAACAAAAGAAAAGATAGCTATTTCCGTTGATTTTGATTCTCTAAATCCATGTTGGCAATCTGAAAGCGCGTCGTGTTTACTGAGAAAGGTTTCCATTCGTACGTAAAAAAAGTATAATATTTTTGAAAAAACTGATAGAAGAGAAATGGGCTGATAATTTTGAATTTCATTTTTGTTGCCTTTTTTGATGAGCAGCTTAATTTTAGCTGTTTTGAAAATATCTGGAAACGTTCCGGTGCATAACGATGAATTAAATATGTGAGTTAACGGGTGTATAATGGCATACGCACAGGTCTTTAACAAAGAATCCGGGAATTCATCTAAATTTTGGTACTTTCTTGGAGAGATTCAAGCATAATGCATGCTTGAATGTTTTTTTATTTAATACCGCATATTTAGACCTCTATCTAGCATATAACATATATTCTTATTATTTCTTTGCATAATTTGTGAATATTAAAATTGACACATATTTTGTATAAATGGTATATTATTCTTAGATCCTAATAGCTGACAACAACGATTGTCTGAGGACGGATGTAAATGTAATTTATTGCATTAATTGCAGAATAAAACAATGTCAATGAAATAGAGATGAAATGAAAAACAAAATTTTAATTTTCATTCAAGGTAAAATCATTATTTTCTGGATATTATACATATCTTTTAAAGGAGTTTTGAGGTTTTCTGAGGTACAGAAATTGTTTTATAGAAACTGGCGGATTATTTTAAAATAATTTTGTATGTGATAGAACACATATTCTTTCCAAAGGTTTTTCTCGAATTTCGGAATTTTACCTCCATTATTTTTAAAATTATTGAAAAATGTTTTACATCTTGGTGTATTTCATTTTTTAATTTTTTTTGATAGACTAGTAGCATTGCTGTGGCTTTAAAAAGATTAATTTTGTCAACAAAAATAAGTAGGATGACAAAGCAAGTGCGAAAGATTTCTTTGACCGAATTTCAAATTCGAGCCTATATAATTTATGCTCAGATAGTTTGAATATTAATTTTTATACATTTTAATGAAGTACGCTTATCTTAAATTCAATCGGACGTTACTTTGCGTCAAAACTTGTATGACCTTTCTTAGGAAATATGTAGCACTATATAATTTGAATTTATTTATGCAGATTAAATGTTCTAAAAGTCTGAAATGGAGCAACACCTTACGGCTATTTCTCATAGTGCCAAAGCTAGAGAAAAGAAAGAAACGATTTCACTCTTACTGCAAACATTTCTTACTAAGACAAAATGGAAGTCTGTAACAAATATATTTTTGTATGGAATGTAAGTGTGATCCGGCAAATATACCGTTCGAAAAATTAGCGTCTTCGCACATGCGGATAGAGTTCGCCGAAAATGGGACTAGCACCAAATTCGTTATCGTCACTTTTTACATTGTCTCCAATCTATTTACATTATATCGCAAATGTGTGTATAACTGTTTATACAATACACAATATCTACATATTGTTTACTTATACTTGTTTTATTCCATAATTTATTCTTTGAATGCTGTGTACTTCGTGATACTTTCATTCCAAACATATATTAATTTTCTTTACACTTAATGATGCTTATATACATTACTCAAGTCGTCATTTTCCAGTATATTAAAAAAAATAAAACTTTTTTTAACACTTGTGCATTAATTGCATAGATTTCAGACAAATTATGTAACATCTAGTCTCTTCAAAAATTCACATAACACTTTTAAGAAGCTGATTTTTACTTTGTCGCACTTGCTTACGTAGAAGATAAAGTATTGCAATCGTGCGCCGGAAAACGGCAAATTTTCGAAACAGAAAACTCTTATTGCCGGACCTGGTAACGAGAAAATGGATAAATCCAGTGGCTAAATATAGAAAAAATTCATCTAACACGACATTTAGCCAGAATCCATGTTTTCTGCGTCCTTCATAGCGTGCGTTGCAAACTTCTGTATAATTTGCTGCGAATACTCTGTTAGTAAAATGTATTTTTGTTTGTTTCATTTGTCAAAGTAAGAATTGATTGCTGCTGCTAACTATCGAAATGAATGCAGATATACATCAGGCGCTTTGTTTGAATTTGTTGAAATGGACGTTTCCAAGTATTAGCTGAGGTGTTAGAAGCGCAGAAAATGCAATTTTTCAATATTACGTAGCCGTTTCAAATAATGCGAAAATGTATGTGCTGTTGTAGTACCTCTAGTTTAGAACAGACTTTGTTTAATACAAAAAACCCTACATCAATTTTGTAGTTTTAATCTGATAACTTTCTGCAATTTTCGAAAATACGGAGAATTCGCTGAAAATTGTGACTAGCACCATATTGGTTTCTGGAGAAAATATTTGTTTAGAAATTGGAGAAATTTTAGACACAAATCACGCGAAATCTACTCGTTTTTTCAAAAAATCGTACATGATTTTTTTGAAAGAGCTTTTTTATAACAGACTTTGTATAAGGAAAAATCTCTATCTTCTGTTTTGTAATTTTGGAAAGTTAACTTTTTTCTATTTTTGAAGATACGGACAGTTCGCCGAAAATGAGACAAGTACCATATTGTTTAACGTCCCTTGATACATGTGTGGAGAAAAATTAAAGAAAAAATTGCAGCGGTTTTTGAGAAAAAAAATGGTTAATTTGTTAAAAAATGTTTGGACTGTATAAATGAGTATAATCAATTTTAAATTGCCTTTATTTCGCACAAAAATCACGAAAACGACTCAAATGTTCGAAAAATTGAACATGACTTTATGTCAAAATCTGTCTTTAAAGAACAGATTTCTTTAAGGAAAGAACCTCTATCTTCAATATTGTAGATAAAACTAGACTCCGAAAAAATGCACTTCTGCAATTTTTGAAAAATCAGGGATTTCAACGAACATGTGATCTGCACTTGACCTCTTAAGCGTCCTTAACCCTATCCGGGTACAACGTTTAGTAAAAAAAATTGGAGCAAGATTTATGAAAATGTTGAAAATGTTTTTGATGCTTCATGTAAAGAACCCTCAAAATTAAAATATCCACTTTAAAGTCCCAAAATCTGAAGTTCGTTCAGAATGATCGGGGAATATCAATTTTGGAGAAAATTGGCTATCGGACAAACGGACGGTGTTGGAGGTGGGAGTCGAGATGTAGATAGTAGAGGTGGTAGAGGTAGTGGTTGTAAAGGTGTCAGAGGTGTAGCGGTGGAAGTGGTGGCATAGGTGATGAGGTTTGAAAGGCGGGGATGATGTTGAAGGTGGGAGGGGATGGAGCCACTGAGAAAGGAGCATCGGCGATCGATAATTCGGTCCCGGGGCAAAGGCCCTGACGGCGAAGGTCAGCGGCATGCGCTCGCGCGAACGGAACTTGTGGAGTCCCCGGGGCCCGCGCGCTCATCCCTCTACTCTGCTTGCGTCAACAACTATTGACACGAGAACACACTTGACGCGTAGGAAACTTCAAGAACCAGAGATACTACGACAAACTGGTTGCTCCCTGTTCACTTCATTATACGTCTTTATAGTAGATCTTTGAAGACACTTTCGAGTTATTGTTTCTCCAGGGAATTATTACAAGTGAAGGAAAACTCAGATTTCCGCATCTGTATGTACCTACAAGTATATTGTTGTCCATTACTATCGCTATGGAAAACCTGTCGTCCATCTTTTTTTACTTTCTCATTGCGGAGTAGAGATAAAGTTATGTAATACTATGCGAAAAACGTGAATTTTCGGCAGAAAAACTTTTATGACAGGGCTCTGGTAACGATGAAGTGGATAAATCCAGTTGCTGTATTTAGAAAAAAATTCTATAACACGTGGTGTAGCCAGAATCCAGTTTTATGGGCCCTTGATACCGAAAAATCGAATGACGGCAAAACGTGTCCGTCAGTCCGTCTGTAAACAACGCTAGCGGCTAAATCGGTCATTGGATTTTCATCAAAATTGATATTCCTCAATCGATCTGGCTGATATTGCGGCCCCTTGAATTTGAAACCGATATTTTAATTTTCGGGGGTACTTACCCCAGGACATTTTCCAAATTTTCAAAAAAAATGGTTGCATCGTTTTTGATTAAATATTGTTGTTGGATAGTGTGAAGGACGTTTAAGAGCATGGTATGGGTCTCATATTCCTTGACTGATTTTTCGAAAACTACAAAAGTTCAAATGTTTTTGTCTTCCTACAACTAAAATATTAAAGATAGAGATTATTTCTCGCAACGAAATCTGTTCCGTAAAGAAACATTTTGAAATAAGGTCATGTACAGTTTGTCGAAAATGTTTCATACTTTTCGCGCAGTTTTTCGTGAAAATAAGGACGAGAAACCACAAGCTAGTTTAGCACTAACAGACTAGAACTTGCACCTCCGGACGGAAATGTTATTTTCAAAATTTAAAAATACGAATATATAATAAAAATATAAGCAATTCAAATCAATTAAAACTAAGTGAAAGAAAAGTCTATATTGAAAAACTACTTACATAATTTTATGCGACGTGTCCGCGTAAGGCATATACACCTCCCGCGCACGTGGTTCTGGCTTTGATTTCCACTGGGCACCCAAGTTCGATTCCAGCACATTGTAACAAGCACTATTGCTTCGACCCGGTTCACACAAATAAAATTATTTTAATTCGAAAACTTCACTACCTTGGTATATTTGGCAATAATGAAAGATCTTCGACACACATTCGTATTCACAAGAACGTTCCAAAGAGTGCCAAAGAGAAAACTCAAGAAACCCAGTAATACAGCCAAAGCGTGGTGCAATTCCTAACAAGGCACTAGACACCCGAGAGAGTACCTGTTGGCTCTTTGGTTTCAGAATGTTTTCATCTACATAGATATTGCTGTAATATCTTGAATATTGAATGCCATTAAAAGGAAAATGTATATTCCTAAGATTTTATGGGATCTTTTTCATGTTCATGGGGTTGTGCAACCGTGCAACCTCAGCATGAGCCGCCACTGAAGAGTTGTGTAATCCTGGGGGGGGGGGCATTAAAACAATACGTTCGCAACAATTAGATATTTGTAGACTTCTTCCCCTGAATCAACTCGTAATAATATTACCACCACCTGTGATGAACGTTCCATATCACATTCTTAGGCGCAAACACATTAGAGTTATATAAGTACAACTTAGATGTGTCTTTCGTATACATTTGATTTCGAATTTTACTTTATCGCCGATTTTAATTTCAACTCGAGATACATTTTTAATTTTAATTTTAACATCAATTTATATTATGAAGCTAATATTTTAATAAATATTTAAAAAATGCTATGAAAATATCAATTTTTATCAACCCTCTACCACTCGTTTGCAAAGCTGTGAAAACTCCTTTCTCACTTAAAGATAACGTTTTGAAAGGGGCAGGGTTCGTTAATTATTAAGTAACATGGAAAGGTCTATATGGTTTACCGATTACTAAATAAAGGGTTCGGGTGTAAAATAATGGTAAGCAACGCCGAAACGTTTGCAAGATATAAGCAAGAGAACATTTTTTTTGTAAGGGGTTTTAATAGGGTGAAGATTAAGGTTAAATGAAGATGAGAACAGCTAAGGGACAGCTACGCGCCGTAATTTGGACTATTTGAGAATCACAGCGTAAGAACAGCAAATGGAAGCGAACGAAAATGTTAATATCACAAAAACTATAATTTTGAAGGTAATGATCTTGTACTCCCGAACCCTTCAAATCACTGTTCATTTTCACCGTGGCAAATGAAGGAGTTCAGAAGTATGAATTTAAACTCAAAACTAATCTCTCGTGTACGCTCCTTGACATTGACCTACAGTCATATTTATGTTGTGGTTTGTGTGTTTTCGTCTCAGCAATTCTGGTGGACGTCGGATCTACCTTAAACAATGGGGGCCATGAACGATAGAAACGGGCCATGAACAATACGGACAGACCATGAACGCTACGAACGGGCCTTGAAAGATGTGGATGGGCCATGAAAGCGCGATCGCACTTCCCATCACTCATATTCTTAAAGATGAATAATAGTTTCTTTAGCCAGCGAAAATATGACCTTCTTGTATGATTTACAAGGGTTTTGAAGATATGTAACCTTTTATATACGACAGCGTTCCTGCAATTCCTGTTTTCAATCTAAGCATCCGGATGTAATACTCGAAATGAGAACTCCCAGAACGAGCACTTCACATGAAGCTATTTGTTAGAGAGGACGGATATCTTTGACGATTCAGTTTTTAAGATCACATAACGAGGAAAGAACGGTTCTGAGAAGGCGATGTCAGAGGAGCGGAGGTTATCGGGGAGTTGCGGGCAGAGGCGCTCGCATTCATTAGGCGCTATCTGGAAGCGGCCGCGCTCCCGCTCGCCGATTAAGAGGTCGAGTTCAGTCAGCGCGGCGCGGCCCGCGACCTCCCACCGCAGCGCAGGCTCAGGCCGAGGGAGCTCTGGCATTGTTTCAAGCAAACGTCTGAATGGACGAGTACTACTTCATACTCAGAGAAAATGTTCATCGGTCAAAGATATACGAATATATACTAAATTTTAAAAAATTAAATTTTTTAAATTATTCTTAACATGTGTTCAATAGTTAACAATAATAAGTTCTATCTATTTTTATACATTTTGTAATACTACTTTTTTACCTTATTCCATAATTTCGCCTCTGCATACCGCGTGTTCTTATTTGAAATACTTTCATTATAAACAGTTTATTAAATTTTTCTTCACACCTGATAATGAATGTAAAGCATACGCCAATCGTCGTGTTCTAGAATTATAAGAAAAAATAAAATAAAATCTTGGACATTGATTGTCCAAAAAGAAACTAATGGTGCTACAAATGGCATATACTTTATCGTACTAATGTTTTCTAATTTCTTTGGTCTGGGCTAGCTCTTCAGACTTGACCGGGAGCGGTAGCTCAGTGCTGAAGAACTGATGTCACTGCAGCGCCTCTGACCGGCAGGTCCTAGGTTCGAGTCCTGACGGCGGCAAGATTTTCGACACTAGCTTTTCAGCTATGTCGAATTCAGTCGCTGCCTGGAGAAGAATTCTAGCGGCCGGCTGCTCTGATAGGTAGTTTTCCGTGGTTTCTCCGATCAACACCAGGCGGATGCCGGAGCAGTACCCTACGAAACGAGCCACGGACAGCGTGAGGTCCGTGGCTCCATTTTCCGCGTGCGGTCCATTTTCACCATTTTTTTTGTTGCAAATATCGAAAACACGCAGAGTTTGCCGACAATGAAAACCTGTTTCATTTTTATAAGCTTACACTGCTCTTTTTTTGGAAATTGTCTGTTTCACGCAAATTACACGCAAAAACTTATATTTTCGAAAATAAATACATGAGATTAATTACAGAGTTGTCTTTGAAGAACGGCTTTTTGCACTAAGAAACTAGTGCTAAAACAGCGCGTAGTTTCTCGCAAAATTTCGCGAAAATACTCTAATTTTCGAAAAAAGTGTACATGACCTTATTTCAAAACCTCTCTTTATGAAGCAGGGTTCCATAAGGGAAAAATCTCTATCTTTTATATTGTAGTTCTAGGAACACTCCGAAAACATTTTAAACTTTTGCAATTTTCGAAAATTCAGAGTTTTCAACGAGCATGAGACCTGCACCAATATCTTAATCGTTCTTCACACTAACCAACCAAAACAATCAAAACCGATGGAGCCTTTTTTTGAAAATTTGGAAAGTGTGCTCCGGGCATCATGTAAACTCTCTCTACTCTGTAGCGAGAAAGTAAACAAATCTTTATCTTCAATATTGTAGTTGGAGAAACACGTAGAAAATTGTTAACTTTTGTAATTTTCGAAAATTCAGAGAGTTCAGTGAAAATTAGATTTATATTACTATATATGTGAGAGTCCTTTTCTCTCTTCGAGAGAAAAATTTAATCTAAACATTTTGAGCCAATTTTTACGAAATTTTTACAATGTTGTTAAGGCGTGATGTAAAATATCCGTCAAAATCGAAATATTCATCACAATCTCCCAGGGCCACGAGTTAAGCGAGATCGACGAGGAATTATCAACTTTGAAGCAAATCATTTGAAGGGTTCAGGCGATAGCGTTTACCACCAGCAGATTAACAGACGGCGGGGAGCCATTTCACGTCAAATCGCACAAGAGTTAACACGACTTTTTTAAATGCAAGATATTGTTTTTCTTAAATTCGGACATTAAAAAAAGAGACAGGTTTTTTTTATTGGCCTGAAAATTGATTATTTGTGTAGTTATGCTTATATTGAATTTTGGAATTTACGGGTACTTCTCAAAATATGATCAATTGTTACTCCGAACGTACTTAATATAAAAATTTTGCTTTGTTTCATTTAATATTTTGAAATGTGCATTTTCTTGCTACGTAAATAAATTTTTCAAAAAATAAATGTTTCATTAAAAAATGTCATTTAAAAAAGTTAAAATTTCTTTGTAAACACAATGAGATATAAAGTTGGAAAAAAGGAAGGCGTATTTCTTGTTCAATTTTCTATAAAATACAACAAAAAAAGTGTGCACTCTACACGTATTACAGTTTAAAAACATTAATTTTAAGTATGAGAGCGCACTGTGCCTACCCCTGTACTAACGAATTGTGTTCGGTCAGTGTTTGATTCAAGTGCTATTATACAATAAAAGCCTGCCCGATTAGGGTTTCAAGAGTTATTAGTACTTCAGATGTTCACTCTGCCCTCAGAATGAATGGGTGACAGCGAAACGAATTGAAATGCGAGCCATTCCACGTCAACTCGCACAAGAATTTACACATTTTTTTAAAATGTACATGACTTTTTTTATTAAATCTGGCCATGCACTAACGCATTGTGTTCGATCAGTCTTTGATACAAGTGTCGTAGAATAATTAATAGAATGACCGTCTGCCTGATTAGGGTTTCAAGAATATTAGTTACTCACATGTTCACTCTGTCCCCAGAAAGGATGGGTGACACCGAAACGAATTGGAGTACTGTTTTTTCTCATGTCAACGAAACGAATTTTACTGCTGAGATCCTTCATGTTCTAGGGATGCGGTGCCCCCGCCCTGACCTTGCTTGTGAAATACAACCGACCACTTGTCAAGGGACTTGAGTAAAATTTTCTGAACACCAAACGCAATATGCATCTCGTAAAGGGAAGAGTGCTAGGGTTTGTTCTGTGAATCGTGTGTATACTGTGCAACATGAGTGGCGATCGCCGTATGAGATACGACAGATGTTTCAATCTATTTAATCTTTCTGTTCACGGTTTTAAGAAGAGAAAATCTCCAGGACGCTCAAAGCACTATTTACTAATGAAACTTGATTTAAAGGAGTCATTAGATTGGCGAATTTCGGATTCATGTCAGAAAAAATGGAGTCGGCTTCCAACAAGCCTTGTTAGTGAAGAGAGCGTCGAGATCAGTGACTCCCGTAGCATTAACAAAAGTAGCGGAAAGTCCAGTGAATATAGTGAAAACAGTGGAAATCAGGGAAATGAAAATTTAAGCTCTTACGATAGTTCAAGTGACTGAAAGGAATGTAGAGTATACAACCAAGAGTTTAATAGCAATAGGAGAAACCTCCGTCAATAAAAGAAAATTGATACAAAAACTGCATCCCCATGAGAAATTTCAGAAAGTACAAAGTGTTATCACAATACATTTTTTACACTGAAGATCCTTCCACGTCCATTGAAAAATCAGACAATAAAGATATTATTAAGTAACTTACCTATTCCTTTCACTCAACAGATGACGAGTCGTTGAAAATTCAAATTTTGAAATTTTAATATATACTATTAGAGCTGTGCATTGTGACGGAAGTTGAGGAACTATAAGGTAAGCGAGTTCATGTATTTGAAGCGAGTTGTGAGGAACCAGAAAATTGTCAAAATGTGAAGAATCCGTCATTTAATAATCAAATACAATCGTGAATTTGCAACATTTCAAGATGTAGATAAATTACTACTTCATCCAAAGAAACCGACGGCTAGTAACGTAAGAAACGCGTATGTTGCAACGATTTACTACACATTGGTTCGAAAAAATTAATATTCTTTAAGGTTGCTGAGATCCCACTTTGATTTTTGCTGGAGTTGTCAACAAAACTCTGGTTTTATAAATATTTTTAAAATCGTTTTAGTACCTAGAGTTTATAAAAATGTACAATTTTCAAAATTTTAAATTAAAAAAAACTGAAAATTCAAGAAATTAATTGTTTTGCAAAATATCAAAAATTAAAGATGTTTTTGAGTTTCCAATGGATTTGAACGGAGTTTCTATAATTAGTGAATGTAAATATGTGACATATTTAAGTTAGTGTCATTTTTAGCAAAATTCCTTACGCAAAATTTCCTAAAATAATAACGTTAGAAAAAATAAAATACACGTGTTAACTTATTTGATCCATATAATAAATAGAAAAAAAGAGAAAATAATTAAACATATGAAGGTCAAATTTAGGTCTCTTTTTTGTGCGATTTGACGTGGAATGGCTCACGAATGGGCAGCGGACGAGTAGAGGGACGGACAAACGTTTTGTAGACAAATAATTTTTCGATATACTGGATTCACAAAATCTGGATTCTGACTATAAAACGTGTCAGAGGATGCAATTTTCTACACGAAGGAACATGATTTAGCCACTTTTTCGAAATCAAAGCCCCTGAATACGAATTTTCACTCGAAATTTCTGTTTTTTGACGCAACATTACAAAACTATGTAATGTGTACTGTGACATACCGATATGTCACGTTAAAATAAACTAACATTTATTTGTAGACAATATGGTGGAACATGCATTACGAAATATCACGAGAGCTAGAGCTTAGCAACGACCGTGAATAAACAATGTAGTTTTTGTTTTTCTAAATGCATTAAGAGTTTTCTGGATGCCGAAAGTAGAAAATTTGGGATTGGGCGAAGAAGTTCAAAAGACGATCAAAAGGTCAGCTACACCAAAATATAACGAACGTATGGGTTGGCTGGGTGAGAGAAGGATGGTCAAATGTTATGAAAAAAAATGAAGGTAGTTTAATACGAAGTCTTCGAGGGATGAATCATGCAGAAAGATTTCATTCTGCTCTGAAACGCGCTTCTGAACTGATTGTATGTTCGTGAGAGGGAACGAGTACAATCGAGATAGAATTGGGTTATCAGTGAAATTTTAAGGACAGTGAATGATATTGCAGATATTTTGATGTGGAAGCAATATTGGTGTATAAATTGGAACTTTGGACTACGGCAAGATCGCAAGATATTTCGACTGAGAAGTCTACGAGGGACATCAACGAAGAAAAGATAAGTTAACCGCGGTATAAGGTGTAAATTGAAAGATATCTTGATCAAAGGCATAAAAATTGTAAATTCTCTAAATTGTTTGTTAGAAAGGCAAAAATAAACTTTGTTGAATTTTGTTCTTCAGAAAAGAAAGTGATATTTCATTTAGTCAATCCAAACAGTAATGAACCAGGAATAGAAACATTCTATTTCAGATTCCCAGCTGCGCTGTATAGTCGGCGGATACTATAATCCATTATAGAGGTAATAAGGATTATATTATATCGTGACCCATTGACCCAGCAAGCCGGACGCTAAGATCTTTAGCAGATATAGATGTAGAGAGAGAGGAAAATTTTTGGTATATCTCAGTACAAAACCTTGTAAACTGTTCGTAAATGGTATTCGCAAAAGTAAAAACCCTGACTTACACAAAAATGATCACTGATGCATGCAAAGAACGTTTCGTATTTCAATTTTTAGAGGATCGGTAGTTTCCTCCTGCTTCCCAGGCTGCCAGACCTATCTGCGAGGAACCACGCAGTTCTGGGGTCGTCCATAAATTATGTAACGTTAAAGAGGGGGGAGGGTACTTGAGGCAACATAATGCTGCGTGACATAGGGCAAGGGGGTGTTAGCTTCGTTAGTTATGTAAACTTTTAAAAATTTTCTACATTTATTGAAATAAAGCTTTATTCAATATCACACTGAAATATTAAGATATTAACAAATTAATTTTTTTAATATAAATGAATTATGACGTAATTGTTTCAATAAATGGAAGTATTTTTTCATCAATGATATATTGATTGAATCTGGTAGATTACGAAGAATATATTCTATACTGATCTGAAGTGTATCGAAGAATCCAATGAAATTGGCACAATAGTTTCTCGTCCCTGCATCATCTACCACGGCTGGTGCAAGGCATATTTTCAGAAACTGTCTCGCCTATTCAACCCTTCTTCACTCAAAGTCTTCCTCCAATCTTATTGTTAGGTGCGATCAGCATCGCCAACTAATTCTAATTGTAATTATCATACATTTCAAAATAAAACAAATAAAATTAAAGCTGAAATGCAGTTTATGGCACGATTCGTTCACGCGCGCGGACACGTGGGATTCGTTCACGCTCGAGTATTCGTGCAGAAGAAAACTTGTGGAGCAGAGAGGAGGCAAAAAAAAGGAGGCTTTCCTGACTTCAAGAATACGATTAAATACAACAAGAAAATATACACGCCAAATAATTTTTAAGGAGAGTATTCGCATGAAATACATTGGTAATTATGCTTTGGACATACTCAAGGATGTTTTATGTTAACGCGAGACCTACACGCCCGACTTGGAACTGCGTAACGTCACTTTCCGCGAGCAATTCATCGGCCGCGCACACTGGTGCCGCGCTGCGAGTGACTCATTCCCGAAATCGACGTTGCGTGAATGCATCTACCACAAACTGCATTTCTACCGAAATTAATACAAATGCTTTTTACTTTTATATGATATATTTTTTCTTACCGTAACTGGGAGGTGTTGTCATAAGCGTTACGTAACTGTTTATCGGGGTCAAGCGTCTTTACAAGAGGCGGCATTATATATATATATATATATATATATATATATATATATATATATATATATATATATATATATATATATATATATATATTATGACCTAATGGTCATACCACCAGTCAGTAGTAAAAACGATGTATATTTGAATCAGGCGCGCAGAAGGACAGGAGAGTCACGAACGAGTCCGGGGAACGAGTCGCGCGGGGCGAGAGGAGACGCGAGGCGGAACAAAGAGAGAGAGGAGAGGGAGTGCAGATGGCGCGCACGGGTAATGTGATGTGGATGAATAATGGACGTGTAATCGGCTAACATCGGAAAATCTAAATGGGGAGAAGTGTTGATTATGAAGTGAACGATAATTAGAGACAGTGAATAGTAAAATTAGCCGAAGGAACTGTAACATAAACGCTGACGAGTGATAAACAATCGAGTGCAAACGAAAACACGTGGCGAGTGAGTGCGTGTGGGCCATCAGCCATGGACAGAGCGATAAACGGACGATGTTAAAAAAACGCGTTATCGTAGGAAGACTGAACTCGCACGAGAACGTCGAAGGTGTGTGATCGGACAACGAAACACCGGAATCGGGTGACGACCCGAAAACCAGCTAGTGGCGACGCGGAGGAGGGCCCACGCACGTCGTGGCGTGAAGGCCTTGAACAACCGCAGCTGTGTTCCTGCACCAAGAGGGCGGAAAATCCAGGCTGAGTAGACGAACATTTAATAATCATGTAACTTCAGTGAAGTCAGCACAGCCACATTGGCCAGGAAATGTATTAATGGGGTAGGGCATAGTAATGAATCGGTATGTAGGTAGGGGAATAAGCAAATGCGATACACATACAATATTTATAACGGTTGCAATCACGATTACAAAGCTGATTAGCAACAGATTCATGTAGTCATTGGTCGGAGTAATCCAGTAATAGGATCAAAATTAGATATTAAGTTCTAGTGATGCAATATCATGTAAGACTGCAGATCATGCAGGTGATTGTAACAGGGTCTCTTTAGATTATGCTTTCTTGATGAATAAATATTCAATATTCTTCGCGCAGGGAGGGGCATGCGAATGTGGGGGAGAGGAGGAAGGGTACTGACCCAAGGATGGTTTAGCGAGGAGTGTCGGGTGAGCAGGCGTGAAGCAAAGTAGCCTTAAGAATGTTCAGAAACAGTGAACTGCGGAAGCGAGAAATAGTTACTTGTTACTACGTAGGCAATACGAGGCCACAATTAAGAAATCGAAGAAATCTTGGCAGGAGAGTGAGACAGCAAGAATAGAGGCAATTTTAAGAAACAATCATAATAAATCAATTTGGGACGTTATAAGATCACTGCGTAATAAAAGAAATGTAAATGCAATTTCATCAGAGCGTGAGCAGTACTTTTCACGGGCGCTCGAAATAGCGAATATTGAAACAGGGATATATATTATCACGGACCGGATGTCCCTGAATTAGACGAACCGATAACCTGGAATGAAGTGAATAGGCTATGCTAGCATGAATAATAAGAAGGCAGGCGGCGCGGACGGCATTCCGACACAATTTATTTCGGAATTGTGGCACATAGACCCAGAGAGTATTCTAAATTTATTTAATGCAATAGTTGATTCTGGATCGTATCCAGAAACGTGAGTACAGCGATCCCCCAACCAGTCTTTAAGAATAAAGGAAATACGAATTGCCCACAAAATTATCGCGGAATTAGTCTTTTACCAGCGCTGAGCAAGCTATTTTGTAAAATACTCAACGGGCGACTGAGTGAATGGGCGGAAAAGCACAGTAAAATATCAGAATTGCAAGCAGGCTTTAGGAGGCTTCGCGACTACCGACAATATCTTTGTGTTAGATACCTAGTAAAGCAGGCGCTTGCGCGTAAACGGGCCACTTATATTGCAGTTTTGTAGATTTCGAAATGGCTTTTGACTCTATCAATAGGAAAGCTTTATGGCAAAACTTAATGAGCTAGGCGTCTCACGTAAAGTTTTAAAAGTGTTGCAGAGCATATACGAGACGTAAATTTCTGTGTCAGGTGCGGTGATGGAAGTACAACGCGAAAAATAAAATCGACGGTAGGAGTAAGAGAGGGCTGTCCTCTCACCGCTATTGTTTATCTTGTTTATAAACGATTTATTGACGTGGTTACAGGATGCGGATACATCTGCGCCGGAAATTGAGGGCCTGAACATTCCCGGACTACTATATGCTGATGATTTAGTTTTATGTTCGGAGACTATTGACGGCTTACAAAAAAGTTTAAATATCCTAGAAACGTATAGTGAAACATGGGATTAAAGTAAATATTCAAAACCAAAGTAGTTGTCTTCAAGAATGGATTTATCTGGGGTAACAAGGAGAAATGGTTTTACGCTCAGGAGGAGATTGACCGGGTAAAAACATTTACATATCTTGGGGCAAAATTTTCCATGAATGGTGGATGGAGTAATCACATAGTGGCGGCGCACAGTAAGGAAGAATTGCGCTCAAAGAAATCGTTTGCGCAGTCGCAGGGTTCAGAATTGCCTTTAAAGGTGTGGAGACGATGTTTAAATCGCTAGTTCTCCCAGCAATGAATTATGGGGCAGAAATTTGGGGAGTGGATAGGATAGATCGACTAGAAAGCGTCGAAACAGATTTCAAATTAATTCTCGGAGTCTCTAGATTCGCAGCAAATGCCGGAGTCCTAAGAGAGGTCGGTAGTGTAGGAATTTGGAAAGATTTTAAATGAAACCATTAAACTTTGGATTAAATTAGCAGGTGAACAGACTGACTCACTTATAAATAGATGTTTCGGGTGCAGTTACAGGAAGCAACCAACGCTACTGGTCGTATAAAATTAAACTGCTACTGGAACGTTCAGGTCTGGGAGACGTTTCTCCGGAAATGGTGGGAGATAGGGAACACGTGACATAGAACGGTTAATTTCGGATAGACTTGCGGATATTAAAGGCAAGAGATCCTGGCAGCAACGGCCGAAAAACGTTCGCTAGTTGCGCAAATTCACCGAGTCCGTTATGGGGTTGCGAACGTTACGTAAACACACGCAAAAGGACGCAAGAGGGATACGCTTGGTTCAGGGTCGGGGTGGATGCAACGTAGATTAAAGGACTCGAATGGTAATGGCATCTGTGTGCTTTGCGGTGATAGGAAGACTGGATCCATATCCTTTTAATTTGCAGTGCGACCGAAACTTGGAGAGGAAAATGGATGGAATGGGAAATTACTACTTCCAACATAGGAACGTAACGCTCGCCCAAAACATTCTAGGGATAAAAGAGCTAACTTCATGAAAGAATTAGGAACATTTCTCGGAAAGGTTCGGACCACTAGAGAAACGGAAATTAAGGAGTGGAAAACAGCAGTGGTTAGTACGAGCAGAGCCTAGACTGGAGAGAAATATGTAATAAATCAATAAACTAACAATAATTAAGTTAGTCAGTAAGTTATGTTAGGTTAGTAAACAGTACAAAAAATAAATAAAAAAATAAAATAAAAGTTATAAATTGTAGTCAATGGTTAAGTATAAGTAGATAAATAAGTCAATAAAAAAATATATATATTAACTTAAAATAATTAAAATAAGTTAAATAAATTAAAATTAAATTAATTTAAAACAAGTTAAATAAATTAAAATAAGTTATATAAATTAAAATTAAATTAATTAAAATAAGTTAAATAAATTAAAATTAAATTAATCAAAATAAGTTAAATAAATTATAATTAAATTAATTAAAATAAGTTAAATAAATTAAAAATAAATTAAATTAAAATAAAATAAAAGAACGCTAAAATAAAGCACATTAGGGGGCGAAGGGAAGTGGGAATCGGAAATGTTAGGGCAGAGGCGTTGGTGCGGACGATTTTCTGTGGTGCTGTTTGTTTTCAGGTGCGGTGGAGGCCAAACACTGGAAGGAGAATGCCTGACACCCGCGCCAAATAAATAAATAGTCTAAAAACCGGATAGAGTAGCATGTACTCGGCTTCTGACGGCAGGTTTTCCCCTTCAGGGTTTTTCCTCAGCCGTACCTTATGGTCTCGTTCGCGGCTTTGAGGCGATGGAGAGACCATTGGGGTGAATACCAGAAGGCGAAAGGTTAGAACTCGGTAGAATGTAGGTATTGTAATGGCTTAAAGGCCTTCGGCCTAGCCACATTGGATCAAGTTTCTAATTTGGCTGTAATAATTACCTATTAAATAAATAAAAAAATAATAAATATTCAATTATAGAAAATGGCAAACTAGTGATTAATGAACGATATGATGAAAGAGAATGTATGGAAAACCATAGCCAACATCCTCCTCATAAAGGCGCTCCCCCCTAAAGGAATCCCTGTCCTTCATCAATTTCAGAAACGGCAGTTATTGCCATCAAAATTTAATGTGTGATCAATGCCTCAGTTGATGGTGGATTCCCAAATGGGAAAATTGAGGTAAGTACAGTCACAATATATATATATATATATATATATATATATATAGCGACGGGAATAGTTTTTCAGAAAATGCCGAAGTCTATTACTATAACACTCGACTTAGAAATCATATTCATCAGGTGACAGTATCAGCAGCTCATTTCAAAAAATTCACATACAATACATGTACATTATTTTACAACACTTTGCCAGATGACATTAAACGATTAAATTCAAGAGAAAAGTTTAAATCCCAAGTGAAATCGTTTCTGCTGCATAACTTTTCCTATACAATTAGAGACTATACTGAGCATCACAAGAAAAGGAACATTAATTTTAACAATGATACATAATGCATTATTTACCATTTGGACTGTATAAATGAGTATAAACAACCTGTAACAACTATTGTACTACAGCTTCCGGGTCAATGACCCCCATCTCGATCAGGTTTTTCGTCCAGTTTCCTGATCCATTGAGCATATGCTGAGTTTGCCTTGTTTACTTCTGGACATAAATGTAACTTCATTTTCTGTGCGTCTTCTAGAATTCAGTGGGAAATACAATTATTCAAATTATCGTTTCCGTGTTGTCGCGGCAGGAAGTAATAAGAGCCAAAATTTATTGCTTATTTATCTTTGAAAATAGATTTTATTACATGGGAGTTTATTTTTTTTCCCTTTCATTTTAAAATTATTTTTTTTTTTCAGAAAATATGACTTAGTGTAGGGATCACAGAATTTTGAAAATGTGCACACAATTCACTTTTCCCCATAGCACGTCATACGCAGTTTTTAACTGTTTTTTACGTAAAATAAATAAAAATAAAATAAATAAAAAAATAAATAACATACTCCAAATTTTCGTTGCCTAATTTGTGGACGGACCGTCACATCTTGTTGGGATTCGTTCGCGCTGCTGAACTCCCCTACGCCCGCGCCTCGCGTCGCCTTCCCCTCACGAGAACCTCATCCAGGGCCATCGCTGTTCTCAAACGCATGTTGAAGGCAAGGGCGTTAAATCACGAGCTTCGCAAACGGATTCTATTTTGATCACTAGCATATTTGCACATATTATTGTTTCCCTCACCACTTTGAGTTGATTGGATTGTTTCGTGTTTCCAGGCGCAACAACTACTTTGGTCATCAGTCCCGTGAGGGTACTGCATGTGTCCAACATGTGAGATGGCGATGTTCTTTTCCTGCTGGATGGCCAGATACGGCGCCGAACTACTCGTCGGCTTCGGAGTTTCCCATCAAGGAATCTTCCATTCTTGCTGGGGCACCGTTCTAGCCAGGGCAATTTCTAAGCTCTTGATTGGTGGTAGTGAAATGCATGTAAGTATGAGTGTTTAAGTAATGAGTTAGGATATGAAAAGGACGAGAAAAGACAGATCGCGGGCCGACCCTGGGCCGTTCGTTAGGATACCGCTCCGGCATTCTCCTGGTATTGATGGGAGAAACCATGGAAAACTACCGAACAGAGCATCCCGCCGCTAGAATTCTCCTCCAGACGGCGAAAATCCTTCCACCGTCAGAACTCGATCCCTAGGAATTGTTGATTAGTCGCAGTTGATGCCTTGATTCACCTCAGCCGGTACCACTTTTAGGATACCACTAGCGGCATGCAGCTCCCTACAGAATAAAAACCTGCTGAGTAAATAATAAATGCTGCTTAATGGGATACATCAACAGTCAAAACAAACGCTATTGGGCTGCAGAAAACCCTCAACTGCTTCACGAAGAACCACTTCACGACATAAGAATCGGAGTCTGGTGTGCGTTAAATTCCAAAAGATTTATCGAACCTACTTTTTCAACACCTCCGTTAATGCTTATGTTTACATAATTAAATATTGACATTATTCTCAAAACAAGCTCAAAGCAAGAATAATTTTGTAGATGACAATATTTTGAAATCATAAGAACGGGACATTTTAGTTTTTGTCACAGCGATAAGAGGGGTAAAAGAGGACTTTAAAAACTATTTAATCACAAATGTATAGATTTGAAAATTAAGATTGAATAAATTAATAAATATTATATAGTTTGTAGGTCCCATTTTGTAAGGCCGTTTGTGGTCGGTACTGGTAATATGGTGTATTATCACACAGGAGGCCATACATCTTGGCAAGTTTGGCGTGGATAATTCGTCCCACGTTGTCATGCCTCAGTTCAATGAGTGCTAACATACTACACCCTGCTAATATGTCCTGGATTGTTTCAGGACCTAGGCCACATATTCGGCAATCATCGTTTACCACTTCTGGATCTTTTACATAGTAGCATTTTAGATAGTTGTTATTTTTTGATCGTGTATTGCCACAATAAGCCTTTCACTCTCAGGGTATAAGTCCCCTACAGTGAGCTCATTTGTACTGGCCAAAGTCCACAGTTTGATTGGCTATTACTGATGGGTACACACCGTGAAGGGACTTCTGCTTCCATTTGTTTATTACGTGATGATTGTTGCAGATTCATGTCATTTCTGAGGCTAAGAGGGGTGTAATTATCGTCTGCCTGTTGGACTACATCGTGAAGGTATGATATCGTGGCTTTATTTCTGAAATAACCTCTCAAGGACTTAATTTGTTTGACATATAAATTTAAGAGGCTAATAATACCCCGTCCCCCTTTCTTCCTCGGCTGTGTTACCCTCTGCGTACAGCTTCAGGGATGGTGATTTCTAAAACGAGTCATTTGATCTCTAATGGACTCTCAAACTCTCTCTCTTCCATGGCCTCGATATTTGTCTTATACCGTTTAATGATGCCCATTAAGTATGTAAGCGCTGATATTGCGAAGGTAGCAGCTGTGAGGTTCCTTGAGTTGAGAGAGGATTTCAAAATTACCTTGAGTAAACGTTCAAACTCTATCTTCAATTCGTCTTTGATTTGTGTGTGGGCTATTGTTAGGTTTTGGTGCATTGCAAGGTATTTGTAGAAGTCGTTTATTTTTATTGTTGTTATGGTCTCTTTAGATAAGTTCTCATATTTAACATTGCCTGTGAGTTAGCCCGTTTCTATGCTTTGAATTTGGCATTTGTCAATTCCCAGTTGCATTCCCATATCGATAGAAAATTTCTCGTTTATTTCCAAAAGCTTTTCCAGCCCACGTTCTGAACAGGAGTATAATTTGATATCATTCCTGTATGCGAGATGTGTTATTTTACATTTTCAAAAACCTTTTAATTGAAACTCGTTCCATTTTTGTTCAGAAGATTTGAATATGGGTTCATTGCAAGGCAAAACCATTAAGGACTGAAACTGTCGCCTTGGAAAATGCCGCATTTGATATCCACTGTGTTTGTAACAATCAGGGGTCTTTCATTTCCCTTCAAAAATATTAGTATTAATTTCAATATGCTTGATAGAAAATGTTTATATATTAAAAATGTATTATATTATTGGGTGTTTCCCATATGATTATACAATATTTTGTGTTCCTTGCTTTGAAACCATCAACATTTATTTTTTGTATAAAAACAAATGTCTTTATTACTATCGGTTTATTCTAATGTAAAATTCAACACAGTAGTGGATACCATAAATTATGCTTAATTTTTCATGGTAAAGAATTACAAAAATTTGCCATAGCTCCTCCCGGATGCTCTGTGATTCGTCAGCGTTCGTATGCCGTGCCAATGCAATTGGCGGGTTGCTTTTTGCGCCCACTCTTACCAATTATTTCTATTTCGTCTCAATTTCGTGTCCTCTCCTCTTCGCTCTCCCCCTTTCCACGGTAGCGAGGCAATATCACTTACATCTTAGAAATTGCTCCGCCCCTGTGAGATAACGAGGAGGAAAATCTTCGAGGGGAGGAAAGGGGAAGTGTCTGAAACTTGGAAGCCAAGTCCAATGAGCCGATTCGGTGGCCGAGATCTCTAAGGCAATAGTGTCGTAGCGATCTCGGAGCGAAGGGTAGCGGTTTCGAGTCCCGCCTCGAGTATGGTAATATTTATGTTCGTCCTTTCACCCCCTTATCATCACCATATCGTTTCATCTTCATGGTTATCATACCGTTAACTCCAATAGTGGTCGCTTATGACCTAGATTTTGATGCGACCTTAAATAAAAACTTAAAAAAAGCCAATGATAAGAGCTGCTCGGCTTAGGCTCTAGGATTGGTCAAGTGTCCAGAGGGGGTTGTACAAGTCAGATATGGTCACATAGGGCCCGTAATATGTGCCATCGACGATACATAAAATTGACAACAATGTTGCTTTCAGATGTTTGTTGGAATTCAATTTCGATGATACCATCTAATTCAGTATTGGAATTGCTATGGAACACAATGTTTATTTAACCTGAAAATGCTTACTGTAATCAGTAACAGGGAACCTAATTTGATTTTTGAAGTCTGACGCCAATTCTGGTTTTGTAACAACGTAAGAAGTCGCTTTCAGCACAAGTTAAGACTTTCAACAGGGGTTAGGGGGGTTGGTTAAGACTTGTCGAAAAGTGGTTAAAGATTTTTAGTTCGGCTCAGGGCCAGGATTTCGGATCTTTTATTGGGAGGGGGGCAAAGGGTCCCCTCGAATACGATATTAAAAAATCCCCTGTACGAAATGATATATCAGTAGTTACACTTTAACTCTAACATAAACGTTTTTTGGAAGGTTCCTTGGCCTCGTACCACCACCCACACCCCTCTACAGCCTGAAACGAGTTTTTTTAATTTTAATTATTTCTTCAACTTTACACTATTGTGGCGTCGCGCATCGCTTCCTTGCGAGCCGGGAAAACCGTCCTCCCCCATGCTTAAGCATCCGGCTTAAGCCGGATGCGGGGTTGGGGGCGGTTGGCATGCGCTGTGCACGCTGACGCGCGCCGAGCTGAAGACGCGCTGAATAAGCCAGGGGGATAGGGCAGGAAACTCTCCAAAAATATCTATAGTGAAAGGTTAGTGCGAGTCGTGGACTATGTCGCAAGACTCCTAGAGGAGGCTGGCCGTCGAGCCTTCCTGAGCGCCGAGGGGAGGGGCGAGCCTCCGGGTACTTAAGGCTGCATCGACTGCGCCCACGCGGGATACGTAGAGGGTCGAAAGGCCGAGTGATATCTCCAGTGCTATCCTAGCACGCGGTCTTCGAGGCGAAGACCGGTTTGGCATCAGGCCATGTTGTAACGATAGTTAAGGGACTCTGTGTCCGACAGCTTCGCACCACGCGTTGCTAGCCTGCTTTAAAGCAGTGGTACTGGGCTGGGCCTAGGGACGGTCGCGGGGGTTTCACCGCTAAGGGATTGGAAAGGTTGCCGGAGGTTTTTATTTTGTAAATTATTGTGTAAACATAGTTATATATTTCTGTTAGAAACAGTCGTCTGTGTTATTTATATCCAGTACGTCACACTATTTTATCTGATTGTAATATGAAAAATAAAAAAATAATTTATACTATCAGAAAAAAATTGTACTATCTCGTATGCGTACGTAATATGCGGAGTAATAAACGTAGTATAGAGAAATTTATGTAATGCTTCGGAAAATCGATTTTGAGATTTCAACGAAAATACACGTTTTGAGATCGCCTGATACCAAAACAGCGTTTTTTTAAACGTCCGTCCTTCAGTCTGTCCATCTGTCCGCCTCTCCTTTTGTGAAAACCACTAGCGCCTAAACCGTAGTAGGATTTTTTCTTAAATGGGTATTCCCCGGTCTATCTGCCCCGACTTGAGGCGCTGCGATTTTGAAAAACTTTCTTCAAAATGTGAGGGTACTTTACATGAAACCGCCCGGACATTTTCTCAATTTTCTCAAAAACGGCTCCAAATGTTTTCTTTAAATTTGGAAGAGAAATGGAGAAAAATACACTTATAAAGATGGAATAGATCGTATTTTCACGGTCTATGAATTTCACTTCAACTCTGAATTTTCGAAAATTCAAAAAAATTTGAATTTTTTCGGAGTCTTCCTACAACGACAATATTGGACCTAGAGATTTTTTCCTTTAATTGAAATTTGTTGTCCGTAATTAGTTCTTTCGTTAAGGTCATGTACATTTTTTGAAAATTTTAGTTTTCTCGTAGTATGGCGTGCAATATTTGCAATTTTTAAAAATTACAAATACAAGATTTTCTCAGAAACGTCTCCAAATTTTTTCTTTACACTTTTTGTAGGGTCTATGATAAATTTACTCTATAAGATGAAATGAACGCCATATTGCTCTGTTCTTTTGTTTTTCAAAAATTACAAATTTTTTCACTTGTCCCACTTGTATCATTTACATTAGCAAACTCAACAGTTTTCTGTTAAAATGAGATCAAAATTGCGCATTTTCTCAAAATAGCTTCAAATCTGTTCTTCAAACTTTTGTGCGATCAATACTAATTGCACTGTTTAAAATTACATAAAGTTCATTTTGGGGTATTCTTTTGTTGTTTTTTTTTTCAAAACTTAAGAACACAATTTTTTTTAAATATCTCACGCCGTTAATATGCACATTTCCAGCTATTTGTAAACTCTATTGTATTTTTGAGTGAACATTCTTAAAAAACTTTAAATAAAGTTTTTGGAAAAGTCAAAAATTCTCTGTGGAAAAGAGTTTCGAATTTCGCATGTACAGCAACGTTTAAATGCTATTTTTTAAACAGCTCCAAATTTTTCAATGAAAATTGCAATTTATGACGAAGATTTACTCTTCTTTAATATTCTTAAAGAAATATTTCGGTTCTACGGAAAAATTGAAAAAATGTAAAAAAAAAAAATTTAGGCGGCGATAGATGGAAGTTGGCAAGAGTATGGGGCAAGACCGTTAAGTCAGTCCAGACCAAAGAAATTAGAAAACTTCACTACGAGAAAGTATGTGTCATTCTGTGGTACTAATAATTTCATATTTTCTCAGCGCCAAATTCAAAAGCAAAAGGTTTAAAAAAATACATTACCTGGACAGGCTTGAAAGCTCCTCTCAAAATATAATCATTGTGATTTTTCAGATTTTTTCTTTCAGGCTACCGCTTATGTGGTAAAGAGAAAGTTCTGTAATGCTGCGCGAAAGAACTACGAATTTTCGGCAGAAAAACTCTTCTTACCGAGCCCTGATAACGAAATATAGATAAATAGAGTTGCTAAATTTAGGAAATAAATCCTCTAACACGTGGTACAGCCAGGATCCATGTTTTGTGAGTCCTTGATATCGAAAATTCGATTGACGGCAAAACTTCTTTCCGTCTGGTGTAGGTGAACAACACTAGCAACTAAACCATGTCGCTAATGACCTAGATGTTGATGCGACCTTAAATAACAAAACAAAATAGAACCATGTGTAGGATTTTTCCCAAATTGAAGAAACCCCTGCCGATCTAGCCGGAGTAGAAGCTCTGCGATTTTCAAACATATAAATCAATTTTGGGGGTATTTTTCATGAAGTGCCAGGGACATTTTCAAATTTATCCCAAAAATTGCTCCAAGTGTTTCTTTAAATTTCTTGTAAGAATAGAATGAAACACGATCGTAAAGGTGGCATTGGTCCGATTTTCACTATTAACACTAAATTTTCGATAACTGCAAAAATTTGAAATTTTTACAGCGACTTCCTACAACTACAAAATTGAAAATAGAGGTTTTCTTCCGAATGAAATATGTTTTCCTTAATTATTTCTTTCATTGAAGTCATATACATTGTTTTGAAAATACTAGTAGTTTTCGCGTAAAATTGCCTGCAGTATGTGAAATTTACGAAAAAAAAAACAAAGACAAGATATTCTTAAAAAGGCTCCAAATATTTTCTTTGAACGTTTGTTAGGGATAGTGCTACATGTACTCTATGAAATGAAATAAATACCATATTGCTCTATTCGTTTGTTGCTTTTTTAAAAATTACAAAAACAATTTTTTTTGACGACTCTCACGCCGGTAATATTTACTTTAGTGGCTATTTGTTTACATTATTGCATTTACGAGTAAGTGTGCTTTAAAATTATGCCATATAAATTTCCTTGAAAACTAAAACTTTTTCTGTGTTTTTACAAATGCATTTTTTGAAATAACACTCAGAACTTTAATACGCTCATTTTTAAGCGATTTGTATTATTGCATAAGCAATAATAACCCAGTTGCTTAAGGCCCCAAATCAGACTCCTAGGGATGACTCCGGTGCTTGAAACAATTATCGGGATAATGTTGACTCTTTTCATATTCCACTGTTTCTCAACGGGTTCAACCAGATTTGCATGTTTACAGATTTTTTTCAGTGTATTTGCTTTGAATGTTGCCAGTATTTGGGACAGAAACATTAATAAACATGACATGTTTCAATTCACATACAATACATGTACATTATTTTACAACACTTTGCCAGATGACATTAAACGATTAAATTCAAGAGAAAAGTTTAAATCCCAAGTGAAATCGTTTCTGCTGCATAACTGTTTCTGTACAATTAGAGACTATACTGAGCATAACAAGAAAAGTGACATTAATTTTAACAATGATACATAATGCATTATTTACCATTTGGACTGTATAAATGAGTATAAACAACCTGTAACAACTATTGTACTACAGCTTCGGGTCAATGACCCCATCTCGATCAGGTTTTCGTCCAGTTTCCTGATCCATTGAGCAAATGCTGAGAGGGCCCCTTGTTTTTCTTCGGGACATAAATGTAACTTCATTTTCTGTGACGTCTTCTAGAATTCAGTGGGAAATACAATTATTCCAATTATCGTTTCCATGTTGTCTGGCAGGAAGTAATAAGAGCCAAAATTTATTGCTATTTATCTTTGAAAATAGATTTTATTACATGGGAGTTTTTTGTTGTTTTTCTCCCTTTAAAATTCAAAATTTATTGCTTGTTTATCCTTGAAAATAGATTTTATTACATGGAGTTTTTGTTTTTTCTCCCTTTCAAAATTTCAAAATTCAAAATTTATTGCTTGTTTATCCTTGAACATAGATTTTATTGCATGGGAGTTTTTTGTTTTTTTTCTCCCTTTCAAAAATTCAAAATTTAAGTAGTATATGAGTACGTGTAGGGATCACAGAATTTTGAAAATGTGCACACAATTCACTTTTCCCCATAGCACGTCATACGCAGTTTTTAACTGTTTTTTTACGTAAAATAAATAAATAAATAAATAAATAAATAAATAAATGTTTCTCACACTTGTTAATCACAACCAAATCCGGTCTCTTGTGAATCACTGTCTGGTCTGTTAAGATAGTTCTATCCCAATACAAGCGCCACTCTTCGTTCTCCAAAACTAAGTTGGTCTTAAAGAGGTATTTTATTTTCAGTCAAAAGACGACATTTCTGAGCCAACGCAATTTAAAATTTTTGGCCCCCGAATCATGTCGTGTTTATACTGGTGCCTACCAAATGTGACAACCGAGGTAACATGATGAATTGTTTCCACTGTTGGACAACCATGACGACATAACTCATTCTGCAAAATTCAACAATTCGCTTCAAATAGTTATTTGGGAATAACTAGATCCTGAATAAAACATAAACCCTTCAGTTTCTGGAAAGATCTGCCCTTGATATAAGCCAGTAGTCGATGCTTTCAAATCGCTTTTCCCTTGGCTCATCTCATGTAGATGTTTTCCCATGAAAGCCATCCAAAAATCTCTCGGCAATCATTGCAGAAAGTCCGAACATCCTGTCTCGACATTTTATCGGAATAGAATTTTTTCAAAATTGTTTTTAAAGTTTTGATGTATTTGGAGAGTGGAAATACATTCTCATGCCCTTCACTTCCCGAAAAATTTGGGTTTTCCCAATGCCGGGGTCCTCTTCCACCCATTTTGGAAGTTTATATTCGACTGAGTTTTTGGGATGGGATGCGTGTTTTTGTCATTAAAACTTTTTTTTTGGGTTGTGTTCTAAATTGATTTTCAATTTAATAATCCAAATGAGAGTTTAAGACGGGGAAAGCATAGGTTTTAAATAGCTTTATGATATTTCTTCCATTCAACTTTTTTTCAGGAGTTTTGGTTCTTCGGAAGAATTTCTGCAAGTTCATTTTTCATTTTACTTAATGTGCCTGTGTGTCCCCCCGGTATCTGCACTTTTCCCTCAGCAGACATTTTTGTATCAACTGTTTTTTTTTCAACAAATGCCCCTCTGGAGCTTTCCCTTTACAATTTTCTGTTCGACTTTTTTCCAAGCCAAACCCTTTTTTAATACTTTTTGAAAATGTTTCCCAAATACTCAAAGTTTTTCGTTGAACTTTGTGAAGCATAATCTTCAAATCATCCATATATAAAAGGTGATTTAGGGATATATCATTTTTGCCCCCCAATTTAATTCCAAACCCAAATTTAGTGGAATTCAAGAGATTAGATAGGGATTCATAAGATGACAAACCAGAGAGGACTTAGTATCTCCTTAAAAAATACCTCTTCGCACATTGATTGTACTTTTTGGGATTTTTCAACAGATACTTAAGAAAATTTTTTGTTCGCCTGTTCGACATAACATGTTCCAAGAAGGAGACAACTTTTGATAAAACTAAAGATTAAAATTTCTATCAGCCAGTTATGGGCAGAATCAAAGGTTTTTTGGAATCAATATACCCCAGAACAAGTTGCGATGTTTGATATGTGACCACACACTGAATCTATGATTAATTGTTTTTTGAAACCCCAGGGACCCTTTTTTAAAGCCTTTCTTTGAACTGCAATAATATCGTTTCTCTCGGGGGTGATACCCGTTGTGAAAGGCACGATGTAGATTTTCATCGTTGGCAAGAAAGAAATGGGGCATATTGTTGATCTTTTGTTTTTGGGGGTTTTTGGATACAGATTTTAATTCCCCTGGGAAAGAAATTCTGATCTTATTTGGTTGGGGAATCAGATCAATTCAGCCAGCCTGTGGTGAGTGCACCATAATTTTTAACCCAAAAATTGTAAATTTTTATCTGGTCCTGGAGCTTCCAGTTCAATAAGTTCTTGATTCTTCACTGACCTTCCAGAAAATTTTAAATGCATTTTGGGAAGATGTTCCGCGTTTCTTTTTTTCCAATCCAGCCGCCCCACATCACTTTCCGCGGGATCGGAAAGTTGTTCCCCAAAATCATTCACCTGCTCTCGTTTTGGGATATAATGTTTGTAATTGCCTTTTTCCTTTTTTTTCCCAGGTTTCGTCAAAATTTTTCAGTTTTTTCAAAAAAAATGTTATCTTTCCTCCTATTTCTGCGGGTTTTCAAATCGGGACAATCGATTTGTTAATACGATAGTCTCTGTTTCAGCGGAAAGCATGTTGTACTGTCGTATTAGTTTCATCTCTTCGAGCATGCGTTTTAATTTATTCATAATACGATTGGGCTTCGAAGTTTTGGGATCGAATACCATTGGATAACTCATAACGGGCAATATCACCTCATTTTTTTGATGTTCGACGAGACGCCTCCCAACGTGACACCATCCGGCCTTTTGCTTTTTCCTGACAGTTTTTACAGTTATTCCCAGAGATTTTTTTAAAACAATGCAGCAAATATATAAAAGGGGAATATTGCGTTGTGGCCATTTCAATTTCTCGGGTAGTACCCGCAGTTCATGATATCTAGAATACGTTTTCGTCTCGATGTATTGATCCTTTTTTTACCTGAACACTGGTCTCATATTGTTTCCCCTTCAAGGGAACATATTCTTTCCCATTCCTATCTTCAGTGATTCCACTAGTCTTTCGTCTTCAGCGAGTTATACATCTTTGTGGGGACATTTTTGGACTCGGGAATTTCTGATTCACTGGTTGTAAGTTCTCAATCATCCGGTTCAGCCCCGAAACTTCCTTTTTAAATGGTCGGGAGCCGTGTCTCGGGGAATCGTTTTTTGAAAATCACTGATACTGATTGACACCTGTTCAGTTACGGAATTCAGGAAACCTGTTGTTCCTAAATAATTTCTGTCTGTATCCAGTCACATTTGTGTCCATTTTTGTGACCCGGGAATAGATCCCATTATTTCCATTAACAGCCGTTGGCCTTTTTCGCGCTGTGTTGGCCCTTGCTTGGGTGGGCGCTGGTTGTAACACCGCGCAGCACCTCGCGGGGGAGGCATCGATAGGGTTTCGCCTTTGGGGCTGTCGCATTTCGGGACCCGACCGGGGCCCGCCTGCTCAACCCTGGTCACCATCGGCCGCATCCCGTCCCCCCACGAGGGCCCCGGGGGCCCCCCACGCCCTTGGGAGCGCTTTTTTTCCGGGCTTTCTTTCTAGCACGTGTCCCAAAATTTTGGCATTTTATTCCTACTGCCGGGACAACTGTACCCACCAGGCCGAGAACCGCTGTTACCATTTAATTGGTTTCTCCAGATTTCCCCAGGTACAAGTCCAGGGGCTGATTCACCATCCTGAAGGTCATATCCCAGAATTCCCTTTCTAGAGCCCTACCAGGACCTCCTTTCTCATTTGGTCGACTGTCCCAAGGGGGCTGGATACCAACCCTTTGAGACAAGAGATGCAGGCCCCCGGTGAATTTGAGAGGGGAGTTGGGTGGGAGGTTATAGCCTTGATGTTAAATCACACCCTTTGACCCCCTTATTATTATTATTATTATTATTATTATTTTTAAATTTTTTATTTTTAAATATTATTATACATCATCATCATCTAATTACATATACTCCGGTTTTTGGAATGCCACAATTTTGGCCCTTTTTTGGTATTGTATAATTTTAAAAAATGTTTCATTTTTTTTCTTTAAATGAAACTGTGAATATTGAATTGTAATAATTTGTAATGGAACTTTATTTCCAGGCATATTTCAGTGTATTAATTACATAGTATATTATTTATTACAATGGGAGGTGCAATTAGGATTTTTCTGTGTGTGTGTGTGTGTGTGTGTGTGAATTTAATCAATGGTGCTTGAAGAATATAATTCTGAATTTTGGAGCAATCCAGAATAACTGATTTAAAAAAATAACCTGCCCAATTTAAAAGTCATTTAAAATTTGGGTTAAATTTCTAAAAACTTATTGTCTCTTTCAAAAATAAAGCCCAACCTTTTGCCCCTCCCCTAAAGTGAGGGTCTTTTCCTCCCTTTACACGATACATTATTATATATCCCAACCTCACACTTTTGTTCGTTGTTGTTAGTAATTCATTTACAATTTTTTATTTTGCTTTAAAAAACAATATTCGTTATAAATAACATGTTGGGAGTTAAAAATGGGCCAATAATGAGCTTATTTTCGTAAAAGGGCAAAGAGTTTTTAAGCAATGGATTGATTCATTTGCAGACCCAGCAGGAAAACCAAGCTCGGCAGTTATAAAAGTTAATTTGTTTTTTTTTTTTTCAAAGCATAAAAAAAAGTTTTGAAAAAGGCAAGTAGTTTTTTTATGGGGGGGAAGGGGGGAAACAGGCCGCGGCTTCGGGGGGACGCCAGCCCCGGGGAACGTTTGGGTGGGGAATTTTTTTTTTTTTCGTTTTTCCCGGGCGCGGCAATGTTTGGTCATTATCCGTTAGGTACTGCATGTTTTTTCGGGAGATGGCGGTTTTTCCCAGCTGGATGGCAAACCCGGCGCCGCCCCCGTCGGCTGGGGTTTCCCCAATTAGGACTTCCAACCAGGGGGGCACCGCCCCGCCGGGACAACCTTTTGCCCCCGACCGGTCCCCCCGGCATGGGTGTGTGACATGAAGTGGTGTGTAAGGGGAGGAAGGACGCGCGGGGGGCCCTTTTGGGAGGTATCCCCGATATTCGCCCGGGGACGGAGAAACCACGAAAACTACCGATCAGAGCCCCGGGGTTAAATTTTCCCTCCAGCAGCGACAAATTTCGCCCCAGCGGGCGGGTCAAAAACCTCCGCCGTCGGGACTGAAAAGGGACCCCCCGGTCAGAGGCGCTGCAGTGACATCAGTTCTTCAGCACTGAGCTACCGCTCCCGGTAGGTGAGGAAGGGATTCATTAGGTTGTTGCAGGTGAACTGTCGTAGTGTAATCAATAATGAAACTGAGCTTTGGAATGGATGCCGTGATCTCAATAGTGAGGGGACTGAGTCGCTAACCCCGGGAAATCGGATCTCCGAAAGTTTCATTCTGAATTTTTTTTGGAGGGTAGAAATAGTAGATGGAGTTTTTATTTCAATCAAAGGAGACATAAATATTAATTAGATTTGTACAGGTTTGGAATAAGAGAAAAGAAAAACTGAACCCTTTTTAAATTATTAGTATGCCTAGTGATGGCGAAATTTTTTGAAATATCATAGAGAACAGGAAACGAAAACACCCCATAGTTATTGGAAAAACTTAAAATTCTAGCGAAAACGGGGGGGAGTCGTTAGGGGAAAAAGCCCAAACACTTTTTAAACAGACTAGTTTGGGATAAGGGATGAGCCCAGGTAGTATGAAGCGCGACGCCGGCAGGACACGATTTTGGATGTTTACCTAATTGCGCCGAAATAACTTTTCATATCTTGTGAAGTTGTGGAGGGAATTAGTGATCACTGCGGAACAGAGTTTTATGTAATTACATATTTTTACAGAAACAAGATACCCGCATTCAGCAACAGTTTTGAGAGCTTAAAACATTCCAAAGAATAAAACCTTTTTTATTTCATATTTTTACATATTTTTATTATTACATTTTCAATTTTTAGCTAATACAAATATTTATTATATTTAGTTACATTTAATGTTTTAAACTTTTGAAACAGAACATTTCACTTTTGCGATATGTTACTAAAATTTATTTTTCTTAAAAGCAATGTAATAGTCCCGCGTCTATGACCTGGGGAACCGCCGAATTTTCAAGTCACCCCTGCCCCCCGTTCGGTAACGGGATGACGGGTGTTTGTGGGGAAAAGAAATTTCAACCACGCCCTGTTTGTTTTCAGAGCCAATGCGTAACCTCTAAAAACTAACAATGTTTTTTAAAGTCATTGTCTTATGGGTTTCGGGAAATTTTGGGAAGGGGATCCCATCTCCCCCCCTTCCGGACCCAACGGTTTTCTGAAACAAAAGGAGAAAGAAGATATTATAAACGAAGCTTAAAAAAAGTTCGTACCATGAAAAATTTTTTTAAAAAATTATTGGGATCCAGAATATAAAATTTAAAAAAATTGGGCGAATGAAGAGGATAACCACAAATGCATTTAAAAACAAAACGAGATCGATAAATGAATATTTTTCGAAATTGTTCAAAAGAATTTGAGGAAGGAAATTGAAAGGAGGCGTATTTAAAAAATATTCTAAAGAAAAGGAAGAAAAGGACGGATTAACAAATGTTCGTAAAAAAAGGAAATAAAGGGGGTATCATGGAACACACTCATGAACATGGAACACACTCGTGAACATGGAAACACACTCATCACAGATCAGGGAAAAGGTAAAATTTTAATATTTCAGTTCGGTTTTAAAAAAAATAAAACCATCTACTAATTCTGTTCTTCGGTTACAAATCAATTTAATATTGAAGTAAATTCTACAGAATAAAATTAAATCTATGAAAATGGTGTCAGGATCCCGACGAATTTCACAGACATAATTAAACTAGGGGGAAAAGGGTTTTTCCATTAAAAAAAGTAGTTGAAGTTGGAAAAAGCTTTTAGTACCAATCTTTAAAATGGGGGCAAAAATATACTGAACAGGCCGGTAAGTCTTACGTCAGTGGTCTGCAAACTTATGGAGATATAGTTTAGAGTTACATTAAAAAAGAATGGGAAATAAAAAAGGCTGTATCATGGCCACACGGTTTAACTGGGTTTTTCTTGTGAAAAAGTCACCCATTTCGGATCAGCAGATGAAAACGGGACGGGAGAGTAGAGGTTTAGTTATAGATTTTGCCAAAGGTTCGATGTTGTTCCCCCCGATCGACTTGTTTGAAAATAATGAATTTACATCGATCCCAGGGGGGTGGCGTGGATTAGCGAGTTTTGGAGATAGGGAAAAAGAAAGTCCGAATTGGGCAAGTTTTCTTCCTTTCAAGCACGTCAGGGAAAACGCAAAGGAGGCATTTTTCCTCTTATTTATTTATTTATTTATTTATTTATTTATTTATTTATTTATTTATTTATTTATTTACTTATTTATTTATTTTAGTCAAAAACAGAAAAATCTATGACGGGCTTAAAAAAATGAATTGTGTGCTATTTTCAAAAATTTTTGGTTCCTACACTAAGTTATATACTACTTTAAATTTTTAAATTTTTAAAAGGGGGAAAAAAAAAACTCCCATGTAATAAAAACTATTTTCGGATAAAAAACAAAAATTTTGAATTTGAAAAGGGGAAAAAAAACCATGTAATAAAATCTATTTTCAAGGATAAACAAGCAATAAATTTTGAATTTTGAAAGGAGAAAAAAAACAAAAAAATCCATGTAAAAAAATCTATTTTCAAAGATAAATAACAAAAATTTTGGTTTATTCTTTGCCCGGGCAAATTGGGAAAAATAATTTAAAAAATTGTATTTCCCACTGAAATTTAGAAGACGTGCACAGAAAGAAGCATTTATGTTTGAAAAAAACACGGGGGCCCTCTCAGCATTTGCTCAATGGGTCAGGGGAAATGGACAAAAAAACCCGATGAGATGGGGGCTTTACCCCGGGAAACTGTAGTACAATGTTGTTCAGGTTGTTTTTCTCATTTTTTGGGGCCCAAAAGGTAAATAATGCATTATGTATCAGAAAAATTAAGTTCCTTTTTTTGTGATGCCAAAATATAGTCTCTAATTTTATAGAAAAAAGTATGGAGCAGAAACGAGTTTTCTTTGGGTTTTAAACTTTTTTTTTTAATTTTATCGTTTTAACATCTGGCAAATGTTGTAAAATAAAAGCATATTTATGTAATTTTTTTAATGAGTTGTTGAAACTGTCACCTGATGAATAGATTTCTACGTCGAGGTTTTATAATAAATTTGGATTTTTAAAATATACTCCGCCCTTGAGCAAGTCATTTTTTCAAAACCACTGATTCGTAAATAAAAAAACATAATGGTAAAATTCCCAGATTTGAAAAGAGGCTTACAGAAAACGTGGTGGATTTGGTTATTATTCGTCAATTGTTTTTGTAATCAAAATTCTGGGGGTATAAGATGTATTTCCCAAATATTATGCCATATCTCAGGGGAATGAACATTCGAAGATACACAAGAGCAGTAGAAAGGGTGACTGAATTTGCAAGAATTCTGAACGCGAGCATAATAAACTTAATTTTGGTTCAATTTATTTAAATGGACGTTCCCTTTAAAATTTTTGAATTGAGAGACCTAAAAAAATTTTTTTGTTAAAATCAGTCAGCCCCCCTTTATGTCCAAAACAGTCACCCCTTTTTATGTCAGTGTTTTAAGATTTTCCTCGCAATTAATGCAAATGTTCAGCTATTTGCCGACGATTGCATAATATATTGCATTATAAATTCGAAAGATGATGAAAAAATGCTGCAATGGGATCTTGATTCGGTGTATTACTTGTCAGAAAATAATGCCATGGCCGTAAATAGCTCTAAAATCAAATCCATCACTTTTGGCACAGGTCATAATTTCAGGGAACAAATTGCTTAAAACTTTTTCCCAGAATTTCTTGGTAAGTACATTGAATCCATTTGTTTTTAAATTAAGCTGGGTCACGTAGATTTTGTTGTAGGGGGAAAAGGGGGAGATCTCTTCATTTTGTAATGGGATCTTAAAAAAATACAGTAAACGCGAAGGGGAAATTTTTATTTATTTTTGTTGTCCGATAATGGAATATGGAGAGTTTGTTGGGATCCGACAAAAATTTTGCAGTGTAAGACTTTGGGGGAGGATTCAGGGGACAGCTAAATTTTCTTTTAGGGGCAAGAAATGGCAATGGGGTTCACTTAAAAATGCAAAATTTGGGAAGACTTGATTTGTATAAAGTTGGGAAAAAAATTAACGGGGGTGGAGGGGGGGGAGGGGGGGGGGGAGAGGGGTGGGTGGGGGGGAGGGGTCTTAATTTTATAAAACACTAGGGGTTTTTGATGATAGATTTTTTTTTTTTCATGTTTAATGTTTTTAAAAATCATCTGTTTTTATTTTTATTGTTTTATTATAATTTTAGCATTAATTTCCATTATTATATTATTTGCATGTCAGTTATTATCTTATTTATGTAATTAACTGCTACCGGGTTACACCCAATTGCGGTTTAAATAAATTTATCTTTATTTTATCTTTAAATAATTACTGATGTCCTTAAACACGCTCTTAACCTCCTTGTGTATTTAATCCACCTGATCACATAAATGATTGTGTACATCAATGATACATTAGTGTCGCTTTGTATGTAATTGCAAACAATGTTTGCTATTAATTTTGTGTCAATATTTTCCATTCTATTTTGAATTATGTTATAGTTAAATATTCTATCTGCCAAAAATAAATAGGGCCCTTTCTAATTAAACTTGAACGAGCCCCCGCACAAAAAAGGAAAGACAAAGAGCCCCAAAATTATTTAACTTAAAACATACCCGATTTTCGTATTATTTCTATTTTTAATTACATTTCCCTTTTTGCTTGCTTTTATTAAGACTATTTCCCCCTTTGTACTCGATCAACGGATCAAATTTCGGGTCACGGGTTAATCGTGTTTTTAAAAAATGATTAAAGTTATATCGTTTTCCGAGATCGAGAGAGATTGAAAAAGAAAGTCCCAAAATTTTTGGGGCCTGGTGTATAAAACTCCCAATCATTAAGGTACGCCACTATCGAATGTAATATAGTTGGGCCACATGACTAGACGCTCGGGATTTCAGAGAGAGGACGTAAACATGAAGAACCCTACTCACTGGCGTGCACACGTGCCCAAAACAGCCCCAAAATTATTTAACAAAAAGATTAAATGAAGATTCAAACAAAATATTTGAATCAAGCGTGCTTCAATACGCCACACTTCTTTTATCAGAGAGAGAATAGAGTTAAGTGGATAATTTTTGTAAATACCTTTTGAATACGACACTCTGATTTGAAACAACAGTTCTAATTTCTCGGCTATTGTTCAAATAGCGCCCACCAGAGCAGCGCCCGATCAAAGAATTTCCACAGTGCACCGTCTAATACGCTAATTTTCTCCAAAATAACGTTTGTAAATTAGTGGGGGAAATTCGCGGGGGGGAAGAAATTGCCCTCCCCCTAGAAAAAAAAAAACATTTTTAAATTTCCTTTTATTTTTAAATAAATAAAATGAACTTTGCCCCCATACCACTTACGTATAAGAAATACTTTTTATGGGAAAAAAGGGGGCTTTTTTTCAGAAAACTCATATTGTGGGGGGTTGATACCAAAAAAGTGGGTAATTGTGGTGTATACTCTCTCTCTCTCTCTCTCTCATTTATATATATATATATATATATATATATATATATATATATATATATATATATATATACACACACACACATATATATATAGTAAATTCCTCTAAATCATTGTGTACTTAGAATGCACCTTTTTTGGGGTTCAGTAACGGCAAAATATCTGTCTGTCCGTCTCTCTGTACGAACGTGTATCATTCTGTCTGTCTGTAAGCAACGCTAGATCCTATAAACCATTCGGACTATATTCTCCAAAATAGATACGGCGCCCCGACCTGACCGAACAGGAGGTTGTGGGAATATGAAATCAAATATTTTAATGTGTGGGGTACTTTAACTGAAGGCTTTCCAACAATTTGAAAATTTCAGTTAAATGTTCTGAATTTTTGAAAATTGAAAAGTTGGAAATATTTCCGATGGCTTCCTACCACTACAATAGGGTCAAACCATTTTAAGTGTTCCAGTGGCTAAACCCTCCGAAAAAAAATTTATATTTTGTATAAATTTCATGTTTTTTTAAAAACATTTCGATTTATTTTATTGTATCCGTTTAAAATGGCGGTCATTTTTTTTTTATGCCGACCCATTTTTTGGGTTTTAGAGGTTTCTTTTTCAAAATTATTAGTCTTTTTATAGATTTAGAAAAAAGCATTGGTTCAGTATACCTGGACTACAAATTTTTTCAACCACCTTTTATGTTCTTTTTTTGGGGAAAAATTTGCAACAAATCTATGGAACGGAAATGAACCAAGTTCTTTTTCAGAGAGTAATTTCAAAGAAAAAATAGAATCGAAGCCTAATTTTTCTGTGTTTTTACACAAAAGTTACTTTTGTAAAAATCAATTTTTTTAAAAAAACCATTGGTAAGTACCTTTTAAAATTACACCCAATTAAAAAATTGGGAATTTTATTTTTTCCCAAATTTTTTTTGTAATACCCCTGTTGGGACCAGATAAAATCTGAAAATTGCACACATGTAGACCCTTTGAATAGAATTTACTAAAAATTTAACTTTTTGATTTAACTCAATTTTTTTATTGAAACTTTCCCAAAAAAACTTCATTTATTCATTGAATAATTTTGACAAGTAGTAATTTATTTTTTTAAGTTTTTTAAACAAAACCATTTTTTTTTAAAAATGTTATACTTTATTTTTTTGCTAGGGTTTTTTTCCAGGGCAGCCGGAAACCTTGGTCCCGAGGGACGCACAACCATACACTAGACACTTTCACTTGCGGGTCCCCGCTGGGTCAAGAACGGAGGCCTCCGCGACAACACATACATAAAGACAAGGGACAAACAACCATGCCCAAGGGGATCAACCCCCACCTTTCGGACCAAACGCAGTAGGGATGTTTGCGACCCCCATCCCGGTTTGGGATACTTTGTTATTTATAAACATAAATTTGCAAAACTATTTTAATATTCTGTACTTTTAAAACAAACTTACATCTTGACATCTACGTTTTTAATTAAAATTATCGTCATTTTGATGTCAAAAGCTGAACCGAATAATAAAAAAATAGTTTATAATAGATGACAAATAAATAAATTTAGCGTTTATTTTTTCCGGGGTAGATTTGATTCTGCTTATTATTTCTGAACCCTTTTTTCCGATATATGGACAGTGGAAAAAAAATTTGATTTAAAGATAGCGAATGAATTTCAGAATAACGTATATGATATATATATATATATATATATATATATATATATATATATATATATATATATATATATATATATCTTTAAGTAATTAATTGAAACCAAAGAAGAGGTATATTATTGTTAATATCATTGAATTGATTTTCCAATTAAGGAAATAAGATGTCGTATGACTCACTGGATACGCCCCATACGACACGAAACGGTCACCTTAGGCGGCGGCGAGAGGTCAATTCGATGTGTTAATATTAGCGAATATTAACACACTGCGTGCTCCTCGTTGTTTCCCGGATGATGTAACGTTTGCACATTTAACATTGCAATTTCCCGGATGATTTAACTGTTTTGCACTTCTTAAGAAGTGAAAGTATCGTAATCGGGCACCGGAAAACGGCGAATTTTCGGCAGAAAAAAAAACTCTTATTGCCGGACCCTGCTTACGAAAAAGTGAATAAACCCTGTTTCTGTATGTAGTAAAGTACCTTCTCTAACACGTGGTCTAGCCAGAATCCACGTTTTGTGGGTACATAAAATAGAATAAGCGATTGATGACTCGACGTCTGAAGAAGCCGATCCGATCCGGTGGCCGAGATCGCTAAGGCAGTAGTGTCGTAGCGATCTCGGACCGATGCATGGTTGTATTGTAGCACCTTGGGCATGGTTGTATTTGTGTTCGTCCTTCCACCCCTTATCATCACCATATCATTTCATCTTCGCAGTTACCATAACGTTAACTCCAATAGCGGTCGCTAATGACCTAGATGTTGATGCGACCTTAAATAACAAAACAAAAATAAAACTTAAAAAATTCCAGCGGAGGCTCCTCTGATTGGTAATTTTCCGTTTCCGTTCAAAAATAGGAGATTGCCGAAGCAGACCCCTAACAAACGGACCACGGACTACGCACTGCCTCTCCTTCATTCACGTCCAATAGTCTCTACTTTCACACCCACTCGCACGCACTTGCCGGTACTTAACAACCACACGTGTGGGGAGACCAGTCTGGAGCTTGAAGCATGCCTGCTTGGAGCGATGATCTCATCCTCATCCTCCGCAAGAAAGGTACTAATTTCGTCTCTGATATGACCTTCTTGCTTATATTTTTTAATCACTTATCTGAATACATTTTCAACTTCAGCGTTCGAGCGGGTTAAAGTACGAGTTGGTGTGAACCACACTGGCAATTCGGGGAATCGCGTGTATGGTCAGTTCACGCCAGAATATTTTTTTGACAGTTTGTAATGCAGTTGAGTATCGTCGAAGAGTGTATCACTCTACAAAATGTATCGCAATGCGTGCAGTTACAGATGGATTTCCGAAGTCAATTAAAACATTAGAAAAAATCGAAATCTACATGTCCCTCATACTGAAAGTGCACACTTTCAGAATAGTGCCTTTATAGAAGGCATTGTACTATATAACAAACACTCTAATAAATTGAAAACCATGCGTACACTATTCTACCACAAACGTTGGGAGACTAGTCCGGAGCTTAGAGCTTGTCGCGGTTAGGGCGGTGAACACATCCGAGCATGAATGATACTAATATTAACTCTCATTTGATGTAGTTGCTTTTTACTTTCTCGCATTTGTATCGTAAGAAGAGAAAGTATTGTAATCGTGCGGCGAATTTTCGTAATAACACGTGGTGTAGCCAGAATCCGTGTTTTGTGGGTTCTTGATACTGAAAAATTGATTGACGGAAAAACGTCCTTCCGGCCGTCTGTGGTCAACACTAGCGCAGAAACCGTTCAGTCGATTTTCTCCAAAATTGATATTCCCCGATCGATCTGAATGAACTTGAGGCTTTGGGAGTTTCAAATGGACATTTTGATTTTTGAGGATACTTTACATGAAGCCTACCGTAGAGGATTCTTAAAAGAGTGATGTAAATCCCATGTTTGTTGAAATCCCTGATTTTTCAAATATTGCAGAAGTGCAATTTTTTCAGTATCTTGCTACAACAACAATACTGAAGATAGAGATGTTTTTCTTTTAAAAAATCTGTTCTTTAAATACAGGTCTTGAAATAAGATCCGATTTCAATTTCTAAACAATTTTTTTTCTCAACCGCTCCAATCTTTTTCATTAAAGTTTCTGCTCGTATGTAACAACAGACAGTAAAAATAATGGTGCTGCTCCCTTTATCGGGGAACTCTCCGTGTTTTGGAAAATTGCGAAACTTGCGTATTGGAAATATTGGGTTGAGATAATAACATTTTTAAGCGTCAGCATTTTTTTAAGCATTATCGATTTTCCGCAGCATTACATAACTTTCTCTATACTACGTATATTACTCCGTATATACGTACATATACGAGAAAATAACCAGAGATGCTACAGAATGGCCCAAACTTTCTCGTAGCAAATTTTTATAATTTCCTTCGTGTGGACTGGCTTTAGGGTCTTGCTCCATTCTCTGGCCAGCTGCCATCTATCGTCGTATAAAGTACATTTTTTTGACATTTTCGCAGAGTTTGGCTTTCCTAATAGTACAACCGAAATCTTACATCAAGAATATTAGCGCAAAGAAAAACTTCGTCATAAGTAGAAACGTTCGTTGAAATTTTTGAGGCTATTCGTAAGAAAATAGCGATTACGCATTTCTGTAAATGCGAAATTTCAAGCGCTTTTTCACAGGAATCTCTAGAGGTTTCAAAAAAATCCATTGCAAGAAATTTGAAGTACTTCTACTTACAAATATAATAATGCATATAAATCGATTAAAATAAAATTAATTTTTTTTTAAATTTCAAAAAAACAAGAAAATAGAGCAATATGACGTTTATGTCATCGGATACAGCTGGTTCGGCACTAACTGTACCAAAAATTTAAAGAATTTGAATTTGAAGCCGCTTTTGAGAAAATCATGTTTCTGTATTTTTTAAAATTGCAAATATTGCACGCACTATTGCATGAAGACTACAAGAATTTCCAAAAAATGTAAATGACCTTATTAAAAGAACTGATTATGAGCAACAAATTTCATTTGAAGCAAAAATCTTCATCTTGAATTTTGTAGTTTAAGGAAGACTCCGAAAAAATTCAAACTCGTGATTTTTGGAAATTTAGAGTTAACCGCGAAAATCAGAACTATGCCATTATTATACGTGTATTTTACTCTATTCTTACAAGAAATTTAAAGAAAAAAATTGGAGCCGTTTTTTAGGAAAATTTGAAAACGTCAGGGAGCCTTCATATAAAGTTAAAGAACGTTCTTCAAAATTTCAAAGCTTCAAATAGAGCCAGATGGACAGGGGTTTTTTGAATTAGGAAAAGATCGTACGCATGGTTTATGCGCTAGCAGTGTTCGCAGTCGAGCGGACGGGCGGACGGACGGGCGACGGACGGAGGCGACGGACGGCGGACGACGAGGCGGACGGACGGCGGAGCGACGACAGGCGACGGACGAGGCGGACAGGACAGGCAGACGACGGCGGCATGACGGACGGACGGACGGAGGCGGACGGACGGGCGACGACGGCGGAGCAGACAGACGGCGACGGACGGACGGACGGATGGCGGAACGGACAGGCAGGCAGGACGGACGGCGGACGGACAGGCGGACAGACGGGCGACGGACGGGCGGACGGACGGGCGAGACGGACGGCAGCGGACGGACGGCGGCGGACGGGCGGACGGACGGGCGGGCGGACGGACGGGCGGACGGACGGGCGAACGGACGGGCGGACGGACGGGCGGACGGACGGGCGGACGGACGGGTGGACTGACAGACGGACGGACGGACGGACCAACGGACTGACAGACGGACGGACGGACAGAGTTGTAATGAAAGTTCTGATACACTTTTAACGTCCGATATCAAATACGTAAATTATTTAAAAAAATAGGTCCGTATGTCCTCAAAAATGAACCTTTTTTTAAAATAATTTACTTGTTTGACGTCGGACGTTAAAAATGTATTAGAACTTTTATTGGAACTCTTCGTTTGCTACCCAGAACTCTGGTCTGAACTGTCGAAAGTGAATTTTGAAAATTTGTTTCCCTGAATGCCAATGTTAAAAAATGAACCTAATTTTTTTAATTAATTTCCGTGTCTGACGAGAAAAGTGTATTAGAGCTTTCATTAGAACTCTTTGTTCGCTACTGAGAACTCTTGTCAGAAGTAATGAATGATGATTTCGAATTTTTTTTCTCTGGAGTTTAAAAAATAAGAACAAGAAAATATTTTTATTTATTTACTTATTTATTTATTTTTCGTCAAAAAAAAACAGTTAAAAACTGCGTATGACGTGAAGGTTGCATATTTCCCTTTGTCGACGACGTAGGAGAAAATTATAATGAAACTTTCTTTAGAACTTATTCTTCGCTATTCAGAAATGTGGTCAGATTTTTATTTTGCGGTAGATCTGCTCAATAAGTTTTTTGTTTTTTTCAGAAAGTTGTAGATATTTTTTTGAATATCTTTATTATTTTTTGACTTTTTAGTGTGAAGTTTTTTGAGAACTGTAGAATTTGACCTCTATCTTTACTTGTTAGAAAATTGTTTCTATTTGACTTTTGCCCGCTGCCCTTTTTTGGATTTTAAATTTCTCTGTTTGTAATAATTTTCGAATTTTTGCGGAACGTTTTTTGAAACTTGTCGAGAACTCTAGAACTCTTTGTTCGCTACTCAGAACTTATAAAATATTTAGGATTTTCAAATTTTAGCCCGCCAACTTCACACACTTAGTCTTAGTCCGGGCGCAGAGCTTGGCGACACGTGATGCAGTGTTGAAAATTTATCGAATTTCTCGGTATACATTTTGTCCTTTCTAGTAGCGATGAAGAATGGAGAAACATGTCTTCTTACCCATAAATGAGTCGTCCCACGCATCCCAAACTTCCTTCTTGCACGACTGTGTTTATCACAAAATACGATTCTTTGCTTAAGTTTGGCCGCATCACTAACATTCGGGGCATAGCTTCCTTATTTTGCACCATCATTATAACTAAAACTGTATTAAAAATTGACTCTGAACGCTAGTAGACATGTTAACTATTCTTAGGCGAGGAAATAGAAGCGTAATGTTTCATTCAAAATTAATGACTGAAACATGTTTAATTTACACCCATGTAGTATTTAAGAAATTTCATTAAAATTAATATATAATATTAATGAACTCTTTTATTAATTAATAATGTTAGTATACATTTCTTGATATTAATGAAGAGACACTCTTCTCGAAGTGGGCTCCTCTAGATGCTTTTTACAATGTAAGCTACCCGCCTAGCAGGGAACCCTTACCCAAATGCGATGTTAATGGCTAATAATAATAATAATAATAATAATAATAATAATAATAACAACAACAACAACATAATAATTTACTTTTCATACAAATTTTTTCAATGTTTAATTCAATGTTCAATTCAATTTTTTCAATGTTCAATGACCACTGAAGGATTAAATACTGCCCATCCCTGGTAATAACATATATTTGGCAATGTTATACGTAGTACATATATCAGATTGACTTTATTATACATTAAATATATTAAAAATTAAATATACCAATAACCACATCAATATTATCTCATATCAAATATCAATCAGTTTACTGTTTTTTGATAACGTTATAGCACAAATTCCAGTCGCTTCCTTTGCTTTTCGCGAATCGTGTCATCACAGAAACAATATTAAGATCAATGTCTCGATGTCTTCAAGACAATAACGCAGGACCAGTAAACCTATGCAGTAACGCAAGACCAGTAGTCTTTCATTTAAGGCCCTAAGCTAAGTTTTTAAACGTCGGACAGTCGAAAAAGAGAGTTCATATCAGACGAAGAAAAAGAACAATTGCAGTATATCTGATCTATTATACTGTAACAAGTGTACGCATGATAATATAGGCCCAACCAAGGTCACTGTTCCTGTTTCGTGACGGAGATTGTTGGAATGAAAATCTGCATCGTGAATTTTACCTTGATGCACCCTCTGAAATAACCTTGTCAGAAGTGCTGCCGAGCACAAGCAACCTCGTCGGAGGAGCAGACTATCTACTCGGCGTAAGCGAGCAACACTGGTTGGAGAAGCCAGCCTACCGTCATGTGTAGGTTGCGAATTTTATTGAAATGTCATTTTTTTCTTTTCGCTTTAGAACAATGCCGTTTAGTATTGAAATTAATTTCATATTATGGCAAAAGGAAATTACCCATTTTTATAGGTCATTATTATACATTTCTGTCGATTTCGATTAATGTCATTTTTTACCTTTTTTCCGTCATTTTTTATGGTGTAATTTCTTATTGGTGTTTGTTACTGATTGTTGACGTGTGTATGTGTGTGCGTGCGTGTGTGTGTGTGTGTGCGTGCGTGCGTGTGTGCGTTTTCGTGCGTGCGTGCATGTTTGTGTGTAATGAATATTCTATAAAAAAATAAAACAGCATGTACCTAGAAATAAAATATTAAAATTGAACATAAATATTTATTTAGTGAAGTAAAATGTGTAAATTATAACATAATTCACAATAGAAATTATTGACACAAACTAATTGCAAATAAATTATATGTAACATTGATGTTCACACTTAATAATTAATATGATCGGGTGGATTATATACACAAGGGGACTAAGCACATATTTAGGGACATCAGTAATTGTTTCAAAAAACTACTTCTTACTTAATATTCATGTTTAACGTTAATTATTAATTTTGGTTACAAAAGGTTGAATTCTATTAGTGCCTTCATTATGCTTGGGGTTCTTGCATTCACCAGCACAAAATTAATCTATATAAAATTAACACTTAGTTTACGATTACAATGAATTCATAAACGGTTCACATACTATTAAAATCAAAAAAATGTGTGGAAAAAATCATCAACATAAATCATATTTATATTTCTTATTTATGTTATTTCAATTTCTGTAATCTAAATGTAGAAACACACAATAAATATCAGATCAAATTAGTTAAATTACTTTAAAAACTGAAAAATTCCCTTTTTACCTGCTGGGTCAAAAGGCTTCATTTACACCTCCTACCTCCCAACATGTTAATGTTCTGACTGAACTCTTGTTATTAACACCTGAAGGCAACAACAAAAAAATTGCAGATAAGAATGGGTACTCTAAAGCAGCGCATAAATGTAGTGGGTGGTTGGAATAAATCATAGTTTTAGTAAACTTATTTTCTTTTTTCTTCAATGAATGTCTATAGATTATATTAACACAACTAATTCCACTTTCAACATGAATTGTTTTTTTCCTTAAAGTGAAACTGGTTGTGTTAACATAGTTTTGTACTGTGTAAGGTGAGAGAAGTTGCATAACTTTTGTGTGGGACAATATTATTTATTTTGTGGGATGAGTCAATAATACATTTTCTTACTATATTAATAACCAGTTCTGAAGTGACTTTTAAATTAGGACTTTTCCCAGTCAGCAGATTATTTTTTTAAATACAGACTATTCTGGATTGCTCCAAAATTTAGGATTATATTCTTCGAATACTACTGATTATTTTCTCACATACAAAGAAAAATCCTGATTGCACCTCTGATTGTAATACAAAATATACTATATAATTTAAAATATACTGAAACATGCCTGGAAATAAAGTTGCATTACAAATTATTACAATTCAATATTCACAGATTTATTTAGCCAAGAAAAACAATGAAACATGTTAAACTATACACAATACAATACGCAGCCAAAATTGTGAACACAAAGAGGCTTCATTACAAACACAGAGTATATGTAATAAGATGGATAATGTAGTAGTAGTAGTAGTAGTAGTAGTAGTAGTAGTAGTAGTAGTAGTAGTAGTAGTAGTAGAGTGTGTAGGGTGGTGTGGTAGTGGTAGTGGTGTGGTGTGGGCAGTAGCAGTGGTGGTAGTGGTAGTGGTAGTGGTAGTGGTAGTGGTAGTGGTAGTGGCAGTGGTAGTGGCAGTGGTAGTAGTAGTGGTGGTGGTGGTGGTGGTGGTGGTGGTGGTGGTAGTAATAGTAATATAGACCCCGTGTGGTGTCGGGGCTTTTAGTAGAATAGCACCAACGGATCTCCCCCTGCCGTAAGAGCCGACTAACCGGAGCAGCTGACCGCTGTTCTTTACCTAGTAAATTCCCATCGCACCTTATCTGCACCCTCGCCCCCGGATCTCGGCAGGTGGATCGAGTAGCTTGTCGTCCTCCGTTTCATCACTCCCTAACAATCCTATTTTCCTACCCGCACTTATTCCTACCTAGTTTCCCCTGTAGCTGGCAGAGAGCTATAAAACGCATTACCCATTTGATATGGAGCAGTTCGTGCAGAATGAAGCCTCGGATGTGCCAGGGAGTAGGGCTGTACCTGGCACGGGACCCCAGCCCGATGATGACAACGTAAGCGATCAAAATGGCAATGCCACTCCAACTCCAGTGAGGAGAATGCGTCAACTTCATCTGGACTGCGTATCAAGAGGAATGCCTCCAGAAGAAATGAAACATCCAATAGAATTAAATGGAGCAGAGAAATGAATAAAAAAGTTATTCGCACTTGCGTATCTGCTCATAAATGAATGTAGAGACGATCCCTTACCGGGTTGCCCGTCGAGGTGGGTTGGTCCACGTCCTGACGGGGGGATGCAGAGAGGGCTCTCAAGTATTCTTTTCTTTCACCAGACATTTTTCTTCTCCCCATATATCATTCTCGTTCCTTTATTACATCCTTTCTCTTTCTTCTCCTCTTCTATTTCACTGGCCCCATCTGTATGCTGAACGCCCACCCATGTGTTTGCCGTGCATGGCGACCCGTGTCGGAGGGAATGTATGTCCTGGCGGTTGAGGGTCCTGTCTGTTTCCCAATTACTCTCCTCGTGCTACTTCTTTCTTGGTATCTAGGGATCGTGCTCTTACGTATTTTGGGAACATTCCCTGTAGGTCTCAATACACTTGCTTTGGCTACGGACTCTTCTAGACGGGAGGTCGGGAGCTAACCCACTCCCGATCAACCGGCTTGGACTAGGTCTTGTACTGAACTCCAGGGTGAGCGGGGGGATCCACGGCGGGAAGCGCTGTGACATCTCCCTACTATGTCTCTGTGCCAACCCTGGCACCCCAGTGGGAGTGTCCCCTTGTTGGACTCCATGGTGGGTGGGAGCACGGAGATGAACCGCCTTCTACTCTATGGAGCAGAAAATAAACCCCCCGCCCTCCTCCGCAAGGAAGAGGAGATATTTTGATAGAACTATCGATTTGAATAGTTTTTTCGCAAAAGATGATGATCAACCGAAGAAGCCCCATTTCCTCCTCATGGCATGCGCCGAGGAAGGGAAAACTTTTAAAAGCATAAGTGCTGTCCGTCTGGCGCGAGCCATTGAAGACGAGTTTGGTAAGCTCCAAGCGGTCGTGCGACAAAGAAATGGTACCATTCTATTTGAAGCACGCACCGACGAACAAATTGGAAAAATTAAAAAAACCAAGCAGATTGCCGGCATCCAGGTGGTAGTCACGAATCACCCGACTTTGAACTTGTGCAAGGCGTGGTAAACTCACAGGACTTTGCTTCTGAAAGTGATGAAGATCTGTCGAACTTCTTTGAGAGTTTTGGAGTCACTGAAGTGTATAGGATCAGACGGAAGGAGCAGGGGAAATTAATCCCCACTTCGACCCTGATCCTTACATTTGACCGTCCGTCCCTTCCGGAAAAAATAAGTTTAAAAGCTAAGCCCCCGGTGGTAACCGTGAGCTGCCAAACCCAATGCACTCCAGCCCCAGCAGCGCATTTCTCCTGCCAGGTTGCTCCTATAGACTTCCCTGAAGATACGGCCTGTATCCAAGGGGGAAAAGTTATTATACCAACCAAATACAAAATAAACAGCAAAAACTTCCAGCCACCGAAAACTTCTACTGAGCTCCCTATAGAAACTGATTCCAATCAGAAATCGACACCAACTCAAAATCCGTCGCCGAAGTCTCGTCCTCCTCCCACTGCTGAGACTCACACTGGAAGATCTTCCAACCCTTCTAGATCTCGGTCACCTGTGTCAAAACACCGGGACACCCCCCTGACACAGGCGACCTTATCCAGCAGCAGTCAGGACGACTCTGCTGTGGATGAGAGCACCTCAGAGCTCTTCTTTTCGAAGGTGAGAAAGAAAGAAGGCACCAAAATAATAATTTCCTTGAATGGCTCTCTCATGGAACTTGAACGGTTTTCGCATACATTTAGAAGAATTGAAGCTCATACTCTCCCACAGACCATTTATAGTATGTCTCCAGGAAACTCATCTTCTTCCTAACCACCCTCTGCCTGCCGGATTCCAAACCTATCGGTTTTGACCAAGATGCGACTTCGTGCTCACGGAGGTGTCGCGGTTCTTATCCGAGACCATCTGTTTTCTGAGGAACATATCGTTCGAACCGACCTTCAAACTGTATGCGTCCGTATATATCTGCCGTCCTTTTCATTGACGGTGTGCAATATATACATTCCTCCTGGCCAAGCCGTGTCACAAGAGGAACTTGAAGAGTTGTTTCTCAGCTGCCGCCCTTTTCTTATTGTGGGTGACTTTAATGCCCACAATCCCGCCTGTAAGTAGCACGAGGTCATGCCCAAGAGGTACTATTATCGAAAATATTGTGACCAGCAGAACCTAATTCTTCTGAACTCTGGGGAAAATACACATTTTCCACAGCGTCAAACACTTTCTCGTCAATAGATCTGGCACTCTGCAGTCCATCTCTATCTACCATCTTAGAGTGGACTGTTCTGGATGATTCCACATGGGAGTGACCACTTTCCTACCATGGTACCTTTAATATTCCTAGTTTAGACGCTACCCGTTCACCTCGCTGGGTAATCCATCGAGCTGACTGGAATACATTCAGCGAGGAAATAAACATTCAGAGAACCGTTCAAGTAACGTTGATGCCTTAGTCGCCCAATTCACTGACGGTTCTTCGCGCAGCCACCATTGCAATCCCGAAGTCTGCGTGCGTCACGACACATCCCTGTGCCTTGGTGGAATAAGGACTGCTCTAGAGCGTCAGCGCCCGAAAAGGCACATGCACGTCTTAGACATTATCCAACTGTGGACAACCTTATCGAATACAAAAGATGTAGGGCGAGGGCAGGAGAATAATTGTAGAGAAAAAAGGAATCGTGGAGGCATACGTCTCCTCCTGAACTGCCACACACCACCACGCCTGGTATGGAGAAGAATCCGCCAGATAAAGGACACTCTTCTCCAAACACGGTGCCATGTCTTCTCAAAAATGGTGGAATGATCACTTCTCCAGATGAGATTGTAGAGGAACTTGCCACGTACTATGAACAGATGTCAAGCTCGAGCAACTACGCTCCTGATTTTCTCTTGATCAAAGAGAGGATGGAGTGTCATCCGCTGGAATTCTCCTCCAGAGAGACTGCCGATTACAACATCCTTTTTCCATGTCGGAATTGCGCTGCGCTCTTGCATTGGTGAAAAGAACTGCCCCAGGTCCTGATGGGATACATAATCTAATGCTACAACATCTTCCTGATGAGGCAATGCAATTCCTTCTCCTCTTGTTTAATCGTATCTGGGAAGAGCACACCATTCCTGTTCAATGGCGAGAAGCCATAGTCATTCCAGCTTTGAAGGACGGAAAGATCGGTCGTTGCCATCGAGCTACCGACCCCTCGCTCTCACCAGCTGCCTGTGCAAAGTATTGGAACGGATGGTAAGCCAGCGCTTGGTCTGGACCCTGGAGCGCAGAAACCTGCTCACACCAATCCAGTGCGGCTTCAGGAAACACCGGTCAACCTTGGACCATCTTGTCACTTTGGCAACCGAAATATCAACCTCTTTCGTCCTGAGACAACACCTTGTGGCCGTACTATTTGACATAGAGAAGGACCTGGAGGTATGGCATTTTGCGAACCCTGCACTCGTGGGGATTAAGGGGGAAGCTCCCCTTATTCCTCCAAAATTTTTTATCGAACAGATCATTCCGAGTTCGCGTTGGTGACCAACTGTCTAGCAACCACCCTCTCGAAAACGGCATTCCCCAAGGGTCGGTGCTAAGTGTCACTCTGTTTGCCATTGCCATAAACAGTATAGCGTCGGTCGTGCGAGAACCAGTAAAATCATCGCTGTTTGTGGACGATTTTGCCATCTATTGTTCGTCCAGTAGCATCAGTGTTATCCAGAGGCAACTCCAACTGGTGCTCAACAAGCTCCATTCATGGTTTTAAATTCAGGTTTTAAATTCTTGCCTAGTAAATCTACTGGTGTACACTTCTGCCGAATATATCACTTGCACAGCGATCCAGCTCTCTACCTGGGAGGGAATCCGCTTTCATTCGCCGACTCTGTCAGGTTCTTGGGACTTACATTTGACAAGTCCCTAACGTGGCGTGCTCACATCCGCACACTAAAATCGAGATGCGTCTCCCCCCTCAATCTTCTTCGATTGCTGAGTGGTACGTCTTGGGGAGCCGACCGCACTACCCTATTGCGGTTATATAAATCACTCATCCGCTCAGTTTTGGATTACGGTAGTGAAGTGTATGGTTCGGCAGCCCCTTCCACTCTTCGGCCCATTAACACCATTCACCACGCTGGTATCCGCCTTGCAACAGGTGCATACCGCACCAGCGAAGTGAGTGCATTCTAACTGACGCTGAGGGCCATCCCTGGAAAGAAGGCGAGCTATTCTATTATCGTCCTATGGAGCTAAAGTGTCGGTCTCCATAGCCATCCGTATCGCAATTATTATCCACCCAAAATATGAATCATCATACATACTTCGAACATCACTACCCCAGCCCCAGGCATACGATTAAGAAATCTTTGCGGGACTTAATGTCGAACTTCCCACTCCTGTAAAGCCCCAAGCGACCTGATCCCTCTTGGAAGCTTCTTCCCAATATTGACCTCAGACTCTCAATCTTTCCAAACATATCGCTAGTCCTCTGGTTTACAGATGCAGTTTCAGGCTATGAGGAAGCCTATCCCGACCATCTATTCTTATATACAGATGGTTCATCGTGCAACTGATGCAGTGGCATGTAGTTTTATTGTATCAAGACCACCAAATCATATCGACTCATTCCCAGTGCAGTGTATTTACTGCTGAGATGTATGCAATTCTGGAGGCCCTGAAATACATCGAGTCAGCGAGGCTGCGGCGTGTTGTTCTCTGTTCTGACTCTCTCAGCTCCCTTCAAGCAGTCTCACGCCCGTCGTCAGACTACCTGATAAAATCAGTTCAGAACCTCATTCATCGTCTTCGGTCTTGCCATATGACCTGGTCCTAGTTGGGTTCCAGGCCATGTGAACATCACAGGAACGAGCTGGCCGACCGAGCGGCGAAATCAGCGACCCGTAGGATACACATTGACATCCCTGCTGTACCATTGTCGGATGTTAAGGCTTCGTGAAACGATCCGTACTTAGAGCGTGGAAACAGAGTGGCACAATACTACTTTTAAACTTAAGCGCGATTAAATTCCATAAATCCTTGGCGCTCCTCATCCCGCTTCTGTAGGCGCGGGAAATAATTTTAACCCGCCTTCGTATTGGACACTGCCACTTTTCCCATAGTTTCCTCCTTCGAGGGGAAAGTCCTCCCATCTGTGACACATGCCGGACGGTTCTTCCTGTGTAACACGTCCTGCTGCATTGCACAAAATTCGATGACAGCCGACGAAGGCATAGCCTGGGCAACTCGCTACGGGAGGTGCTTGGGGACGACGATTCTGCACTCTCAAAACTCTTTTGTTTTTTGAGAGAAAGTGGAATACGTAATTTTATTTGAGTGGCATGGACAATATCTTATATAGTTTGTTTTGTGGCCCCTTTACAGCCAATTTCACATTTTATGATAAATTTTACGAGTCTGTTATATTTTCCTTCTGCCTTATTTAGTCGTACACTATTGCGGATTCATGCCTTTTAAGTAATGTTCATGCTTTTAATTAGCGGGTAAGTTGCTTTTGCAAACTTACTCAATCTACCCTTTTAAATACTTTGACATGGGCGCCAATGACCTTGGCAGTTGAAGCGCCCTCTAAACACTAAATAATCAATCAATCAACCTTACCGGGTTGGAGACACAAACGTCACTCTGTATTTTCTAAAACCTACCCAGAATTCAACTTGACTGAACAAAACCTAGCCGATCATAAGAACGTAATTATGAAACGAAAGTATCTTACCCAGATCGAAATTGATGAAATACGTAGGGAAGTGGGTAATGAATTTCAGGCAGTTGAAGACTATCAAACTGGTGATAATAACGAGAAGAGTATAGAGACAAATGATTTGAGTATAAATAAGGAAACCGCTGAAAAGTTTGTAGGATATTTCTATCTGTTCCGAGACACAGATCCTCTTGGTAGACCTAAAATCCCAAACCAATCAAACTAATATTATTATTAAGCAAGTTGATCAGGTAATACCTCAGGTTTCAGACCAATTAAATACCTTGACAGATATTCATACTGCCTTGTATGCAGCTGGAGTTGCTGTAATTGATCTTAATGGACAGCGCATTCAGAATAGTCCACCAAGCAACACAAAGAAAGCGAGAAAACCTACATGGCAATTTAGACTGGAAGAAAGTATTGTTAAACTGAGAACAGAGATTAATATAATTCATGAATTTCTTTCAAACAACAAAAGTAGAAGAGTAAAGCATAAAATTAATAGAATCCTACATAAAATGTAAATCAACATCAACGACTCCGAGTTAAGACAAAAAGTAGCCCTGTACCACGATGAAGCTAGACAAAAGCTCAAAGCTAAGGGTGATAAATTGCGAAGATACAATGAATGCTCAAAGCGGAAACAACAAAATATGTTATTTGAGAGGAACCAGAAAGTATTCTATCGGAACTGGGAATACATAGCTGATAGCCAGGAGAAAGTTGATAGTTATAAATTGAAGTCATACTGGAAGGAAATCTGGACCAACCCTTCAAGCTACAATCATGATGCATCATGGCTCTCTGAACTTAGGAAAACATGGGCAACCTTCCAGAAATGTCTGAAGTCCACATTACCACCGAAGATATTGAAGGAAGTCTTAAGAAATGCCAAAATTGGAAATCAGCGGGATCTGACAAAATTCAGAACATTTGGTTGAAAAGTTTTGTCTCCCTACACAACTTGATTTCAAATAGTTTTAATGAGATACTTCAGAAGCCTGATCAGTGACAAAAATGCTTAACACAAGGTATTACTTACTTACTACCTAAAAGTGTTCCTAAATCAGATACCAAAAATTACAGGCCAGTAACATGTCTCTCAGTACTCTATAAGTTATTAACATCAGTTTTACACGAAAAGATATACATGCATTTTGATCAGAACAATATCATCAGCATGGAACAGAAAGGATGCATCAGAAGTACCTTTGGATGCAAAGAACAGTTCACTGTGGACAGCGTAATCATAAAACAAGCTGAGGTAAAAAGCCGAAAATTGAGCATGTGCTACATCGACTATAGAAAGACATTGGATTCGGTACCTCGAGAAATGGCTGATACACATTTGGAAAATATATAAAATTAATACAAAGATTGTAAACCTGTTCGCTGCTTTAATGGCAAACTGGTGCACGGAGATTAATTTGAAGAATTTAGGATTGATATTCGTCGAGGAATATTTCAAGGCAATTCATGGAGCCCTCTATGGTTTTGTTTAGCTATAAACCACCTATCACAGCTTCTAAACAAGTAATGTCTAGGGTACAGACTCCGACTGAGAGATCCTACCTCCCGAATCAGCCATTTATTATTTATGGATGATCTTAAACTGTTTGCCGCGAGCCATAACCTCCTGAAAGCGCTGAAGTATGTGACGCGGGTATTTAGTGAAGACATTGCTATGTCCTTTGGATTTGATAAATGTGCCGAAATAGTCCTAAAAAATGGTAAATTGGTCGAAGTACCTCATGAAACTTGTGATATTCGACAGCTTTTGTACCACGGCACTTAAAAATACCTTGGTATTCAACAAAATAGACGAGTGAACCACACAAATATGAAGTCGATATTCAAGGAAAGGTACAAATCAAGAATCACAAAGTTGGTGAAAAAAAATATACTCAAGGAAACTAACAAGTGCTATTAACACCTATGCTGTCCCAGTATTGACGTATTCCTTTAGTATCCTGAAATATTCAGACACAGACCTTCGGGAACTGGATACGATTACTCGGACCACCCTCACAAAATTCAGAATACATCATCCCAAGAGCGCTGTCGAAAGGCTTTATCTTCCCAGAAACAAAGGAGGTAGAGGCCTGCTTAATATCTTCAATCTGTGCAGGTCACAAGAAAAGAACACGAATGTACTTTCACGCCTCGGATAGATGTCCGTATAGTTAGCACACCCACTTATCAGAAAATTAAAAAAGAGTATTCCATAATTTTGTACTAATTTTAAACTAATTTTAACCCAAATTTAAAAATTTTGTACCAATGCAGAACATTAAAAAAACAGGGTATAAGAGTGGGTGTGCTAACTTAACGTTAAGTTAGCACACCCACTCGATGATATCGAAAAACTAAAAATACCACAATTTTGTACTAATTTTTAATTGAACTGATGCACAACATCAAAATAAAAAATGTAAACTTTTGCGGGGGTTCACCTACCGTAAAGTTAGCAACAAAATCCATGAAAATCGATGATATCGAAAAACTAAAAATACTATCATTGTGTACTAATTTAAACTAATTTTAACCCAATTCAAAAATTTGAACTGATACAAATCAAAATAAAAAATGTAAACTTTGCGGGGGTTCACCTACGTAAAGTTAGCAACACCACCCATGAAAATTAATGATATCGAAAAACTAAAAATACTATCATTGTGTACTAACTTTAAACTAATTTTAACCTCAATTCAAAATTTCGAACTGATGTACATCAAAATAAAAAATGTATACATTTGCGGTCGTTCACCTACCGTAAAGTTAGCAACACCACCCATGAAAATCAATGATATCAAAAAACTAAAAATACCACAATTTTGTACTAATATTAAACTAATTTTAACCCAAATTCAAAAATTTTGAACTGATGCACAACATCAAAATAAAAAATGTAACTTTGCGGGTTCACCTACCGTAAAGTTAGTAACACCACCATGAAAATCGATGATATCGAAAATTAAAATACCATCGTTTTGTACTAATATTAAACTAATTTAATCCAAATTCAAAAATTTTAACTGATGCACAACATCAAAATAAAAAATGTACACCTTTGCGAGGGTTCACCTACCGTAAAGTTAGCAACACCACCCATGAAAATCGATGATATCGAAAACTAAAAATACCACAATTTTGTACTAATATTAAACTAATTTTAACCCAAATTCAAAAATTTTGAACTGATGCACAACATCAAAATAAAAAATGTATACGTTTGCGGGGGTTCACCTACCGTAAAGTTAGCAACACCACCCATGAAAATCGATGATATCGAAAAATTAAAAATACCATCGTTTTGTACTAATATTAAACTAATTTTAATCCAAATTCAAAAATTTTTAACTGATGCACAACATCAAAATAAAAAATGTACACCTTTGCGAGCGTTCACCTACCGTAAAGTTAGAACACACAACATCAAAAAAAAAATGTAAACTTTTGCGGGGGTTCACCTACCGTAAAGTTAGCAACAAAATCCATGAAAATCGATGATATCGAAAAACTAAAAATACTATCATTGTTACTAACTTTAAACTAATTTTAACCTCAATTCAAAATTTCGAACTGATGTACAACATCAAAATAAAAAATGTATACTTTGCGGGGTTCACCTACCGTAAAGTTAGCAACAAAATCCATGAAAATCAATGATATCGAAAAACTAAAAATACACATTTTGTACTAATTAAACTAATTTTAACCTAAATTCAAAAATTTTGTACCGATGCAGAACATCAAAATAAAAATATTATATGTTTGCGAGCGTTCACCTACCCTAAAGTTAGCAACACCATCCATGAAAAGCAATGATATCGAAAAATTAAAAATACCATCATTTTGTACTAATATTAAGCTAATTTTAAGTCAAACTTAAAAATTTTGTACCGATGCAGAACATGAAAATAAAAAATGTATACGTTTGCGAGCGTTCACGCACCGTAAAGTTAGCACCACCACCCATGTCCATCAATGATATAGAAAAACGGGTATTTTTCGTACTAATATTGTATAATTGTACTAATATTGTATAATTTCTATTTTGTACTAATATTAAGCTAATTTTAACCAAATTAAAAATTTTACCGATGAGAACATAAAATAAAAAATGTATACCTTTCCGAGCGTTCACCTACCGTAATTTGAATAACACCTATGGAAATCAATGATGGTGGTGTTCGAAAATATATATATTGTCACTATATAACTCAAACTTTTGCGAAAAACACTCATATTCTAAGAAACGTGCACATGAGATGATTTGAAAGACTAATAATGAAGAGCAGATTACATTAAGAAAGAAATATGTATAATTATCTTTCGTCTAACGCAGTGTATTCTTCAGACAACGTTCACAGAAGTAACGTAGTCAATGTAATGTAAAGAAATTACATTGATATCAGATAAAATAACTAATTTTAGAACAATTACGTTCTTATAGATATTTAATTTCCAATATTCTTGTCCAAACGCAATTTATGAACTTTATCAAATGACCAGTTTACTACAGAATTTTGCGATAGAAAAACGATTATAATTGCGTATTTTCAATTGTTCATATGTATTACATTTGCAAAAATGCAAAATACTGTCTTTCTCGAATCGTTAGGACTTCAGGAACCATTTCAATAAAAGAAAGTAAAATTCAAAGATCAGCTGTATATTTATCATTAAAGTTACAATTAAGCTAGATATTAAGTAATTAATTTGCATCTCATGTCAAAATTGTTATTTTGCTATCATCAAATCAGGGGCAATTTGGGGACACTCCCCGGCAGAATAGCACACATTTCGGAATTGTTTTTAAAATTGCCTTTAAACGAGATGTAAAATTGCGCAATCCGATTAACGCTTTCTTTCGTTTTCGAGATACGTAATTGTTTATAAGAAATTAGCATGTCTGACAACTATTTTTTTGGCAGTTCCCGTTAAGCTTTTCTACAAGCCGTTTGCAAAGGCTCGCTTAGTTTCTCCGGCAAATACATTTGAAGTTCCTAACGGAGTGGAGGGACAAGCGGCCTAACGCTTGCATTAATTGCCACGACAATTGTTGCTGGTTAGATATTCCTGGTTTCAGCTCCTTAATTTTTCATTTTATTCTAAATACTTTAAGTTCCATTTGTTTAACAATTACAGCATAAATTTTAAAATACAACTCAAGTCGGCTACCGAACAATCTTCAACTAGGGAGCAAGAAAGAGTCATCAATTGTCTTCCGAAATACCCCGGTGAAAATTGGTCCTTCCACACGTTTCAAGGCGAAATAGCCTGAGCTTATGCGTAAATCGTAACCTGGAAGCATTTTCAAACTTTTCTTCAAAACGGCTCCAAAGTTTTTCGGCCTACATATGTACCCACAGTCAGAACATCCAACGTCGGAACTCGAACTCTTAGGGCCTCGCGGTCATTAACGTTACAGGGAAAACTGTAACGATGCCACTGAGCTATCGCAACATTTGCAACGTGTACTTAAAAACATTGTAAGTCTTTTTCCATACAAAGTTTTAATTTTTCAATATTACAAATATGCAATTGTTTCATATTATTCGTGCGCATAGTAAATTTAACTTAAAGCTTCCTGCTTGAATCGTGTGTAACAAATGGGACAAATTGTATATTTGAAAACATTATTACAATACAATTAATTAATTATTACAATTAATACAATGAAGATCTATTGAGTGACAAAATGATATTCCTCTAAAACTAAAAAATGTACCGAAACGAATGTTTGCTAAGGTATACATTTTTTATTTTGATGTTGTACATCAGTTCGAAATTTTTGAATTTGGGTTAAAATTAGTTTAATATTAGTACAAAATTGTGGTATTTTTAGTTTTTTGATATCATTGATTTTCATTGGTGGTGTTGCTAACTTTACGGTAGGTGAACCCCCGCAAACGTGTTGCTGTAGTTGCTGTAGATGCAAACTATTCAGCTCTAAATCTCCAGAAGACTGAAGCCAACACTGAAATTGTTTCCCAGATATGTAACATGCAGAAAAATTGGAAGAACAAGACCCTTCATGGAAAATATCCTAATCTCTTAAATAACCCATCAGTTGATAAAGTCTCTTCTCTCCTGTGGTTGAAAATGGGATATTTATTTCCTGAAACTGAAGGATTTATAATAGCAATTCAAGATGGGATAATAAAAACTCGCAATTATGATAAACACATACTGAAGAGCAGTATAAAAGATGTCTGTAGAATGTGTAATCAACCAAATGAGACCATCGACCATGTGATTGCTGGTTGCCCAGTTCTTGCCAACACTGCATATCTAGGGAGGCACAATCAAGTAGCCAAAATAACCCATAGACAATTGGCAAATTATATACTAATTGAGAACCCTCCACAATTTTACAAATATTCACCTTCACCGTTTATAGAAAATAGTGAAATAGTACTCTACTGGTATAGGCCCATTGTCACTGATAAAACTGTGGATTATAATTGCCAGGACATAATAGGTATCAATAAAATACAAAAGTATTCAACAATCATATATGTAGGCTGTCCACTGACAAAAAATTTCAATAAGACAGAATCGGAGAAGATATCAAAATACCAGAATTTGGCAGCAGAAATCCAACATGTTTGGCAACTGAGTAAGCTTGAAATAGTGCCAATAATCATCTCAGCCACAGGAGTGGTGACGGACAGATTTGCTTCAGGTCTTACAAAAATAGGATTATCAAAAGGAATCTGCATAACCACCCAAAAAGCTTTAATCCTACAGACTTGCCATATTGTGCGAACATTTTTAAATTGAACTACGGACAAAGATGAATTTCTTCTCCGTCTTTCCTCAGATCTGTCATTACCAGTTGCATTTGCTAGAGCCTAAGTCGTATGAATAGATGAAGGGTTCGCAATGTTTACTGCGAAAAGTACAGAAATAATAATAATAATAATAATAATAATAATAATAATAATAATAACCCAACTGGACCAGTACCTAGAGAAGCGGTGGAAGAACCAGTGAAATGGTCAACAGCGGCTCTCTTAGCCTATAAGGTTACAGTTGGACCGCAGGGGAGGATTTCACCTCACGTGCCTGGCTGACACGCGGACCCAAGCCATAAATACCAGAGATTCTTCGACTGGTGTTTATTACCGGGAAACCGGAGAAGATTGTTATGAGCAGGATATTAAGGAATAGAGTCGTTGGCGATCGATCCTCGCAAGATCGCGCAGTAGGTTCTGGCACCGGGCCAACTGTGTCAAATGAGCTACCTGTGCCAGTGGATAATGGTGAACCTAGTGCAGATGAACAGTCTAGGCGCGGCGCCATACCACTCATGGCTCCGCAGAGACAGCAGCTTCATCTGCTGAAGGCCAAGTGGCTGAGGTCCCCACATGTAGGGTCCTCTGCCATATCAAGGCAAACTAGCCAATGCATGAGATGGACAAAAGAGATGAATATCTCCATAATGCATGCGTACTATATTAGCACGAAAGTGGAAACGGAGTATGAAGGGTTTAGAGTAAGGATGCACGCGGAATGGAACAGAATGTATCAGACAGCACACTGAATGAGCAACGAGTTTGCAGTCAGTTAAATTCTATTCAAGGCGACGTGTATTTTCCAGATGCCGAATGAATAGACTTAAACAACAAATAACTATGCAACTGCAAAGTATCACACCATCAGAGACTCCACTCCATGGCGAGGAACATGAAGAAGAAGACTTCTTGAAAGATATCACGTAGCTGAAAATCAAGCTTGTCCAATTAGTAATGTACCTCTTATCGATGAATTAAAGGAAAGCTACCAGAAATACCGTATTATGTACGAAGGTGTCCCATTGCAGAAACGACCTCGTATACCTAAGATCATTGGGAGTGCGAAGTTTTACGCTGCTTGCAAAGAAATGAATTCCATAGTTGAAAATACATTATCTCATATGTTTTTGCAGAAACGACCTCGTATACCTAAGATCATTGGGAGTGCGAAGTTTTATCAGAAAAATTAGACAGGAAAATGTCAGAACATTCAAAGACTCTAGCTCTAAAATGAATTCGTACCAACATGGAAGAAAATAATCTTTTCCCAAAATTAATAAATCCAGGAAGAAATCAGTCATCTAGCAGCGTACTTGCAGGGAAAGGAAAAGTACCTAAGAAAGTGAAAAATGGGATACGATCAATCGCTAAAAGAATGAAGTTGCGAATGAACCTTAAGGATCTGGATAAGAGATTGAAAGATGAAGAGGAACGTCTGAAACAGAGAATAGCTGCACTCGGCGCAAGAATTAGGCGTTATGATGAAGCAGCAAAGAGACGCCATCAACAGTCAGCGTTTGCTTTCGACCAGAAGAAATTTTATAGACTACTGCAGAATAACAATGAAGACCATCAAGGGCAATTTCCGAGTAGCAAATCCTGGTTCAGTATTGGACTGATATCTAGGCTAAACCAAAGCAACACGATGAAGGAGCTTACTGGCTGCAGAAGGAAATAGAAGTTTGTCAGAACATCGACAGATCCTCCTTTGAAATTTCCTTGCTGATATCAAAACAGCAGTACAGAGAACACAGAATTTGGGAAGTCACCAGGTCCAGATGGTATCCAAAATGTATGGTGGAAATATTTCACTGCCACGCACCCATGCCTGACTCGGCTGTTCAATGAAGTTTTGCTAGATCCAACTATATTCCCAAAGTACCTGTTGACAGGCAGAACGTATATGGTGCCCAAAGCTGGTGATAGATCCAGCCAAAAATTATCGACCGATCACTTGCCTGCAACACTATATAAAATTATGACTTCTATAATCTCTTCAAGAATGTACAGTCATTTAGTCACCAGTACATTTGGCTCCTGAACAGAATGGGTGTCGCAAGGTAGTCTGGGATGCAAGGAATTATTATTGATTGACAGTGTAATTACGCAGCAAGTACGGAAGAACCAGCGCAATCTTTCTGTAGGCTGGATAGATTACAAAAAGCCTTTGATTCAGGTACCTCACTCATGGCTTTTAAGATACTCGAATTGTATAAAATCGATAGAAGACTGATTGTTTTCTTGAAGAACTGCATGTCAGAATGGAAAACTCATTTGCAGATTAAGAAGGGAACCTGCTGTTACGTGACGGAAGATATTGCAATTCGTCGTGGAATCTTTCAAGGACAGCCTAAGCCCGCTATGGTTTTTCATAGCACTCACCCTTTGAGCAGAATGCTCAGACAATCAGGATATGGGTACTTATTGAAGAAAAACCTGATGTTCGTATCTCTCACCAGCTCTACATGGATGATCTCAAACTATATGCTTCTAATAGAGATCACTTACAAAACAGCTCGAACTTGTCAGAGTTTCAGCGATGCAGTTTGTTTAGAGTTTGGGATTGAAAAATGCACTACCCTTCATGTTGTCCAGGCAAGTCCAAAATGAAGAACAAAATATGCAAATATCTGGTGACACAATTATTAAAAATATCAGCACTGAAGACTCTACAAATATTTGGGAATGCTGCAATTGCTGGAATTTTTGATTCAGACGTTAGAACAAAATTGTACAGAACGTGCTATCGAGAGTAAATAAAATCTGCAAACGTGGATCAATTCAAGAAGCAAAATATCTGCTATAATACTTGGGCTATTCCATAGCAACTTACACATTTGGTGTAATAAATGGACAGAAACATCCTTGCAGACTTTCGACAGGAAAATAAGAACTACACTTACAAGGCATCGACTGCACCACCTCAGAGTTCAGTGCACAGGCTGTACTTACCTCGTGCTAGTGCAGGAAGAGGACTCCTAACTGGAGACACTGTGCCGACAGCGAAGAAAAGCTGCGTCGTACTTTCTCTCTATCAACTCGTCTGTTCACAAAACTATCTGTGATCAAGATAGAAAGATGACCCCATTATGGCTGGCACAACCAAGTAGAGTTTGATTACCTGAAGCATCAAGACCGCGTGAATATCTGGCAAGAAAGAAACTTCATGGTAGATTTTTGCAACTTTAACTGGAGAACATTGATAAAACCTCAGTGGAGTGGCTCGAACCGGGGCCTCTTCGGTGAGACGGAAGGATTTATTTTCTCCATTCAAGACCAAGTTGTCAAAACCAGAGCTTATAAAAAATTCATCATGGGTCAGGAAATTGATAGCCGATGTCCTATGTAAATCCACCAACGAGTCAATCCAGCATATTTGCTGTGGATGCCGCATTAGCACAAACAGAATACCTTAGAGACACAACTGCGTCGCCTGTAATCCACCAAGCCCTTGCCAAAGATACGACCTCGTAGAAGTGAACAACCATATTATAAGTGCAAACCTGAGCAAGTAATCAGCAATGATCGAGCTCGAATTCTGTGGGATAGTGTAATCTTTACTGACCGAACAGTGGAAGCAAATAGACTGGATATTGTTCTTTTTGATAAGATATCTAAAACATCATGCATCATTGATGTTGCGGTTCCTACAGATGACCGGCTTGTAACAACTGTTGCTGAGAAAAAAAGGAAATACCAATCCCTGGCTGTTGAATTGAAGGACATGTATGGATTGCGCGCTGTGGAAGTGCTTCCAGTAGTGGTCTCAGCGAATGGATTGGTCACCAAGGAATGGCAAGAGATCGCGAAGAAGTTGGAATTGACTGAAAAGCATATACGGACAATTCAAAAAGCCGCATTATTGGGAACAGCAAATATAGTCCGTAAATTCTTAAGTCTGACTTGCTGATATAAAAATCAAAATATATTCTTGTTCCACTTTGCGTGAACCATTGTTGCCTTAGGTGATTTTGAGAACCCCGGCATCAGTGTATATCCACAGAAATTGGGAAATAATAATAATAATAATAATAATAATAATAATAATAATAATAATAATAATAATAATAATAATAATTTGTAGTAGTGTTCTTTAAGTAATAGTTTTCCTGAAAACTTTTATGTAGTGAAGCCTCATAAAGTGAAGAACAACCACATATATTACACCCCCAATATAATTGTGTCATCTCTTTTTAAGTTTTTACTACTATTAATAGTGATTTTTGAATTTGCTTTGTGATTTTTCTGAAGTGTGAAGTAGAAAACCTAGTCATCGCATTTTCTACATCGAATTATTGCTGTAATGTATGTACATAACATAGATAAAACAATATTCTTTTAGTCATGTTTAGAGTTATTTTAGTCATGCATTATTGTCATTGTTGTGATACCTATTAAAAATGTTAACATATTTAAAAGTAAAATTTATAAATTGTCTTGGCCACTTTTACACAATGTTAGTGTCATGCAAGTTGTGCAAATTTTGTGATATTTAGAGACAAAATTTTCCTGCAAATGCATGTGCCATTTAAGCTCTATGGAAAGTTGTAAATATCTTTCTTGACAAACTCCTTTTAAAAATTAATAACTTTTCCATGCATGGTTTGGTAGTATTTTTCATGCATAATGAATGATTGGACTTTTTTCAATTAATACTGCATATTTAGACTTCTATCTAGCATATTGCTTAAAGTAATACTAAATTATTATATTTTTTAAATATTATAATTTATGCATATCTTGTTAGATCATAGCATTTCTCTTCGTTTATTGTCTTTCTACAAAACTTTAATCCTTCAGAATACATGCGACAATTTCCCAACAAGTGTGCAACAATTTCAAAATAATGCCGAACAATTACGTCACAAAGAATAATGAAGATACAGAAAGCTATAACTAAGTATCACTGGTAACTGACATTGGGGAGAGGAAAATAATTAAGAGCACTCTTATTCTGCTTGCATGCAAAAAAATAAAATAAAATATATTACAAAACAACATATGTAAAAAATAAAAACATATATTTAATTAAATTTTGTGGAATTGCCTATAACAATTCAGAAATTGTAAACAGTAGGAGTACCTCTAGTGAAGTCATTACTTATTGTTGAAGACATTGCAATGTAGTTTAAAATTAGCATTTGGACATGTGAGTTTGACTGCCAAGGAAAAATTATATAATGCAATAAATTAAAATTCTGATTCTTCACAAAAATGTTGAAAAAGATTTAGAGCAGAAAATGCAAAATTTGACCACACCTTTTGTCTCAGATTTCATCTTAGAAATAAGCAGCAATTATATCTGGTGATGTAGAAGAATGTTCAAAAACATTCATTACTGTCAAAAGGATGAATTTGACTGAGTAAAATTTAGAAAAATCGTTTATTGTCCACTATTACAAAAGGCAATCAAAATAAATATCAAGTTAAAATTTGACTGTGCATGTTGTGTCAAATTTTAATCTGCATATCTATGCAGGTTTTAGCGTTTTAAAGTGCACAAAAATCCTGTCTAGTGATATTGAGTTGTTTTATTTCAAGAGGCAAGTATTTAGCTCACTTGGCGAGGGAAATGTTTCTGATAATTATCAAGGTCAACACTATTACAACAGTAATGACATTTCCTGCTCGACAAACTTTAACACAATATGAGATATTTTCTCTGGTAATTTTGAAGATGAAAAATAGCCAAAATCCTTGCTTAATGTTTGAGAATGCAAGGTTATTCATACTATATGCTACAAACAACATACAGCACACTGGGCCAGGAAGCGCCGAAACCTGGCCAAAACTCCCCTGTCCGAATTCCCGCATTTCCAGGGAAAGAAATGGATGGAAATTGAATACATGGTTAATGGAATGTATATAAATATGTAATATCATCTGTTATTCAACAGAAATAGATATTTATATTTTGCACAGAGGGATATTTTGTGCGATTTTTTTCCCTGCTATTTCATCTTCTCTGCTTGAAGTACTTTCACTTTCTTTTTTTTTTATAGGCAACGAGAGTAAATACATCCTTATCAATAATTCATCTAAATCATTCATTTCCTTTGGAGTTGCTTTACAGATATATTATTTCTGCATTGAAGTTGTTGACAAAGTGCTTCATACCTTTCCTTCCACCATAATCAGAAGCATGTCGTGGAAACATAACACAGAAGGCTGTCAATCGAAACACGAGTGAACCTAAGTTGTTTAATTTGATTTTGAATAAATTCTTCTTGACTTTTAATTAGCTGAGCTGTTTCTATTTCTGAAATGTTTCTGTCTATATTTCGGAAATGAAGCTTAATCGGTCTGCAGTAACGAGTGAACAGATGCTGTGAATTTTTCGTTTCTTATGAAGTGACAAAGTTAAATCGATACAAACTAGGCAACAAACATGTTTGTATCAATGAAATAGTCTCATGATTGTACTCATTGTGTCCAGTGCAGCCATCTTGCCCATCAGCCTCTTGCTTATCAAAGTTGAACTGGGCGCCGAAAGAAATTTGGTGCGCGAAATTATTTGAAAAGCAGTATGGTCGAGTTGACTGCTGATTTACTTGCGTGACACTTCTGTAAAATGAAGAGGTGCTGACATCGCTCCTTAGCAGCCCCTACGACGTTATGTGGGGGACTCTAAGGCTCCCCTTTCCTTGAACCAATCTCGGGCAACCTGGAATGGGTGTTCACTGAGCTGAGCGTTGATCATTAAAGATAACGCTTCATCAGCAGTAGCAGACTGAATTGAACCTCTGTTCTTTGACTATCACATGCACCTTATTTTCGGACCCGGGTTGGAATTCTCAAAGCTTTCTTCATCAGCTAAGCTGCGTGTTTTGCCCCTTGGGGACGCGGACGCATTTGGGTGGTGTAGATCAGCATAGGTGAAGAATGGAGCAGTTTTTTATTTTCCTTGTTTTGCTCCTTACACCATTTGCTTCACATGAAGTCAAAGCGCGTCTCAGGTTTGAAGAATCTTCGGGATCTTGTGGTGTAGGAATTTCAGATGGCAATATAAATCTTTGTTTCAACCATACAAAATGTTCTTTTAACAACTTATCACATTTTCTATTGCATTTGTCCCAATCAGCAAATACTTTATGACAAGCTGCATACTTTACCTTTGTCTTGTAAATAGCTTATTTTATATTTTCTCTGCATCAGTAAATTGACAACGACGACTCATTGCGGTATTTTGGTGTCGCGACGACCGGAGGCTTCCAACAGCATTTCACATACCTCATTTTCATCATTGTGTAGAAGTTCGTCTAAAAGGAAGAAATGTTTGTTTTGTAATAAAAATCGTGTTAAAATTCTTTAAAATGTTACATACTGTTTAAACATAGGCCAGGAAGTGACTTATGTGAGGAAGACGCAATATGCAGTACCTACGCAGAAAAAATTCAAACGCGTGTATCTCACAAAACGCTGTAATGTGATGTAATCTTTTAACACGATAATTTTCCTCACGCTTTCTTCTTCTAACAATTTGTCCCAAACCGCAAATAAGCGAAAGTAACAACTAAAAGTCTAGACAAATATTACGATATATCTATTGTACGTTACAAATGCACAAATTAATATATAAAACAATGACTTAAAAATTTATTCACAAAAACGGAAATAGTCTTTACTAGAAAATAATTTTCCTCCCTCTACAAACTGAGATATTGAGCAGATCTATATCTTGCAAAGTACTGAGTACTAATTGTACCAATATGGGCATTCTGTATTACACTCGACACGACAAAAATCAGAAGCCAAGTTAACTCTACTTTGCAGCTCAGTTCCGAAGGTTTAGAACGGTGCATTGAATTTCTGTTTATGTTTATCTAAGGGCTAGACATTTGGCTCACGATAGGCGAAATCTGAGCGTCAGGGGTGTTATTTGAGTTTTTGGATTTTTGGCCAGCTTTGAGGCATTTCTGGCCCACGGTGCACTGTGGAGAACCATAAATTATGAAAACTTTGAAAGCTTTTTTCCTTGGGTACCACAGTAAATATTAATTATCTTTGAAAAGAAAATTACAGATTGTTGTATTCCCTGAACTTGATTTGAAAATCTAGTTGTAAATAAATGTCTTTGTGAAAAAATGCATTTTGGAGTTTATGCCACTTTTCTAGCGGGAATGTGAATTTTTTCATTATTCTTACTTAGTCATTCTGAGAGCACAACTTTATAGTACACACTGAAACTCTAACAGAATTATAACACTAGTTATATTACCCAATGAGAGTTGTAGAATAACTTGCCTAGTCAAAAATGATACACACAAATTGAATGTTTAATGTATACAGTACATTTTGTGAATGTTAAATATGAATGAAATCATAAAAGACCATGATGCTTGCAAAATTAGCAAAATGTGTATTGGCATCACCTTCAAATACATTATCATGATCTTGTCATAGTATGTAATAGGCATTTGGGATTCATGACATCCACGATTATCTGCCATCAATAAACCGATTTCCATTACCTGTGCCAAAAACTACCTGAAAAATAAAATTAATACAATAATATAAAGTGAAAAGTGTAAAATAAAAAGAGAAAATTGAAAAATAGTTTTAGAGCGGATTCTCAATTTATTTTGAGGAATGCCCTATTATTTTGTTCAATTATTTACAGAACATGATAAGCTTTAGTCTCAATTTAAATAATAAAAATTCTGTTTACTTATAGCATATGAAAATACTAAACAACAATTAATTGAACAATTTCTAATTACCATTAACGACATTTCAGTACCACATAAAAATTATTTCAACACATTGGCTACATAGCAAATATTATTCTTTTACATTTTAGTACCAATTGGCAACGCCTAATTGAGTATTAGAAACTAATCAAATAACTAATTCTTTTTGTAATAGGTACTCTTTTGACAGTTAAGAAGTCCAAATAAATGCAAAACAAGCCCTCTATAACCACTTTAGAATTTGAATTAAAAGGATTAAACCTATGATATAAAACGAAATCTTTGTCTTATTCGACATAAGCTGTTAGAGGAATTTTACAATCAATTTACATTAAAATAACTTTGATCTGGATTAGAGGCCAATTGTAGTACCGCAAATGATGTCCAATAGAAGTGCACATAAACTAATACATGCATTTCTATTATGGAAATGTAGGTATCATTAATTCTTTTTCGAACTTCATTCGGATATCCCGTTCACTCCCAATGTAATAAGACTTTCACTTCAAAGAGGTACTTCACACAAATTCAGCACGATGAGTTTCAATAGGTAGATACGGATATTTCAGTGAACCCTTTTGTAAGTTCAGTGATTTGCCTCACAGGTAACGACGGATTCCTATGCAATAACGAATTGAAAACTTCAATTCGTCAATTGAAAACATCAGAACGATGCGTTTTTCGCCACGCCTGGGGCCAGCCACTCTCTCAGACATTCTAAAACGAACTGAATCAGGTCCTCGCAGACCGATCGGCGGCGCAGCGCAGCAGTCCCATGAACCGCGTCCCACGTGTCTGACCCAATGTCGATCCGCACATGCGTGGGTTGAACTATCAGAGACTCGTAACTTTATCGCCCAGCAACATGCATGCAGTTCACAATGGTCTCCTTTCTCGTTGCAGAAGTTTTGATGCAAGGTTAATTTAACGAACGATGGCACATAAATAAGTTCTTATGCATGGAACTAACACTTGTATTTGTTTACATCAGGATTTTTCTTAGGATGAAAGGATAATAATGCGTTGTGGACAGGTTTTAGCAGGTTTTGGCGCGCGCGCATCTTCCTGCCCCCCCCACTTCCACAGGGTCCGCTGGGGAAGTGAGGCTTGTAGCTGATGAATATATAATGTAATTACTCTGCCTTTTGACATTTATATTTACATGTGCAACAACGCAGACGAAAAATAATATAATTATTAAAGTTTGTCTCAAACTTCATTTTCGTTTCGAGTAAGAATGACAGACATGTTTTCTTCGGTCGATAAAGTCATAATTATCGTATCAGGCTTCTATAATGTAATTGAAATAATGTGATTTATATCTCAATACACAATATATACTGAATACTCAATAATGTAATAATAAAAACTGTATATATCATTCACACTATTGAAAAATACAGTAAGCATTAAATACCATTTGTTTATAGTTTAACAGATATTGAATGTCTTTAAATGTATATTTTCAATGCGTAATTAACCTGACAAGGTACCTGGCTGCTGTGACAAGCAACTGCTTTGCAACATGATTAGGCATCACGAGCCCGATAGGTCCATTTATGAAGTAACATCACCTCAGAAATTACAGGCCGGTTGGTCCAGCAACGTTGACTTTTATCTTAGATCCTGTTGTAACAAGGAAAATGAGTAAAGCAACAAGGTTTCCATTTCGCGTAGAAACTAAAACTTTGTTAAGATTTATGGTATTCTTTTTTTCAGTGTGGTAAGTCTGCCACGTAGATATTAAAGATTATGTGGGATAATGGTTTTCCTTGGGAGAGGCCTGCATTTATTTGCCTGAAGTTTGAGTGATGCTTATTGACATTAACTGAAAATGTTCTGTTGGATAGAAAACTGCAGATAATTGAGATGGTGTAATAAGGGGTTCCTATTTTTATAATTTTGTATTGTAGCGCCTGATACCATGTTCTGTCAAAAGCCTGAATTATGTCGATAAAGATGCCTGTTGTCTGATTTTTTTCGGGAATGAAGAGTATTGATGTTCTGTGATTCTTTGAATCTGGTGCTGAGTTGATATATTTTTGTTAGGCCGAATTGTTTGTAACCGAATTGTTCGCGGGGGATGGCTTCGGTGGCTCGTAGAAATTACGTTAGACGTTTTAGAATTATTTTTTCAAATACTTCCGCTAATGTAAGCAGTAAGCTTATAGGGTGATAACCATTTGGAGAAGTTGCAATTTCGTTAGGTTTGGAAACGGGGATAACTGTAGTTCTGTATCTATTGTTGGGGAAGTACGTATTTATGAAACAAGAATTGTATATAGTGTTGAGCTATGCAATTGCGGGTGAAGGTGAAGTGCTGTTGAAGTTATTATTTATGTCATCATGTCCAGGGGGTTTTTAGTGATATTTTTTATTATTATAAATATTTCTGCATATTGTATTTTTGGGGGTGGTGCAGCAGGGTTCGATTGGGTTTTTATTAATTGTGTTATGTTCGGGGTGGGGTTTGCTTGTGTTTGTTTTAAATGTTGACGCAAAGTAATAGGCTAGCTCGTCAGCTTTCTGAATTTAGGTGTATGTTTCGCCTGTAGTCGTGTTTAGTGGAGATATAATTCTCTTTTAATTAAGTATTCCTTTTTTGTAATCTGGCCCAGTGCATTGTTTTTAGTGGTGAGTTGTTGTACTAACTTGTAATATTATTGATTTTGTGAGATTTTACTAATGTTTTGACTACGTGTGTTATATTTAATACTTTTTTATGTTCAGGAGTTTTTAAGTGGGTCCAGAGTCTTGTGGTTTTGTTTTTAACCTTCATTTCTTTAAGTATTTCGGGTGGGAGCTCTTGATTTTGAGTTTTTTTTTAAAGGACAGTTGATTGTTTAAATTGAGCCTCTTGTGTGCTAGTATGGATTATTTTGTTGAGATGAGTGAGAGCATGTTATATTTTGTTGGGCCTATTGAGTGTTTTGAAAGGGGGTATTTTTGCACGTATGATTTTTTGGAATCGATTCCAATTTATTCTGCCTGTGTTAGGGTTGGGTGTTGGAGCATGTTGCGGTGCAATTTGCTGCTTAGTGTAGCACTAGGGTGTAGTCAGAATCTAATTCGAATAGAAATTAATTCGGGGTAGAAAAAAGTTACGTTGGATTTGGTAATGCCGATGGCAAGAATGTCAGGATTTTTGTCGCGGTCGAATGGGTAATATGGTGGTGATTAATTTGAGTTTTAGTTGGTTAGAGATTTGTGATAGTACCAGTCCATTTTGAATGTTGTGGCGGCAGTCCTCAATTGAATTAGTTCAGTTATTTGTCAGATATGCCATTGGCATTCCAATTTACTAGAACTAATCCTTTATGAGCCTGTACTGCCATTATTATTATTATTATTATTATTATTATTATTATTATTATTATTATTATTATCATCATCATCATCATTTAGGTAAGCTGAAACAGACTTTTGGATCGCATTTATTATGGCATTTAAAATGTAGAATAAAATTGAGTTAATATTTATATTTAAGAGCGAGCAATTTGAATTATGAATATGAAGAGGAGATTGGTTTGGGTTATTACCAGTAGCGTAGCGTGATCATTTCTCCTGGGTAGGCTCCAAAGCAGATTAACGTATTAATTAACACTCTCCTGCCGTCATTCACGAAGAGATGTTATTCGCTCGTTTACCTGAAGGATACTAGAAGAATGGTCACCGAATTTTACTATGTTATTATAACTTTAAGGGAAAAAAATAGATCTATAGAAATTTGTGCCAAAACAATAAACGAAAGCAATGCAAATATATTACTTATTACGGCGTATTTGCAACAGGAATATGACAATCTTAGTACTATGTGACAAAAATGACTGTTATAAGTTAAATAAAATTTTTACATTAATTCTAGAAATTTTGAAAATTCGAAAATCTATGGCTTTAAATATATGCAAAATTAAAATACTCACCTTAAATTTTCTTGTAGGATTGCTCGACTTTCCTATCTTTCTTTGATGCAAAGTCAAAAAATTGTGGACGTTTAGAATTTATTTTAAGGCTCGCTTTTTCGATTGCAAGTGTGGAAAGATTGGAGTTTTTCTTTCTCATTGAATTTTTCAAGTAAGTCTTCACCCGTTTTAGAGTGCACATACTTCTTTCACACGAAGCTGTAGTTGCTGGTATACTTAATATCAAGGAGAGTAATTTAACTGTCTCTGATAAAGTGTCTTTCAAACCATTAGTTATGAGATACTTAAACAAATGTTTAGCTGGCAATCGTTTATCCTGGCTCCCATAAATAAACATTAGCTCTCCTTTTAGTTTATCTGTATCAAAGCACGGAAAAACAGCACATAATGCATCGATCTTGCCTTCCGGAAAATGTGATTCTTGGTTATAATGTTCAAATTTAGCTTCATCCATGAGTTCAAAAAATTCTATATTCCCGAAATCCTTAAACCGTGATTCGAAGTTCACGATTACAGTATCCAATACTTCATATGACACTCTTTTCAGTTGATTACAAACATTTTCATTAAATTTATTTTGAATTTCATTTTATTCTTAATTATCTTTAATATTTTTGTTATTTTGCAGGATGTTAAACAGTACATCAGTAAAAGCAAATATTCTGTTATACAAATTAAGAAGGAATAAAAAAAGGAACTGCACAGAATATTAACCAGTCCTTCAGCCTGTTGAATTGAATTACTATCCCTCCATCATTTTCCACAACATCGTTTAGAGCCAGACGTATTTGTTCATAATGAATAAGAATAGTAACTACACTTCTTGAATGATAGTTCCATCTAGTTTCGCTTGGACTAGGCAATTTGAAACCACGCTCTATCAACAATTCACTCCCTTTGCTAAAGCGACTAAAGAAGCTGTTAAAGCTTGTAAGTCTGGCAACAAAAAGCTTCACTTGGGTTATTATTTTACAACAATGGAGGAATACTAAATTTAATCTATGCGCATAACAATGAATGAACATCGCTCGCGGAAAATAACATTAACTCCACTGTTTTTTCCTGCCATCACACTATACCCATCATAAGTTTGACATATCAATTTTTCCTTAGAAATCTTCCATGTATCCAACACCTTTAAGAGCACTTGAGCTACACTCTCAGCAATTTTGGAAGAACTAATGTCGTAAAAGCCTGCGAATCTTTCCTTTGTGTCTCCAGATAAACTACTCGCATATCTCAAAATTACTTTAAGTTGAGATTTTGTTGATATGTATAATGTCTTGTCAGCTTGTACAGAAACAAATGGGCTATTACTAATTTCATTAAAAATTTGTTCATTTATTAGTTCCGTAACACAACTTATTAGATCATTTTGTATGTTTGGCGAACTACCTACAAACACACTGCTATGAATGAGATGATCTTTTAAATGAGGGTCTTGATCAGATAAAAAGTCGAGCTAGATAGTTTCCTTTATTCTGAGAACTTTCTGATTCATCATGACCTCGAAAACTTAACTCTTATTTCGCCAAAAAACATACTGTGGAAATTAAGCGTTTCAGAATTAATCTATTTTGATCCACTTTCTTCTTCTTTCTAGGGTTTTTATCCAGCCGACAGCCGGTTACCCTTTGCGTCCCGATGGGATGCATATTCGACCATACACTAGACACCAACACACATGCGGGCTCCTCCTCAGCAGAACGTGAGGCTCTCTACGACAACACATACATATAAAGACAAGAGACAAACAACCATGCCCAAGGCGGGACTCGAACCCGCGACCCTTCGGACCGAAGCGCTGAGTCGGTACTCGCTCTTAGCCACCTCGGCCATCCCGGTCGGCTGATCCACTTTCTCATTATGCTTTATAGCAGCAATACATGCAGCTTCCGATAAAGCATAGTCAATTCGTGTTGTGCCAAAATTAAATTTTACTGTAGCCGTTATATGTTTTATTGAACACTCGTGCTTTTTAGCCTTTGCCAAGAAATTTTTTAAACTTTCGCCCCCTATTCCTGCATCACACCACTCGTTTTCATTTCTTGAAAATAAGAGGCAATGAAAGCAATAGAGTCTATTTCTTTTAACACTACCAGTCAACCACAGATCCGTGTCATACCACTGTTTTTGAAAATGGCGAGTATTTTTCCCATCTGCCTTTTTTAAAGAAAGATTTGGTGTAGGTCGTTTTGTCTTAACTTCTAGTTTCTCCTCTAAGAGGCAATGAAAGCAATAGAGTCTATTTCTTTTAACACTACCAGTCAACCACAGATCCGTCATAACTTATATTATTGAAGAATTTTGGGAGATTGTAATAAAGTACCTATGATATTGTCGTCTGGTAAATCCATATTTCCTATAGTAAACAATAACACTTCTATTATTCATCAGGTATTGATCTGAACTAAACGCGATGAACTAAAATTAATTTCCCACCTGTCAGATACGAAGTAGTGAAATCTTCTTAAATTCTTGATGTGGCTCGTTTCACTATAACATGTAAGGTCGTCTCACAATAATATTTACTGAGTACAATATTTCAGTGTCCGTACTGCAAGAACTCAACTGAGGTATTCTCTGATCGTGCTTGCACACCCAGGGGTGCGGGGGTGGCGAGCGGTTTACCCGCACATCTGGACACCATTACCAGCGCACCCGGGCGAAGGGCGAAGGGCGAACGGCGAGGGGTTACCAATTAATAATTGATCCATGTGAAGAAAATACGCCAGAAGGGTTGCAAATAAAGTTCTTTTCTTGCCGCCTCATTACAATTAGCCTGGCGTGGTGGAGAAGCGGCAAAATGTGTAGTCTATTATTTCCAAACGGAATTAGGTCATGATGGTAAAGAAACCGGTAGAATAGCCTATAATCCCGTATTTTCCAAGACTTGTCAAGAAGGCGATGGAAAGCTTACAGAGACGAAATGTTTGAACGAATTGACGCCAAATGAAAAGTCGCCTTCTAGATGTCCGGTAAGATTATACAAACGTTTGGCAGAAAAACGCACAGGTAACATTAAAACTGATCGATTTTTTGTCACACCTAACCCTTCCTACCAAAAGTCAGATATTTGGTACAAGAACTGCCTTGTTGGGGAAAACCAGTTGTGTACGTGGACCAAAACGAACGCAGGTAGTTAGATTTGAAACAAAAAAAAAACAACAGAAAATAAATAATCATTGTTGTCGTTCAACAGCAGTTTCTGAAATGCTCCAAGTTGGCATTCAAGAGCAAGAAATAATAAAAATTACAGGACAGTCCAACACATGGTCATTCAAGACATATCTCCAAATCAATGAGGAACACCATTCTTCAATTATTAATAAATTATGACATAGTTGCGCTTCAAATTCAACATCTTCCTTAAAAATAAGCGAACAAAACACGTTTCCTTCGAATTTAAACTTTAAAGATTGTGTATTCAATAACTGTGTTTTCAAGTAATTTCGCTCTTAGCTTCTCTTATGTTTATTTTGTTGTTTATGCACTTATGTATATATTTCTGTTCGATGTAAAAATATTTGAATAAACCAATGTTAATTATTAATAATACATTATATTTATGAAATTTCATTCGTGAAATAGTCTTGGTAAATTTCCAAACCACTCGTGGAATTACCTTTGATAAATCAGCAATAAATTTTGGGCTCTTATCCATCATGTCCTTCGTCTAGGAATAATAATTCCATTCGCAACAACATGGAAACGATCATTTGAATAACTATATTTCCCACTGAATTCTAGAAGACGTGCACAGATAATGAAGTTACATTTATGTCCAGAAGCATTTATGTCCATTTATGTCCAGTGCCTTTTGATTATGGCAGTAATGCGCAAACAATTGGTAAAATTTCTTTGAATGAATGGCTTTTTCTATCATGCTAATAGATGGTGCGACAAGCATATTCGGTAATGTGAATATAGGAGAAGTGTTTCAAGAACACTAAACTATAAGTAACTCAAATTTAAAGATGTGGCATAGGGCAGTATTGCATTGAACCCATCAAATACATCGTCTTTTATATTATTTCAGTGGTATAATACCTTTTGCGGCTTTCACATGCAGCCAAGGTGAGGTCTCTAAATAAAGAGAATTTCATGGAGACGTGACGAATTGCACTTTGATTTTAAAAATATGAAGGATATGTTTAAAAAACGCATCTAAGTATTCATGTTAAATGCAACCAGCATCACTCCGTCAGATATATTGTTAAATAACTCTTAAATAGAGCGTTCTAGAGCCTTGGGAATTAGAATTTTCGGCCAAAGGCTTCGAAGAAACGTTTTTCACACCTTAATCTACAATGTAACACATTCTTGGACATTCTATTAAAATGTTTGTCGGTTCGGCGCTTGTCGATACTTGAATGTACGTTCTTGTACGTACGCTTTGAGTATACGATCTTGTAGGTGTAGGACGAAGTCTTGGAAGTCCTTAACAAATATAAAACTCATCTTTGTTAATTTTAAATTATCTTTGCTTTACTGTTGCATGATTTAAAAAATACTATTTCAATATCTCAATTTTCGGTAAAATCACTCTCGACAATTTGCTACATATCTGAATTCTTTGCTTTTAACCACCATGTTTTGCAAGAATGTGTAATTTTCCACTAATTTTACACATGTTTCATTACTTCCATTTAAATTTTTTCGTCAGGTTTACATTTTCAGGAATGTAGTTTCAAATGTATGAAATAAGAATATTTAAACACAAACACTACGAGGCATTTCACTCACAGGCAAAAATATGCTTTGGTTGTGTCATGAAATTTAATTTTTAATTTTTCTCATCTGGGAATAGCATTTTAAACTGCTCAAAAGCCTCATCAATCCTTAAGACCATGTGACAAGTTTGTATAAATTGTTTTTTAGTGTTTGAATCTTTAACGGATTTCAGGTTTTGCTTTCCCGCAGTTTGACGGCTGATTTCATCTTTGTTGTTAAACTCGTTAACCTTTCTGACCCATTCTTAAATTAATTGTCTTGAACATCTTTTCTTAGGTTTTAAAACAAAGGGACTTCAAGGCATCCTAGAAGATATAGTTGATATATTTGGAAAGAACAAGGTTTCAACTATTTATTTAGAAAAAAACAACGAAAATCGAGTTTCATTCATTTCATGATATTCTATCCTCTTAAATTGCCTTGTAGAGCAGCCTCGATAATCTCAGTTTCACTTGAAAGAAATTGATCGTTATGTTGCTGTATCATAATCGGATTTTTCGATTACACGGATTTTTTTTCTGCTGCATCTGACTGCCGCTGCTATGTATTTACTCCATTACGTAGTCGTCCTTCCGCCTATATTTCCGTGGACCAGAACTTGTAGACCACGTGGCAACGCCGTCCGCTCACTTGGCTCAAGCGCCCATGGCGTAGGCAACTACGCACTGTCCTCGCTCCCTTTCAGTGGGGAGAGCGGCGACTATTGTTTAATTCACCCAAGGGGGTTATAATATATGTTTAATTCTAGGAGGTTATTATAACCTCGTTGAATCCACCTAACGGCAAACACTGAATTTCCAATGCTCCCTCTGAACCAACTTTGGTCAGAACAATCAACTTTTGAAACTATGAATCCAACCGCGTTCCGATTGATAGAATTAATAGATTGTTGCCCTCGTCTGTCAGGATCAGGCATTCTGCCGTGCAAGTCTTTTTTGTTATTTGATAATCCTTCTGTCTCGTCTTTCGTTAGAGTGAAACATTTCATCGAATCATTTTTATCCGAATAAAATGTAACCTTAAAAGTGTTCTTTTGACAAACGTCTGTGTTAATTACACAGTTTAAAGGAAGTCCTAAATGTGTATTAGTATTTCTCGTATTAGCAACTAGAAGTAGTGCCTGCGCCGCTAGCCGAATTCGTTTATTACGCTCCGTGAAGTCACGGAGGTTAAGCGAATTCGAGACTCGCGGTTCCTAGTTGGGTGACCGGCTAGGAACCCCGAGATCTAACGGCGTTGAGCCCTGGCCGAAGGGATAAAAGGCACTGACTGAGACGTGACGAGACTTGACTAGTATAGTAATTACTATTACTGAGTAACGGAGGATTACTCCAAATAATGCGCTCAACGCCAAACAAGGGGTAAAGAGACGCGTTGCGTCAACGACGCAATAAATTACAAAAAAAAAAAAAAAAAAAAAAGCAAAACAAGGAGCCATCTCAGCATTTGCCCAATGGATCAGGGATATTGGACGAAAAACCTGATCGAGATGAGGGTCATTGACCCGGAGGCTGCAGTACAATGCTTGTTACAGGTTGTTTAACATTTATACAGTCCAATTGGTAAATAATGCATTAAATATCACTGTTAAAATTCATGTTACTTTCCTTGTGATGCTCAGTATAATCTCTCATAGTATAGAAAGTTATGCAGCAGAAACGATTTCACTTGGGATTTAAAATTTTCTATCAAATTTAATCGTTAAATGTCATCTGGCAAAGTGTTGTAAAATAATGTACATGTATTGTATGTGTTGATACTGTCACCTGATGAACATAATTTACGTCAGTAATATTTACAGACATCGGCGTTTTCTGAAAATATATTTCCGCCCTTAAGCAAGTCATTTTTGACAAAAACCACTGATTCGTAAGTCAACACGCAAGGTAATGATAAAATTCCTAGTTTAATAAAGAGATGCTTACAAGAATCATGTGGGTGGGATTTGCTGATTATCCGTGCAAGTCGTTTTTGTAATCTGAAAGTCTGGGAGCTATAAGATATATTTCCTCAGCATATTATGCCATGTCTCAGGCGGGAATGAACATTCGCGAAATATACACAACGAGCAGTATGATGGCTGACTGAATTTGAAAAATTCTGAACGCGTACATAATGAGCTTAATTTTTTGTTCAATTCATTTAAATGGACGTTCCATTTGAGGTTTGACTGAATTGAGAGACCTAAAAATTTTGTTGCCTTAACATCAGTCAATGGTACGTTCAGTTTCATTGGGGTAAGAATTGTTTATTGAAATGGAAAACTGCATTAAAACCGTTTTCTTTTCGTTTACTATTAATTTGTTATTTCGGAACAAACTTGAAGCATCTGATATTGTACTATTTAGGTTTCTTTATTGCAAAGCATGTTCGTATCATCCGCAAAGAGAACTGTTCTTCCGTTTCGAATCGTCGAGGGCATATCGTTTACGTATGGTAAGAAGAGATTGGGGCCTAAAATCGATCCTTGAGGAACTCCACGTGCGATTGGAAAACAGTCGGAAAGGTGTGTACATAATGTTACATCATTTCAGTAAGGTATTTCCACTCTCGGAGATCGTTGTTTAAGGTACGAACATAGCCAATCTAGGGCAATACCACGGATTCCATATGAAGGTAATTTGGAAAGTAAAATGTCATGATCAATGGCGTCAAAAGCTTTTGGGGAGATCTAAAATAATCCAATAGGTGCTTCGTTTTGATCCAATGATGAGGCGATATCTTTAAGGAGAGGGAATATTACTGTTTCCGTAGATTTTTAATTTCCTAAATCCATGTTGGCAATCTGAAAGCGCGTCGTGTTTACTGAAAAACGTTTCCATTCGTACGTAAAAAAGTCTAATATTTTTGAGAAAACTGACAGATGAGAAATAGGCCAATAATTTTGAATTTCATTTTTGTTGCCTTTTTTGAAGAGCGGCTTAATCTGTACGTTTTGAAGATATCTGGAAACGTTCCGGTGCGTAGGGATGCATTAAATATGTGAGTTTACGGGTGTATAATGCTCAGGTCTTTAACAAAGAATCCAGAAATTCATCTAAACCGGCTGAATATTTATTTTTTAGTTTACCGATTATTTTGAGAAATTCGTAGTAAGAAGTTTCGGAAACGAACATCGTGTCTAGAATTTTTGGGAAATGTCTGATATTGAATTTTGTGGCTGAAGACTCTTAGTGAAATCAGCGGCAATTCTCTAAAAGTATTGGTTAAAGAGACTAGCCACTGTTGCCGCGTCGTGTTTACTGAGAAACGTCTCCATTCGTACGTAAAAAACTCTCTCGTTCACATTTATATTGTTATATTTTAAAACAATATTCTCTGCAAGGTTTCTTGTTGATTTGGTCGTATTTTTTATTGTATTCGACAATTCTTTTGTTTTGTTATTTGAGTTCAAAATATCCTGATCGTGTTTCTTGATTTTAGCGTGCCTTATGACTTTTCTTAACAATGATTTGTATTTTTTCAAGTTGAGGAAAGCATGAGATACGTTATGACGTTTAGAAATGAAAGAGAGTATTCGCTTGTTTTTGCATGATGTTTTAATCGCTTGGGTTATATCTAAGAATTGCCTTTTCGTGAAATATTTAATGTTCTTTTTTCAAGAGGAAAGCAAGTGTTAAAATAAAATGAAAGTGTTAAAAAAAAGATTTATTTTGATCTTTTGTATCAACAGGATTATAAACCGTGTCCCCTGACTTCTGCATCAAGTAATGAATGAATTATTTTATTTTACTTTTAGAAAACAATCTAGTCATACGTGTATTATTTATTGTGTCAGTGTTCGCATTTTTTATAATGATAAGAATTTGTGCTTAGTGGTTACTGTATCCTAAATATTTTGTTTCAACTTCATATCGAGTATTAGTTTTGTTAATTATAATTTGATCAATTACCTACATCAAATTTAGTGTGATCCGTGTAGTTACATTAATTGTAATATCTAAATTGAAGGAATTAATTAAATTGAGAAACTGTTCTTTTCATCAATCAAATCAATATTAAAATCTCCACATACAACAATGGATTCAGAAGAGCGTTTGCTGACTTTGTTAAGTGTTATCGCCAGTTTTTCTAAGAAAATATAATCTGCAGTTCTCTTTGTTGGAGGCCTGTAGATGCAAGGTAAAACGACTTTTAGCAAAGTAAGATGTACAACAGAAATTTCGAAAACATTTTCAACGGAATACACATTTAATTCGGTCAAGGAGATACACTTAATGTTATTTCTGACGTAAATACAAGAACCCCCATATGTAGGACCTTTATGCGATTCTCTCTCACTGCAATAAAAGCCTGCGAGGTAAAAGTTTGGAATTTGGAAAATGTTAAGTACATTAGGAGATAACCAATGATCTGTAAAGCAAAGAACATCCATTTGATTAAAATCGTTCTCGATAAACTCAGTTTTATTTGAAAGGGATTGAACATTATGGTACATGGATTGGTGGTGCAGGGATGAAAGACAAATATGGTGCAGGGATTGAACATAATGTTTATTTTTTGCAAGTACCTACACGAATGTTTTTCTGCTGCATCTGACTATATATTCTGTTGCTATATATTTACTCCATTTTTACCTCGAGTGCGTGGTCGATGATTGTAAATTGCCGGGACACATCCCGGCAATGACAGGTTGTGAGGGAAATGGGGCATCAGGTGTAGATGAATTGGTAGTGGGAATAGTTGAAACGAGAGTAGGTTCAGAGGAGGAGGTAAGAGGGTTCGAAATAAGGGTGGGGGTAGAGAATGTAAGGAAGGTGAAAAAAATGGATTTTTAACAGGAGACTGCGTAGGACATGAGTTGATGATGTATTGAGCAAGCTTGTTACCGACTGCATGTTTTCCAGCAAGGTTCATGTGAAGACCATGCCGGGTGGAGTGTTTTGCTGAGAAGAAATTAATTTCAAAAAGTGTGACATTTGTTTCTCTCATTTGCTTTAATTAACATTTGTTTTAATTATTGGTTTGCGTGCTTAATCTCGCTGCATAGTGTTGGTCTGTTTTACCAGAAGGGCAGAGTCGAGACTATAATGTTAGTATTTTGGGTGGCACATTGTAATTTGTTTACATGTTGTTCAGGTGTATAGTTACCGCCCAAGTTAATGTCATTCTGCCCTCCTGATTATAAAAGTTTTATAACTTAACTGATTTGGATATTCCACCTGATATTATTGGGACACTAAAACTAGGAAAGAACTTTAACTTTCCAATCAAAGGTAATGATAAAAAGCAGTATTTGAATTTATTAAAGATTTCGAGTCTAACATTTTTAAGATTCCCGCATATGTTCGAAGTACTATGCGTTCTTTTGGGTCAAATAAACTTAGTCTCTTTGTTAATAGTCCAAGAAGATCTTAAGTCCCTTTTTTTGAACTATCATTTTGCAAAATTTGCTCTGTACTGAAAAATTTCTAAAGCAAAATCCAAATCTGAAAATTATTCACTGCGACAAAGGTTGCGCTTATGGCGCGAACATGAAAAATTATTTTGTAAGGTAGAAGCTAATTTTTCCTACATTTCCATATTTAAACTATATATTTCAAGAGTTATTTGAAATTAATACAGGATTTGCTCAAGGCATGGAAAAATAATTCTAACGGAATTCTTAATTCACACGGAAATTTCGATATTTTACTATCCTCCTTGTTTTTCCATCTTTGGAAAACGAATATGGACGAATATAAAAAATACATTGAAATAAAGAAATTTACCATTTACTTTCTTTTGTGTATCGTTTGACTTCGTTTGCCCAACCTTTAAAAAATTTTTACCAGTTATGTTTAAAAAAATTATTGACAAAAAACCTTTTTTCCTGCCATTTATCAAAATTAATTAAAAATAAATAAAAATGTGCATTTGTAAACCAGATGATGTCTAAGGCTATGAGGCTTAGTTGAAATGTCGTCATACAAAATACTACAATGTAAATAAAATTTAATCACAAAGAAAAATTCATCTGAATAAAATTTAAAGGAATTGTTATTTTAATTAAACTACTAGTTTTGGAAATTTATGTTTGAAATTAATCCAATTTATTAAAATAACATTTTCTCAAAAACCGGTCCAAATGGTTTTTTCCATTTTTCCCCACGGATATAGGCGACACTTAAAAGAATGGCAGGGGTTACGTTTCGTTGAACTCTGTGAATTTTCGAAAATTGCATATTTAGAAATACTGCGAGAAAGTATGTGCTATTGTATCACCACTAGTTTCAAATAAAATGAGCCAGAGGGAAGGAAATTAAAATAAGTGTTGTTTGTGTAAACAAGTGGCATAAGAGCTAGGCTGTACGGTTGCCCTTTTCTGTTTTATTTGATGCCCTGGAGCCCTCTTCCTAAACCACTCGACGACTCCGGAAGCACAGGTAGCTGCCGTTCTTTAGTGTACAATAAACACTTTTTTCAACAAACGCTGACGGTGGGAATGCGAGGCCCCTGAGGGCGGTGGTCGCAGCGCCGAGTGCTCCTCGCCCCCGCCCCCGCCAACACTGTGGCTTCCAACAAAAGGCCAAGCGCATCTTATCGTTTCGGAGCTGCCCACGCAGCTCCGCGCCTCGCCTCCGCCCGCGCCCCCCACCCCACCCCGACCCCTGTCCCCGCCCGCGCCCCCGCCCTCGCTAGAGCCCCAACTGCCGCCGCCGCCACCGCCACTACCGCCGCATTCCACTTTCCAGCTCAACTCACAAAAGAAAACAAGTGGAAAGTGTGACATTCTCGGAAACCCCTTTTTCCGTTCGTCGGCGGCTGTAGTGGCCGGGCCACTCCTCGGTGCTCCTCACTAAGTCCTCCTATGATTGCATGTGGATTGCCACCGGGACCAGACCGTGTAGAGCGGACTCTTTTCCGGAATGGACGAATATGTTTATGCAATATTCCAGGATAGGATTTCTTACGAACTTAATAAAGCGAGACAACACGTTAACATTCATCGCATTAACCTGAAACCAAGAAATTCCAAAAGAGAGGTAGCTTTGCCAAGAAATTGAATGTCGGACGAACTAAATTACCCTGAAAGTACCAACAGTAAAGCCGAAAGAAACAGAAATAATCACAACATACAATGTACAATCCGCTCATGTTTTTTTTGGGCTCGCATGAATGAAGATGCAATATGATTGCATGAGTTAGGTTTTCCTTCAGCAATAACTTAATATAAAAAACAGTTGACTCCGGTTATAGTGAACACGGATATAGTGAACCCTGGGTTATAGTAAACTTAGGTCGCTGGTCCAGTTTCACTTACATTATAAATAAGCATAAGAAGATTCAGTTATAGTGAACCTGAACCTCGGCTGTGGCGAACGTAGGAAATTCAACGTCCTGAAAATTAATTCCGTACTGGAAGAAAATCGCCTCATTGCTACAAATTCCAACACAATGCAGCTTTTAGAAAATATTGCGCTGAAGGTCATAATAGAAAAGTCTCCCCTGTGGTGAAGGTAGCGGACCCGGAATCGGAACCTTACTGATGACCTTATGCCACCCAGTTTCATTGGGGAAAAATTTTTCAAGTTTTCCATAATTTAAGGTTCTCCACAATTTGCTGATTGTGGCATATAGTATGGAAACATTGCATTCTCAAACATTAGGCAATGATTTGGGCTATTTTTCATTTTCAAAATAACCAGAGACAATATCTTAGATTATGTTAATGATTGATGGGCAAGAAACTTATTACTGTTGCAATTGTGTTGATTTTCTTGATAATTATTAGAAACATTTCCCTAGCCAAGTGAACAAAATACTTCGTCTTGAAAGAAAACCATTCAATATCACTATTAATGACATGATTTCGTGCCGTTTAAAATGCTAAAACCTGCATACATATGCCAGATAAAATTTGACAAAATGTGCACAATCAAATTTTAGCTTGGTATTTTTTTCATTGCCTTTTGTAACAGAAACAATAAACAATTTTTCTAAATTTTATTCAGTCAAATTCATCCTTTTGAGAGAAATGAAGGTTTTTGAATATTCTTCTACATCACCAGATGTAATTGAAGCATATTTGTCTGAGCCAATTTGAGGTCAAATTCTGCATTTTCTGTTTTTGAACCACCATTTTTTTTTCTTTTACATTTTGGAAAAGTTTCAAATCAGAATTTGAATTTATTGCTTTATATACTTTTTCTTTGGCAGTCACACTCGTGTTCAAACTCTAATTTCAAAGACACTGTAATGTCTTCATCAATATTTAATGACTTCACGAGAGGTAATCCTTCTGTTTCGAATGTCTTAATTACTGTAGGCAATTTTACAAAATTTAATTAAATCTGCATTTTTAAGTTTACATACGTAGTTTTTAACATATTTTATTTTATTTTTTTGCAAGCAAGTGTACTATGAGAGTGCACCTAATTATTTTCCCCTCCCCTGTATCACTGTCAGCCTATAATGAGCTTATACATTGTCAAATGGGAAAAGATATTTGTCAGCAATGAGATTGATTCAAATTGCAGACCCAGCAGTTAAACCAAGCTGGGCAGAATTATACAGTTTAATTTCAGTTTTTAAAGTAATTTAACTAATTTGATCTGATTTTTATTGTGTGTTTGTACATTTAGATTACAGAAATTGAAATAACATAAATAAGAAATATAAATATGATTTATGTTCATTTCTTCCATACATTTTTTTTATTTTAATAGTATGTAAACCATTCATGAATTCATTGTAATCGTAAGCTTAAGTGTTATTTTTATAAAATAATTACTGATGTCCCTAAACACGTACTTAGACTCCTTGTGTATTTAATTCACCCGATCACATTAATGATGAAGTGTGGACATCAATGTTACATATGATTTGTTTGCAATTAGTTTATATCAATATATTCCATTCTGTTGTCAATTATGTTATAGTTTACACATTTTACTGTACTAAATAAATATTTTAATGTTAAATTCTAATATATTATTTCCAGGTACATGCTATTTTAGAATGTATATTAATGAACCTGTAATATATGTGTGTATATATTCATATTCTTTTATTCAACAATAATGCAGGCATTATTGATGTATGTATACCTACCGTAATAACTATCAGACTACAAATTTTAAAGGCTTTTACACATTCCGTGTAATTTATTGTGATATTAAATTATCACTAAATGCGTAATTTTTATGCACTTATTTTAATTTTTTACGATTGTCAATTGTTTACGAATAATCTGGTTGTGTAGGTAAATGTACAGATCTGTTGTTGGATCCAAAATAAATAATGAATATTCTATTAGTAGCAAGTACTACGCATAACCCATTCTATACCTGTCAACAATCAGTAACTTGTAACACCAATAGGAAATGCTTAAATAAGACAATATTTACGGCTGGTCCTTTAACCTGTATAGCTCTATTCGCCGACTCGGAAGGACGGCTTCTTCTAGCAGTATCGTGCGGACACGTCATGACGGTAGACTGGCTCCTCCAACCAGTGTTGCTAGCTTACGCCGAGTAGATAGTCTACTCCCCCGAAAAGGTTGCTTGGGCTCGGCAGCACTTCTGGCAAGGTTATTTCAGAGGGTGCATCAAGGTAAAATTCACGATGCAACTTTTCGTTCCAACAATCTCCGTCACGAAACAGGAACAGTGACCTTGGTTGGGCCTATATTATCATGCGTTCACTTGTTACAGCATAATGGATCAGATATACTGCAATTGTTCTTTTTTCTCTGTGTAGCGTTGTTCGCACACAGATGGACTAGACATTCGATTTTTTAATTGAATTGAATTTGCCTTATTTTAAGTGGCGAGACTCAGGCCATGAGGCCTGCTCTTCCGTTGACCGACGCAAATTTCGTACCCCCTTTCACCAATCATGGGAAAGAAGGATTACTTCCCAAGAAGGAAAGGGCGAAGAACAGGCGATTTGAATTTTGCTCCCGAGGCGTCATTTAGGCTTGAGGATCTTTACATGCAGTAAATGTACTAACATGGACAGGCTTTACTTCCCCCCGAAGGAAGGCGTACGAAGGATTTTTCGCCCTTAAAAATCCAAGGCTTCGATCGGGTTTGAACCCGCAAACTCGGGTATAGCAGGCCGATACGCTAACCGCTACACCATCGCCGCCACCATGCGGTAACAAGGTGCCACAAAACATGGACTCTGGCTACACCACGTGTTAGAGGATTTGTTTCTAAATAAGCAACCGTTGAGGTCCTGCCGTTGAGGTCCTCTTCTGGAGTACTTTTTCGTCTGATCCCTCTCCTTCGACCTGTCCGGCAAGGAGGCCTACCAGTAGCTACGCTACCGCCGGCATAGCTCTCAGGATCATGGGGGTACCTCAAGCTCCACCACCAACGTCAAGGTCATGTACTCCCTAGGTGGAGACAACCAACCTGTTCTGGCAAAAGCAGCTCATTTTCTTTCAGATGCTCGTCGAGTTTGGTGCCAATAATGGAGGTGAGAACTTTATATATTGTGGGTAGACATGTAATAGGTCTATAATTCTCGGAAGACGCATTTCCTCCTTTCGGTAACATAAATGTCACACCCATGGTACAAAATTCTGGCAGCACAGATGTTTTCCTTGCAAAATATTTTGAAATTGGACTCCCAATATATCATGAGTGCAGTCAGATATTTCCCCAAAATTATGGATTCCATCTACTCCTGGAGTTTTCAATTGGAGTTCTCTTTATAGAACTTTACATCCTCTGTTGAAATCAAAACTCCATTCATTTCTGGGATATTATGACACGCTTCTTCTTCCTGTCGTGTCCGGTATGCTTCATCAAAATGTTGCTTTGGAGTGAACCAGATCTGAGACCAGAAGTCCGTCATGGCAGAAGCACTTGGAGGGTTTATATCATTGTCGTTGGCACTTCTCGACTCTAGATATTTATAAAGCCTTTTTGGTTGTTGGGAAAAGGGGATTTTTTCTTGCGTCGCCTACTTCATTATATCTTCTTATTCTCGCCCCTAGAGCTGCTATTCTTTTTCTTAATCTCTCATCTTCAACATTGAGTTTATTTCAGGTCTTTATGTGTTCTTTTTTCCCCAGTCTTCTGAGAATTGGAGCGAATAGTTGCCGAACCATCTTTTAAATTCTCCTTTTTCTCTGAAGTACTCAGCAATTGGGATATCTCGTCTAGCGGCAATTTGATTTTCAATTTTCTTTAACCATGCCGGTGGTTTGTCTTTCATAAGGTTTCTTTGAAAAAGATGTGCCATTTTTACCCGTACTTTGTAACCTAGGGGGTTTACAGGTAGCAATTGCAGCGCGGGGAACCAGTCCGGCTACATCTTCAAGAGAAGTAGCTTCTGAGATGTTTGGGCAATAATTTGATTCATTTTTTCCCAAAAACTTCATGAAAATTAGCGCTGCATTTCAGTTTTGGTATTTTTGGTCTTAGATCAATGATATTCCTTGGTAGTGAGCTTTGTGCTCATAAATATCTTGAAGGGATTTGTCCACCATTTCATATTCGAGCTGGGGGATGAAAACCACAGCGTGCTGTTCGTTCTGATGTACTGTTTGTTCATTTTCATTAACTCTATTATTATTTCATTATTATTATTATTATTATTATTATTATTATTATTATTATTATTATTCTCGTTCTCGTCGTCGTTCTTGTTCTTCATTAAATTTGTTTCTAATGATTGATTGTGATTCCCGCGCGTCAACTGCTAAGATAATTAGTCCTGTAAGTGCATTTTTATCGCGGAAGGTGGCACTGATTTACTTCCACTGGATGATGAGGTCCAACGCCGGCCTACCCGTCGGGTTGCGGGATTTTCCACAACCAGGACTCTCCCACCAGCGGGGCACCGCCCCAGCCGGGACATGTCCTAAGCTCCCGACTGGTCTCCCGGCATGTAGTGTAAGTGTGAGTAAGTAAGGGGTGAAGATAGAACAAGGAAGAAAAGAACACGCTCGGCCCGTGGTCCATTTGTTAGGGTGTTGTTCCGGCACTCGCCTAGTGTTGGCTGGCTTCGATAGCTGTATTGATCCGAGTACATCATTGCGCCTACTTTTCTTCTACAAGGAGGCGTAATGATGTGCTCGGATTCAGAAATGGTATTTCATTGATTTCGCCGTTACATTGGAGGCCTTTGATGGTATATTTGAGTTAACAGTCTCTATCTGTTGCGAGAAGATGAAAGATATTCCTGAAAGTATTGAAATTGAAGCTGCGAAAGCTGTGGAAGATTTACTACCCATTAACTCTTAAAGAATTAATCGTAAAGAAATCGAAATCGTAGAGGAGAGAAAGAACCTACACCAGAAAGTTATATTATATTATTTTCCAGTAAAAGAAGTACGAATACCTAATGCAGGTTCGAAAGAGTGTGTTTATTATTTGATGATATTCTGAGTAAATGTATTATTTTATTAGTAAATTATTAATTATGAGTGATTCTATGTATATTCCTTGATTTTTCAATAAAATAATGTTTTTGTGTGCATCATATTCAGTTCGCCGGCAGCAGTTTTGCTGTCGTTTATCGTGACAATTGATAGCTACTTTATTGCAGGGATGTAATAAAGACCCATTTCACCGACTCTGTGCACGTAAGTGAACAGCCTACAAAGACGATTGGATAAGCTAAACAGCTTTTGAAGAAAACGTCAGCGTAAGCTTCTAAACATGCTTTACAAAATGGCACACGATTTTAGCAATCATTCTATAATGTGACATTTAATGAAGAATTCTTCCTAAATGGCTCAAATGATTATTAAAATCATTTTTATTTTAAATCAAATCATTTATTTTTAAACATATTTTTAATTCAAATTTAAAATCAATAATTAAAATCCAATTGAAAATCTTATATCACTTTGATGAGCAGCTATCAATTGTACTGATAATCATGAACTGTTATATCAATCGATAAAGCATTTAATGCTCGCCTGTTCTCCACAAGGGATGCAATACTTCAGCCATCGGTATAATAAAATAGGGAGGTTACCTACCACAAATTTTGTGTTGAGTGCTCGGATTTGGAAATAATTGACAACAAAACAACTGTTAAGAATGCAGGTGAGATCCACTTGAAATCTAAGCCACAGGAAACCATAATTATGAACATCCCACTACAATCGAGAAGAGTGGCGTGTCCTCACTCTGGGCCTAGGGCGTTGGCAGTGAAGGAAAGTGTTAACCCCCACCCTACACTTTTCACTTGGTTAGTTGATTGTTAGTGATTCCGGGCGCGTTAACTACTGAGGTCGTTAGCCCCGTAAGTGTAGTGCATGTTTTCTCCTAAGGATGTGGTGGAGATCAGGCACCGATCCACCGTCGGCTAGCGGTGTTTTCATAACCAGGCATCTCCCACTAGCGGGGCACCGCCCCAGCGGGGACAAGCTCTAAGTTCCCGACTGGTCTTCATGAAGTGCATGTTAGTGTTAGTGTTAGTGTTAGTGTTAGTGTGTGTGTGTGTGTAAGGGGTGAGGATAGGTCAAGGAAGAGGAAGGAAAGATCGCGCGCGGTCCGTGACCCGTTTGTTAGGGTACTGCTCCGGCTGGTGTTGATCGGAGACACCACGGAAAACTACCGATCACAGCAGATTGCCGCTAGAATTCTCCTCCAGACAGTGACTGAATTCGACCTAGCTGAAAAGTTAGAGACGATTATTCTGTCGCTGTCGGAAATCCAACCTTAGGACCTCCCGGATAGAGGCACTGTAGTGACATCAGTTGATGACCTCTTCCGGCATTTTGCTTACATATTAAAAGTAAAATTGAATTATGTAAACAAAATTTGTGTTTATTTTAACTTATAATCTTCGAAGAATCAGGGATAGTATTCGAAAAATAACAATAATGAGGGTGATGTATTTTCTGATGTAAAGATTGGAATAATACATTTTAAAGTATTTGAAAAGATATGTTTGACACTTCCCATTCATTGGTTCTCGTTTTAAAAATTAAATTCTGAAATTTTATCAGATTAGGACACGTTCGCACATTACTCAATATGTTTTTTTTTGTTTGTTTGTTTTTTTCAACTTTTTTCTTTTCTTTATACGAAAGGGGAGGAAAGCAATTATTTGAAACTATTGTTCCACTTTTTCACTATCCTTATCAAATAATAACACTAGTAATTCCGAGTATTGCTAAAGGTTGCAACGCGCGATGGAGAATATCACAATCACAGACGCTCACTCTCCAGCAGGCTGTTAAAAAGAGATCCAACACCTTGTCACGCTTTGTCCGTGAGAGGAGGGACGTTGCGCGCATGCGCTGCCGCCTCCCGATCCGACCTGAAGACGTTGGAGGCATTCGCCAACGGTCTGAGCAGCGCTCGCGCACTGACTGCGTTGCATAGCCGCGCTGGTGCCAATCTATGATGCAGATCGCACGGGAGACCGAATAAATGAAAAAATCTAAATAAATTCAAAGAAAAAATGTTTTTTATTTCCTTGGGCGTTGACACACGACTTGCACACCCAAAGAAAATGCCACTGATTGAGAACAAAAGCAGGTCTATAAATTGCGATGCACTCGAAACACGAATCTCACACAACACAATGGTAGTTGTACACTGTATGCACGAGGGTTAATCAGGAGGACGGGTCGCTCAAAGTCGGGAGGAAGAGCTGTTCAAAGTCGCTAAGAGCAGAATTAATCGTGTTAAGAAATGTAATGCAAAGAGACATTTGCACGCTTAATAATGCAGAAGAGAACAAATACACCGACGGAGAAGGTGCAGCAGTTCTTAATCGCATGAAAACAAGCTCTTGTCAAGAACTAGTATTCCGTAATTATTTTTTAGTACAGAATTTAATGAATTGTGATACGACTAGTGAGTGCTGAAATACATTAATCCTGTTTTTTTCCCTATGATTCCTTTATATGAAGAAAATAAAACATATGAATCGTCAATGACAATTAGATATAGAATCGCTACGTTCTTGATAATTTGTAATATAAGTTATTTTGTAAGTTACTTTTCAAAACGTTTTCGTTTAAGATTAAATAGCACTTGAAACAAAGGTAACAAAAATTAAATTCAAAATTATTGGCAATTTCTCTTTTGTGAGTTCTCTCAAAAACATTAGAGGGACTTTCCTACGTACAAATGGAAACTTTCCTCAGTATAACCGAAGCCTTTTCAGATTGGCAAGATGCTTTTCGAAAATCAAAATCTACGGAAACAGCCGTATTTTCTTTTCTTAAAGATGTCGCGCTCTCAATGGATTAAAATTAAACAAGTTTTGGAATACTCTTACATTTTTCTAAAGCATTTGATGCCATTGATCACGTTGTCTTTCAAAATTACTTTCGTATGGAATTCTTGGTATTCCGCTAAATTAGTTGCGTTCATAACTTAAACAACGATCGGAGAGAGTAGAAATACCGCATTAGAATAAAGGGATATTATTTACTCACCTTTCCGATTCTTTATCAATTGCACATGGAGTCCCGCAAGTTTAGATTTTAGATCCTACATCTTTCTACTATACGTAAACTATATGCCATCGGCGATTCGAAATTGAACAATTTTCATTGAAGACGATATGAATATTCTTTGCAATAAAAATCTACAATATCTTATCAAATTGGTTTCATAATAAAAAATTAGTAGTAAACGAAGGGAAACGTTTTGGACAAAGTATCTCATTTCAAATATACAATTATATACTCCATTTAAAATGAACGATGTGCCATTGATGTTAAGGTAAAAAAAACCCAATTCTAAAACCTTAAACGGAACTTCAATTTCAATGAATTGAACACAAAATTAAGTTTATTACACTATGCGTTCAGAATTCTTTCCAATTCAATTAGCCATCATGCTGCTCCTTGTGTATTGTTCGCGAATATTAAATCTCACCTGAGATAGGCATAATATTCCGTGGAAACACATCTTATAGCTCCCAGCCTATAGATTACAGAAAATAATAATACAAATAATGAGCAAATATCAACAACGTGCTTTTTGTAAGCCTCACTTTATTAAGCTAGAAATTCTACTATTGCCTTGCTTTTTGATTTACGAATCTGTGTTTTTTGTCAAAAATGACTTGCTCAAGGTCCTAATTAATTCGCGAATGTCCTTCTAAACTGGGCTCGTGGCCTCGGAAATGTGCTTACCACTGTTAAAAAGTTTCATTTTGTAAGGCAGTAGGTGTAACAATAACCTAATGTCATCGGCCACTATAGAAAAATTGACATAAACGAGAAATATCTAAAAATTGTTTTATTGTGTCACTCCTGATTTTATAAATGACATTATCGTATGCATTTGTTAAAATATTCATCTCTACATTGTTGTTAACAGTCTGTTTGATTTTGATATTAAGTGTCTCTGAAATGAGGTGTGGGAATTTCATCACTTCTGTGTCCAATATAACTGAATTCTGAGAGTCAAAATCATGAGATAAACACAGCCTATGTCTAAAAATAGAGTTAAGACGTTGGGAAGATTCTTTAATGTTCCTAGAATGTTCTTTCATTCTCTGTTTAACTAGGCGTTTAGTTTGTCCTTAATTTGTTTAGTAATTTATGTCTACCGAGAATCAGAAAGTTTGTTTTTCATCTGCAAGTTCTACTAGTAGTCCTAGTAACCCGCCATTTTGGTTCATACTTTTTGGCTCGTGCATGTAAGAATGTGTGTGTTGCGCGTGTGCTTTTTACTTTATCGCTACAGAGTAGAGAGAACGTTATGTAATGTTGCGGTAAAGAAACGGCGATTTTTCGGCAGAAAACTCTTTATTACAGGACCTTGGTAACAACACGTGGATAAATTCAGTTGCTAAATTTAAAACAAAAATCCTCTAACACATAGTGTAGCCAGAATCCATGTTTTCCGGGTCCTTGATACAGAAAAATCGAATGTCGGCAAATCTGTCCGTCCGTCCGTCTGTCTGTCTGAACAACCCTAGCAGCTAAACGATTTTTTCCAAAATTGATATTCCCTTACCGATCTGGCTGATGTGGTCTCTTGAATTTCAAACTGATATTTTAATTTTGCGGGAACATTACACGAACCCCAGAGACATTTTCAAAAATAAAAAAAAAACTGCTTCATCGATTTTGATTAAATTAATAGGTGAAGGACGTCTAAGAGATTCATGTTCGCTGAAGACCCTGAGTTTTCGAAAATTACAAAAGTTCAAAATTTGTTCGGAACAAATAATTTATTAAAGATAAAGATTTTTTCATTAATGAAATCTGTTTCTTAAATATAGGTTTTGAAATAAGATCATGTACAATTTTTTTAAATTTTGAGTAATTTTGTGTAAAAATACAGGCGAGAAAGTACGTGTTGTTTTAGCACAATTTATTAAAGTTTTTCGTGCGTATTATCATAACAAGAGCCCGGAAGTTTAGCAAAATGCCTTTTTATTATTGTTCCGATTTTATGACTTTTAACAATAGGAATCACTTAATTGTACTTCTGGAGTTGTTTTAGTAATTTTCATGTTGCCTTTCTTTGCTTATTGTAGCTTCTGATGCCTGTGTTCGGCATTTTGCTTTTTTGTGCCTTTCTCTGTATTATTTCTGCCATTTTCTGCCTTTTTCATCATTATTTTCCCTTCCCCCTCCTGACACCAATTTCTATCAAGCTGGCAACATACCTGGGAACCTGGACAACATGAAGGCACGGTCGTGTATTGTCTCACTGCGGACGCAGCGGCTTCAGGGTTAAGTTAGTTAAAAATCTAAAAGGAAACGGAAGATGATAACAGAGAAGATTTTTGGTATTTTTCATTGATGCTTACAAACTTGTTCGCTCACGAGAAATCTCATCCTATGTTTGTGAATGTCTTCGGATCCCTGTTGAGGTCAGAGCTGTCTATCCACGATATACCCTTCTCAGTTTCTTGTTCCCTTTTCCCTTCTGTCGATTACACATGTTCGAAGAACTATATCTACAACTCCGTTTTCACTGGTACCATTTCAAGATTCAAAAGGAAGTTTACAATAGTATTTCATAGAGACATCGTCGCGAGTAAAATAAATTAATAGCTATACCGAATGGTCACGTGCAATCTAAATTACAAATAAAAGGTAGTTTCCTTCCATGTGCGTGTTAATGTAAATTTTTAGAGTTTAAATGAAAATACGAAACATTTTAATTAACAATTTCGTACACTAATTACTTTTAAAAGGCGATTTTTAATGTTTTCTGTGTTTTTATCCCATACTTTAGCCATTATAAATGCCTCTTTTGCCTGCCCATTTTAGTAAATATAAATGCTTTTTTGCCTACCTATTTTAGGTAAAATAAATGTCTGAACTTCCAGGCACTAATCCTCTGATGTTGTTGCATGTTGCCAAAGGTTGCAGAATATTCAGATTCCCAGCAGTCGAGGAGAGAAGAGCAAAGTGGATTCCAAACTGCCAAAGGAATAAGTGGGCTTCAAAGTCATGCTATAAAGGGATAAGTGGGTCAGTCATGCTACTGTTGTTTGGTGTTTAGTTATTTATACGTAATCTCAAACCCCACTTCAAAATTTTTATCATTTTCTTTGTTTGCTAAGGTAGCCCTGAAAGGCTGTGTTCGTTACAGCATCTTTCTTAACAGCTAGTTTTAAGCTACAATCAGTACACCCATTTTGTGTAGGTACTTTTTGATGAAAGTCAGCGGGAGATAAGAATGGTTGGAGGCAATAGAAGCAAAGTGCTATTTCAACTTTGATGTACCTAAACAGTTATTACATACAAGAAGGTCTGAATATAGGGTCTAATATATAAATATCATCCAAAAAAGAATATTGAGAACAATGACAAACTTTCACAAACATGAGTCGTGCAAATCATTTTTCAAAATATTACAAATCTAACCACTCCCGTGCATATACATATTTGAAATATTAATCTTCACAAAAAAGATGCTTATGGAAAGCAAGGACGCTGTTACCCTAAACACCGAAGTTCATAACTATGATACCAGACAAAAAAAATCTCTATGTCCCACACTGTGAAACTTCACTCTTTCAAAAAAGTACATTTTTTTAAGGCATTACACTCTATAACGAACTGCCTAGTGAATTTAAAAGCTTCAACTCAATACACACATTGAAAAATAAACTGAAATCTTTCCTGCTAACCCATACATTCTACAGTACAAAAGAATAAATACATCATAAACACGTACCAACATCAATATAAACTAGTACTAATAATTTTTGCATGTTCTGTTACATGATTTGAAGCCCCCAAGCTGATTGTTAGATATAAAGGATTGTTAGATATAAAGGAAGTTAGAATAAAGGATGGACCCAGCCCAGGCATCAATATCATATAGACATTTTTTTCTCTTTCTTTATTATTATTATTATTATTATTATTATTATTATTATTATTATTATTATTATTATTATAATTATTATTATTATTATCAACATCATCATCATCTTCATTTTTCAACTTTTGTTTACTCCACCATTTATAAAATTAATTTGTATTTAGTATGAAAATTGAATTGAATTTTATTTTCTGTATTGTATTTAATATTTAGAAATATCTGTATTGCACATGGTATGATTATCCAATTGTCATACATGGCCTATGCTGTTTTTGTGACAAATATATTATTATTATTATTATTATTATTATTATTATTATTATTATTATTATTGATGGTTGGTAGAACTGGTCAGTGCTGTGTACTTGTGTCTGCGTGTGCTCCTGCAATTTTCAAAGTTCCCTGCAGAACCTCGACAATTAATGCAAGGTACATGGGACCCGATCACATTTGCGCATAGACTCAGCAGATATAAGCGCGGGCCCCGGCGACACACCGCAGCTCAGAGAGTATACTAAGCTAATGCCGCAGCTGTAATATCGCGGGGATAAGCCACGTCCTTGAGGCAGACCTTGAAGCAGTCCTTCAGGCCGCCATCATGTATTTGTCTTCGTGACGATGCCGGCGACAACTATCGGACAACCCCCGAAGGACGAAGCGCGCGCAGCGCTGTCCAGCGCCCAGGCTGTGAACGAGCACGAGAGCGCATATGTCACGGCGGGGAATACGAATCGGAGCGAGGGGGAATAAAACTCGAGAGACTCGTCGCTGCCGCAGCCCACGCCTGAGCAGCGAAGTAAAGAAGACGAGGCCCTCTTAAACACGCAGAAGCTAGTAAAAATAATGCAGGACGCCGTATCCAAAAATACTGTGAAACCGATTAAACACGGCCTCCTACAAGTGGAGGAAATGCTGGAAAGCACACTGGAGCTGAGAAACCAGTGGAAAAAAACTGAACATGGTGCCCACGCCTACAGAGAAGACCCTCTCCGAAGCCGCCGTTGGTCCCCAGGTGACCGCTAAAGAACTCGCAGACGATGTCCTCCAAGGGACAAGAGAATGGTGACTGGATTCTGTTTCAGAAGAAAAAGAAGAAGACGAAAGGTCTCTCTCAGGGTAACGACGGAAGGGTGGTGCGCGAAAATAAAACAAAAAACCGCGACCAAACCAGGAGAAAGGGAGGCGAAATTACCCTGAAGTGGTAATTGTGAAACAGGCTGAGGGAGTGCAATACGCCGAGGTTGTCTCCCAGCTGAAAGAGAAAGTAAACCCGGAGGACACGCAAACCGAGATTCGGGCAATCCGACAGACCCGATCAGGTGATGTGGTTATTGAATTGGGTAAAGATGCTCAAAACGGAAAGAACTTTAGGGAAGTGCTGACGGTCACACTTGTGAAACCGGATCGGCGAGGAGCGGCGTGCCGCCAATCACCCTAGAAATCCGGGACCTAGACGTCCTCACAACAAAAGAAGAAGTAGAGAACGCAGTAAGACAGGCGATTCCGCAGCTGAAAAGGGAAGCCCTCGTCTCCCTTTCGAAGGTTAACACCAAACAGCAGAAGTACGCTGTTGTGGAACTAGACGGGAGCGATTCCCAAAACCCTCCTAAAGACTGGGAAGATTAAGGTAGGATGGATCAACGCCACAGCGAAGTGTATACTATGGGCAAGCCAGGCAAACCCAAGTCATTCGCATCGCACAGGCTCCGGACCCTGGGCAGCATTCAGGGATGCCTTAAGGAAGACAAAGGGGGATTCGAAGAATAAATGGTGCGGGATCTACATGTTAATTTAAACCGGAGCAAGGCGGCAAATGACCTCCTCCGGCAAATAGCCTTCGAGAAAAAGGTCGACATCGTGCTGATCAGTGCAGTACAACAACATGGACGAGCGACAATGGACAACCGACACTGGGCCCCGCAGCAATATGAAGACCTGAACCCCGCAGCACGAACGTGAAAAGACAGGGAACCGGAGCAGGCTACGCGTGGGTGAGATGCAAAGGTATTACTTTCGTCAGCTGCTACTTCACTCCAAGTTAACGGATCAAGGTCTTCGAAAAAAACCTTCACCAACTTTAAGATACCTTACTGACCATACAAGGCGAAGTCCTAGTCGCCGGAGATTTCAACGGCAAGGCCTATGAGCGGAGAATGCTCTACACAAATACCAGAGGGAGACTCATCCTCGAAATGGCAGCGCGACGATACCCAATCGTTCTGAACACGGGCAACAAAGCGACTTTCACGAAACCAGGCTGCAAAGGCACCATCCCAGACATCTCATTGGCGACAGAAAAACTGTCTGCAAAAATCAAAGACTGGAAAGTCATCGACGACTAACCGAAGTGACCATAAAAAAACCAAAAGGAAGAGACAACATTTAGAAAGTAAATCAACAAGTCAAAAGACGTTCTAGAAGAAGTGGCTAACCAGACAGACGACTGCAATTTGGACAAGCTAGTGAACACAACGAGTGAGGTGACCATACAAGCGTGTAACGCCTCGATGCCCCGCAAAGCAAATCTTCCCAACCGAAGGCCCGTGTATTGGTGGAATGAGGAGATAGCGGACCTGAGGAGGGAACGCCTTCGAGTCAGACGCCAAGTCCAGCGCGCCAAGAAGAACGCGAAGACAAATGACAAGACCGTGGCATCCAAGCAAGCAAAGAAAAACCCAAGGAAGGCGATTCCTGAAACCAAGTCCTGCAAAATGGGAGGAGCTACTTCAGGATGTGAACAAACATCCTTGGAGACTAGGATACAAACTAGTAACCAAGAAACTAGGAGCTGGCCCTTCGCCGGAGACCATAGACAAAATTACTATGGTTAACCTAGTGAACACACTGTTCCCAACGCTCCCGGCAAAAATAAACAGAGAGTTCTGCATACGCAAGTGCGACAACCCCCTCCTCTCGAAGGAAGAGCTCCAAACACTGGCACTAGAGACACTGGCAACCCCCACCCACACCTCTTGCTGAATATATACAATGCGTGCCAAAGGGAGGACAAGTTCTGGTCAAGGTGGCAAAAGGCAAGACTTGGGCTAATCAGCTTGCGCAAAGGACAGGAGCATTCCCCCGCATCCTACAGACCACTGTGCAACGGGCGAACTCCTTGAGAAGCTCCTGCAACCGACACCGAAAGTGATCATCAATACATAAATTTCTCGCCTCCGATAAGCAGCCCCCGGAAATATCGCACGACACACAAAACTTGAAACGCCAACAAAATGGAAGAGACAACATTTAAAAAGAAGGGATACAATGGAGGGATGGATACATTAAAAGGAGGGATACAAGGGATACACAATTGAAGAGACAACATCCAGTCTGCAACTGACAATGCAGGAGACCCATCAGACGCATCTCAAAAGGAAAATCAACTTTAGATGTCATAAAGAAAATAGACGCAGCAGCCAAACCCGACCACTAGTCCAGACAGCTGTGCATGGTCGTCACCCTGGATGTGCGCAATGCCTTCAACTCTGTGCGCTGTGATGACATCATGCACGCCCTAGAAAACTTTGATGTACCGACGTACTTACTGCGCATCCTGAGCAGTTACATGACGGACAGATTATGACACAAAGGAGGGACAGAAAAGCAAGCGACTGACAGCAGGAGCGTCGCAAGGATCCATCCTAGGACCAGACCTCTGGGAATGCAAACTATGACGCCATTCTCAAGATGACAATTCCCGATGGCATCTTTTTTGTAGGATACGATGACGACCGTGCAACAATCATCAGTGCACGTAAACTAGAGGGCCTACAAATAAAACAACCAGACGATGAGACATGGATGACAGAAGATGACACTAGAACTGGCCGTAAACAAAACTGAGTGCTTTTCCCTTTTTATATTTGCTCTGGGACGCTCAGCAACAATATCATATTTTGAAATAACACCCTCATTCATGTCATTTAAAGTGGACCTGCTAATTCCATACAGTTTAGTAGCTTTTTCCTATTTAATTTTCCACTATTTACATTTTCCATTGCTTGGTGCATTTTAACTTCATATGAGGTTTGAAAACATTAGATATTGGAATTTTTATTTGGCAACGTGACATTCTCTAAAAACACGACAAAGTAAATTAATGACGTGATTCTCAAAGTTACACTACAAGTATGGTGACAACAAAAATGGAATTTTGTATTAAGTGTGATTAATAAATGTTTACAATTTATAAGTCATATGCTTGAGAAATGATATATAAACTCACAAATGTCAATTGTTTCAAAGTAAGAATATTTTCTCAAAGGATGTAAACATGAGAAAAACAAGATGGCCAGTACGGCAATGTTACCCGGTTAATGTTATATGCTAATAATATGTTTTGTCTTGTTTATAATGAATAATTATTAAGTCATGACATAGCATGCCTAGGATATGACACATTTACTTTTCTATGCCATTTATTTCCCAACCCATTACCAAATTAACGAAGTTTCCATTGAGATTTCCTGCGTCCAATACACCATACATAGTGGACATTTTAGGTTGCAACTGTAACTTAACGCAACAAACGATTGGATATAATGTTTCTAAGAGAGATGGATAACTATGGGAACACAGCCAGCAAATAAATTTACAAAGACTGCGCTATTTAAATTTTTCGAAGTTGTGGCAATGTTTCACCCGTGGTAATGTTACATCGTTACCTTATTCATTTTCCCAGAATCCCTGAAAAATAGTATTGTAAGACCGCTTGCTAAGAATAATAATACATAAGATGTTAGGAATTATCAACCTATAACCAGTAGGTATATTCATTGATTTTTCAAAGGCATTTGATAGTGTATCTCATAAAAAACTGTTCACAAAACTAGGTTATTATGAAATAAGTTAATGACTCATTAGGTCATATGTACAGAGATCTGGCAATCTGAAAATTTCTTATCCGAAGTTAAATCAAATTTTGATACAATTACCACAGTTGTTCCACAAGGATCTGTGCTTGGACCTTTGCTATTTCTAATATATGTTAATGATATCCCAAGCTCTTCTGATTTCTCTGTAATTTCTTATGCAGATGATACGACGTTAATAAGCAGTGGGCAAAATCTTAGTCATCTAGAAACAAATCTGTGTGAATCATTAAAATCAATTAAAAGTTATTTCTCCATGAATGAATTGAAATTAAATGTTGATAAAACTGTATTAATCAATTTCAAGTTTCATCACAGTTACCAATGACATAACATAAAAGTGGAAGTAGACAATGAATCAGTGAATCAAACTGATTACCATAAGTTTTTAGGAATATTCACAGATCAGAACCTAACTTACAACAAACACACTTGTAGACACACTTTGTAATAATAAAACACACTTGTAATAATAAAACACACAGTTGACACACTTTGTAACAATAAAATAAACTCCAATATATTCCTCTTGAGATACTTTTCCAGATGCCTGGACACAGACTCACTTCTGTCAATTTATGATGGCATAATCTTCTTACAACTTCAATATGGAACTGAAACATGGGGAGATACAACACAAAAAAAACATGGATAGATTAATGGTTCTACAAAAGAAATGTATAAGAAGCATTTTCAAACTGAATCCAAGGCAATCCTGTAAAGATTTCTTTATTAAATATGATTTACTGACTGTTGTAGCACTCTACACTTACAAAGTAATACTACTTTTGAGAAATAATCAGAATCAATATCTTGTGAGTAATAAAGAGGTACATAACTATCGTAATAGAGGACGTAGGAACTATCACAGGATATTCACTAGCAAGTCTTCAACTAATAAAGATCCTTTCTGCATTGCTGCTCAGCGTTTTAACAATGTCCCAGTCACCACAAAAGCAGCTTATAATAAATAAATTACTTCAAAATATTGCTTAAACATCATCTTATTAGTGTGTGTCCATATAAGACATCTGAATTGCTTTAACCTTTCTGTAATTAAAAACTATGTACCGCTTCAAGAGTGACCACTCTTTATACCAGTCTTTCACTTTCAATAAGACAATGTACTATTTAGTAATATAATAAATAATGTAATTATATGTCAGGATATTGTAAGCACTTACAATTATTATTAACACCTAATTTATTCAAGCTATTGTAAGTCAATTAAACTATTACTTTAAGATGTCAATTACTCATTCTAATTGTAAGGTATTTTTCAGCATGTATATAATATGAATATAATGGTTTTATTGCTAGGCATTCTAGGACAAATCCAAGAAATATAGCAGAAGCATGTACTAGCATGATAAATGAAAGTGATGTGAGCTATAACATGATTATCTCTTATAAATTGGAAAATTCAAGTCTGTTAAATATTTAAATATCAACAATCAGTATTGATTTGCCTTAAGTTAATTATTTGCCTTGCTTTGTTACATTTGATTCTTCTTCTGTGTGTTCTTGTGAATAGTAAATGCACGTTGTCTTATGTAGATTACGGTTACAATGTTAACAAAGTTTTTAGCAATATATTCATGAACGACAAAAAAACAATTCCATAGTAAAGTTTGTGAAATTTGGACTGAAAAATTTTGTAAGAGTTGCCGGAAAATGAAAGCAATTGAAACAGAATTGCTTTGGTTTTTATAATAATCCAATTCAGCGTATAATCTTAGCATTTTGTTGGCACCTGGCAATGCCTGACAAAATTTTAAATGTAATTAGGATATGTTGTTTTTGTTGCAAGAATTGTTCAAAATTGTGAATAAGTAGATCATTTTTTTCTTCTTTTGTTTCTGAAACTGAACCAAATATAAGTGCTTTTGAATGCTCTTGTATGTTAAGTATTTTTTAAAATCTAATTGTAACATGTTAACCTGCCAATAAATTGAGTCAAATCAATTCATTGAACACTAAAGGTTACCAATATCTCATGGATCTTTGGTAACATCACTATAGTATTAATGGGATGGTGACCTTGAAGGCATTGAAGAGAAATCACACAAGTTTCAATTCTATTTTATTATTATTATTACATTATCATCAGTAATTCATATTTGGAATAAGTGCAAATAAATTATTTCATCAATATGATTATTTTCTTTCTGAATTAGGAAGTGAGAATTGCAGGTGAGCAGCAGTAGCAGCAGCAGCAGCAGCAGCAAAAGAGAGTGGAAATTCCATTAGGAATTCCACTAAGAAACACTAAAAAGAGGAAAGCAAATGCTTCAATTCCAGCTTTCTGGGGCTCTGCCAGAAGGAGCAAAAGCTCAGAAGATTGCTGTTGAGCAAGAAACCATTCAGCTGAAAATGATCAGGGAGGAACATGAGTTGAGGAAGAAAGAACATGAATTCATAGAGAAAAATATGATCTGGAATTATGGGTTGTATTTACAGAGCTAAAGGTTCAGAATTAAAATTTAATATTATGAAATCAGGAAAAAAGTCACTGAATTGATAATTAAAATTAAATGACTGTTGAAATCAAATTGGCATACTGACTTCTTTTGAGTAATTCTAAGTTTTTATATTTTTTCACTGATAGCAAAGCTAATAATATTATGCTAATTTAATTAATACTACTTATATCATTTAAATATACCTTTTTTATCATTGCTTCAACAAAAGAATTAATTTGTTTAAATACTGAACAGTAGTAAAAAAATTAAAGTATTTATTGAATTTATTGTAAATAAAAAGTCAAACTGAATGTATCATACTTAATAAAGAGCTTATTTCTCTTTTCTGTCTAACATTATTGTATACAGTTTTTGTACCCTCATTTCACTTCATTTGACTGCTATATATTGAAAAGCTACTACTTGTCTTTCCATTTATTTCCATGATGAGTATATTAATAATAATAATAATAATAATAATAATAATAATAATAATAATAATAATAATAATAATAATAATATTAAAATAAGGCAAATGGTGGGAAAATTATTGAAAGTCGAGAACAAGGGCACCGACAACTGCATGAACCACCCTCGATGATAAGGCTGGAGAGGAGAATAAAGCGGCTCAGATCTGATATAGCGGTTCTGAAAGCCTATCTGAGGGGAAATAAAGGCAAAAAGATGAAGAGAAAAGCATAAAAAATTATGAGAATGCATCGCAAACACGCAGCGTACAATCCTGAAAATGAGTACATCCTAGAATATACAGATACTTTGAAACAAAAACTTAGCCTTTACAGCCAAAGATTGAGACGATATAATAAGAGTTTAAAGCGAAAAAATGATAACCAAACTTTCAATAGAAACCAAAAAGTGTTTTATAGGAAATTGAACGGAGAAATTCAAAGCATTGAGCTGCCAGGGAAGTCAGCTGTAGAAGAATTCTGGAGGAGAATATGGTCAACAGAAGGCCACTTTCAAGACAATACTTCATGGACGAGTGATGCTACGAACCCTACTGCTACTATCAGACATGGAAACCAGTGAAGTTTCGATGGATATCTTACGGGCTACTATTCGTAAGCAGGCTTACTGGAAATGCCCTGGTCCCGATGGGCTTCATGACATCTGGTTGAAGAGATTCACATGCCTCCATGAAAAGATCTTGACATTTGTGAATCACTGACTGAAACATCCGAAAGAAACTCCAGACATCTTGAGTGAGGGTGTTACATATTTAAAAGCAAAAACAAATGACACTACACATCCAGGGAATTACCGACCAATTACATGTCTTAATACATTATAGAAGATCATGACTGGATGTCTACATACGATCATCAAACAACATTGCACACCAAATAACATCATCTCCAAGACCCAAAAAGGCAGCTCCAAGGACTCATTGGGAAGTAGAGAACAGTTAATAATAAAGTGCTATCATGTCTCAGGCGTGTGGAAAAAAGCGTAACCTGTATACTTGTTTTATTGATTGTAGAAAAGCATTCGACATGGTCCCTCACGATTGGGTCATCCATGTCCTTAGAATATATGGTATAAACCCTATGATTGTGGAATTCCTCAAGTCTGTAATGAGACACTGGTGTACGAGAATACACATGCATTCAGGGAACGAGAGAGTAGTATCAAAGATTTTGAAGATTAAGCGGGGAATATTTCAAGGAGATAGCCTCAGTCCGTTTTGGTTCTGCCTGGCCATTAACCCCCTGTCATATTTATTGGACAACACCAAACTGGGATTTGAACTGAAAGGTCAAGAGAAGTGTGTGATCACTCATCTGACATACATGGATGACATAAAACTATACTCTGGCTCGCACAGGGCTGAAGAGGCTAATAATAAATTTTGGGAAAATTTTAAGGACATGGAAATAAAAGATTATACACAGTCAGATAAAAGAGAAGTTAAAAACAGAGTTTACTAACAGATTGAATACCATACTCAAGACCTCACTCAACTCTCGTAATCTTACAACAGCAATTAATACATATGCCATTCCTGTGATTACTTACTCATTAGGCATTATAAAATGGACCAGAACTGATTTGGACTCACTGGAGGGGATTATCAGGGTCCAAATGACTCGTTTCAAATATCATCATCCAAAAAGCTCTATCCAAAGAATAACACTACCACGGAAATTGGGGGTAGGGGCATCTTAAATATTGGTAATCTCCATGCAAAACTGGTAACGGAAATGAGAGTATTTCAATGATAACGGAAATGAGAGTATTTCAATGATGCCTTGTCATCTCAGCTACACAGAGTGATACAGCAAGTAGACGAGAACTATACACCACTCAACCTTAAACAAAAAAAGTATTACACGAACAACCAACACAAGCCGAGCTCTTAGAACAATGGAAACAAAAGCTCTCCATGGTAGATATCCTACAGAAATAGCCAAATCAAATGTCGACGCCTGCTTGTCGTACAAGAGGCTTAAAATAGGATATCTCTACCCCGAAACTGAAGGATTCTTGATAGCAATCGAGGACCAGGTAATTGCAACACGAAATTATCTCAAGCACATTATTAAAGACCCCGAAGTGCCTTCTGATATCTACCGGGCTTGTAGTGTAGGCCAAGAAACGATCCAGCACATTACTTCGGGTTGCAGCATGCTGGCCCCAACGGATTATAAACAGAGGCACGATATGGTAACACGAATCATCCACGCCAAACTTGCAAGGAAATGTGGAACTGCTAGTGAATTTGATACACCCTACTACAAGTACCATCCAAAAAATGTCATCGAGAATAACATCTATAAATTATACTGGGATCGAAGCGTATTGACCGACAAAACAGTTCGTCATAACAGGCCGGATGTAATACTCTGGGATAAATCTAAAAGAAAAGTATGGCTGATAGACATAGCAGTTGTAGATACCAGCAACCTCGACACAACACACAAAAAGAAAACTCAAAAGTACAGGGAACTTTCACAAGTTATAAAGGAGCAGTGGCATGTATTGGAGGTGGAGATTGTGCCGATCGTCCTCTCAGCAACAGGTGTGATACCTACCGTCCTAAAGCACTCTCTAAAAAAACTGGGGATCGAGACGAACATTATCATCAATCTACAGAAAGCTGTGATCCTGAGCACGTGTTCTTTAGTCAGAATATTTATGGGTTCCTAAATAAATTTTTTTTTTTTAATTTATAAACTAAGTGCTTAAATTTATATTTGTAGAAATGTTTACCTTCTAATTAGTTCTTAAAATAAATATATTTTTGTTAAAAGTAATGTACTACGGAAATCATGCTTTGATAGAAATATATGTATGACTCCTCAAACATGTACCAGAAAGCTGTGAAAAAATAAATAATAATAACAATAATAACAATAATATCAATAATAATAATAGTAATAATAATAATGATAATGATAATCATCATCATCATGTGGCCAAAGGCGGTAAATGCCTCTTATACAGAGAAGCCCTTGCACGATTTCAAAAAAGAATATATGAAACTTAACTTTCTGCAGGTAAATCTGGGTAGAAGCCAGGGAGCCCAAAATTTACTGATGCTGACAGCGAGTGTTAATATTGACGTGCTACTTCTTAGCGAACCTAACTGTCGACAGGACCTGGGTGAATGGTACCAGGATAGTACAGGGAGAGCGGCTATAGTCATTTGCAACCCGCGAATCAAGGTGAGCAAGTACAAGTCAACTAGACACGGCTTTGTGTGCATGGAGTCTGAGACCCTGGGGATATATAGTTGTTATTTTTCCCCAAACGATAGACTGTAACAATTCATGGATAAACTTGCGGAAATGGAAGATAGCATGGACGAATCCAAACGAAATGTATTGTTGACCGGAGATTTCAATGGGATATTCCCCGAGTGGAGTGAAGAAAGGATGGCCATAAGAGGAACTGTAATACGTGAAATGATAGTCCAGAAGGAGATGGTTGTAATAAATAACAGTTAAACCAACGTTTAATAGGGGAGACGCCAAGTCAATAATTGGCCTGCCTATCGCAAACCAGCTGTTCGCAGGTCACATTGAAGAATGGGAAGTCCTAGAGGCGGAGTCCCTAAGTGACCACAACTATATATCCTTTAGGGTTGTAGGAAGTCAGTTCATGAAACAATCGTTTTATAGAAGGCGAGAAAACTTTCCAACGCGGGCATGGAATGCTCGGAAGCTTAATGAAGAGAACCCGAAAAGGTCCCGGACGGAATCCATGTACACTCAAGAACTACGGTGGGGAGTTCAACCCCAAACAATAGACAGTATGGCAGGTAGGGCATGAAAGATAATCCAGAGGGTCTGCAATCTATCGATTCCCTTTAAAGACAGCCAGCAGTTATCGCGGGGGACCAAAATATTGGTGGACACACGAAATACTCCTCCTAAGGAGTGATTGTGTAGCTGCCAGAAGAAGATGTATGAGGGCAAAAGGGAATGAACATCTGAGAAGGGATTACAAGCGGAAGAGTAAGGAACTTAACCGCGTAATAAGAAGCAAGGACATGTGCTGGAGAAACTTGCTATTAGAAATCGAAAACGACCCTTGGGGCTTACCTTATAAAAATGTTATGAGGAAGTTGAATAGAGGCTGAATATGCCTGCTCTAAATGATAAAACGTGGATCGAAGAAATAATTAGGCATCTATTTCCTAAACGTCCAAAAAGGAAAAGGAACAGCTATGACAAAGCGGTAGAGGCAGACATGTTCACGATTCTAGAACTTCAAGAAGTTGGTAAATATCTGAGAGCAGGCAAGCCACCTGGGTTGGACGGGATACCGCACGAGGTACTTAAAGTAGTCATCACAGAATATCCGGACCTTCTATTGGAACTCTTCAATGAGTGTATGAGATATGGAGGCTTTGTCAAAGGCTTGAAGCGTCAGAAGCTTGTACTATTAAGGAAGGGACACAAGCCGATGGATAGTGTATCATCGTACAGGCCCATCTGCCTTCTGGATACCATGATCAAAATGCTGGAATGCCTGATTCTTCAGCGCCTGGAGAAGCACATGATAGGACAAGACAGCTTGGCTCATAACCAGTTTGAGTCCGGTAAAGGCAGATCGGCGATCGACGCTATCAGGGAAGCAGTAGAACTGGCAAAAATGGCAAGAAAAGGTAGGTCCTCATTCCCCAACTGATCGACGCATAAAAGTTACCAGTTCTTTTACCTCAACAGCTCCGCATCGCTCGTCTGTAGGTAACGTTGGGGATTTTCTGCGGCTCGCAGCCTCGCGTTGCCACCCGTCTTCGCTCGCTGTCCCACGATGTTACCAATTTCTTTCCCTCGAGCTCTGGACTCCGCCAAGCCTCCAATTTCCACACCCTTCTCCCGTTCTCCGGACTCGTACGATTCACATTCCAGTCCAAATCTTTCTCACCTACGCTTCGCTCTTCCTGGGGTCGTCCTTCTTCTTCTGCCGCGCCTCGTACAAGTCTGTTCGCGCTTCCAGCCTCGAATAATTAATGTTGCTGAACTTATGCTTTAAATGCTCGGCCTACCTACCACACTTTGGGCGTGTGTGGTCTCAGCGTGCAATATGAGATGCTGGATTTAGTTAATGTCCTTCTGCGCGAATTTTACAAATTTGAAATTATTTCGAAGTCAAACAATCACTTCACCTGCTCTCTTAAATATTGTAAATGTTAATGCGAAGAATGTTCGTCACTTCTCAATTACGTCACTTTCGTTGATACGCTTGTCAAGCTAACTTTTAACTACCAAGTTAAAATAAACTCCTATGCTGTCAAGTTACAATCGTCTTCAGAACTCAGTCTAGTCGCCGTCGCTGCTGGAATCATAAGAGAGCTCCTTCGAGGATCGCCGCGATACTTATGGTACTCGCGCCTGGCGCAATTTTTGGAGGGGCGAATATTTTCCTCTTTTCGTGACTTCCCGGAAAAACATTATTCGCTAGTTCGGGCGTCAGAGTTCGAAAAGCTGTAAGTAGATGGCGCGTTTACAAGCCATCGCTCCGTCGCGTACCCTTCTCTTCTCTGTTCCTGGGCTTCTTTTCGTAGCTGATGGTGGCGTTATGGGGTTGTTTAATCCCATGACGTCACTATATACATATATGTGACTATACATATATGTCACTATATATATATATATATATATATATATATATATATATATATATATATATATATATATATATATATATATATCCTTGCTATGTATATATACATAGCAAGGAAATTTAAAAAATACGCTTTTATGACAAGTTTAAACATATTTTCTTCTAACAAACTTTATAGAAGCACGATCTACAGCAGAAGCGCGATCTGGTATCCGCTGACAACGACAGCGCGTATAATTTCCAGGGGCAGATACGCATTCCGGGTCAGCCTTAGGAGGGGCATAAAGCCACCCTTCCCCTAACGTGAAAAGGCTGCCACATAAATACTGCAAACAATAGACCAGATGCCCTTCTTGTTCAAATAGGAATAGTTGGTTTTTCTTGTTCGAGTCGCCGTGAGGATGACGTGGATGAGAGAAGTGTGGCTGAGTAGAAATTACTAAGAGAACTTGAACCGGTGTAATTCTAAAAGTACTAGTATTTAGCAATGATAAATTTTATTCCTAAACATCCACATATCGAGACCGTATAAATGAAATATTCCACTCCACGACATTCTAGTATCCAAGAAGTTGACAATCTTCGCTCACAAATAGAAAAATCAGTGTTCTTCTGCAAAACTTTAGTCGCCGATTTCATTTCTTCGTATTGTGCCTGCCTTATATAGAAACTTAACATTTCACGCCATAGAGCTTCAATTATCTCTATAATAGAAGTACACACGTTTTTACAAAATGCCATTTTCCATAGTCGTGCATCGTCATTTTACACAGGAAATCAGTAAAATCCAGAACAACTGAAGAATGGAAATTAACGTGTCAAGCAAATGTTCGATTAATCCACATCTCTAAACGTTCGGAAGAAAATGCACGTGCTGAATCCAAATCTGAAGCCAGAATTACGTTATCACTCTCCAGTTTTTTTAAAATCGCCAAAACTTATGCAAATACTAGATTTTGGTGTCTTGCAGCATTATACTCTACAGAAACCGAAAGTTGTCAGCAAAAGGTTTGACACATATTTCTCTGTGTATGTCGATCCGATCAATAACATGCTGAATCCGAATCCCAAGCCAGAAAAGCACCACTACCTTCCCGTGTTTTCAAATCGCGAAAAAAACACCTTGGAATTTACAATTTACAATTTCACGGTAGTTTTTCGAGATGATAAAAACCAGGAGGGTGGTGGTGCAATTCTAACTTCGGATTCTGCGCATTGTCATGCATAAAGAAATATGTGTCAAGTCTTTGGATCTGACAACAATCCCCGAAAACAAAAGAATACAATGTCGCGGTGTTTTTTCATGATTAAAAAAACGAATGGTGGTGACGCAATTTTAGATTCAGTTTCAGCGCGTCGACATACACAGAGAAACATGTGTCAAGTATTTTGATCTGACAACTTTTTTTATTCTGCGTGCCTGTTTTTTTCAACAGTTTTAAAAGAAAATACTGAACGTCGCTTGTAAGAAAAATACAAAACATGAATCGAGTACGATATTTTCGTACGAGCTTTTGAAAAAACAGTGCGAAAATTTCGTGTTATTTGGTCACATAATAATCATGGCCTGGTACAATATTATGAAGCCACAAAATAGGATTCTTTCCTTTGCTTCAAGAATGGAATCTCTACGACAAAATGTTTTGGGTACTTGTTCTCCCCCTCTAGCGAGTGGGCATTCCTTAACACTCCATCGTTTTCTTGCCGACGTGAGTTTTAATGCATCAATATTCAAAATATCGACCTTCTCAAACATGCATTAATAAACCATACTAACTTGCAAAATGGCTCTCGCATAATTTACGAACATACACATTTTGAAATATCTTTTTGTATAATTGTTGTTCGCGTAATTTTGCGTCGCGTGAAATTCTTGCAAAAAGAGCAATTCCTGGAATGTTAGCAACGGCAAAAATAAAAACGTAGAGATTCTTGACTTTGAATTCCAATGATCAAGTCAATAAAAAGGTAACTGTCATTTCCCAAACAGTTTTAGATTACGCTGAATGATAATTATTCCGTGTACGTCAACTGGTATGGTCGTTAGTCCCGGAGTGAATATTGTATCCCGAGAGCATGTAAGCACTCCACATATTCATTAGGCACTGGGCAACCGGTAAAGGTGGCTCAGGGCATCATGCAGTGTCTCTGAACCTGGAGGTCCTAGAGTTCCAGTCCCAACGATGGCGGGATTTTCGACACTAGCTAGACAACTAGGTCGAATTCGACCGCAGTCTGGAGGACAATTTTAGCAGCCTGCTGCTCTGATCGGTAGTTTTCCGTGGTTTATCCGATCAACACCAGGTGAATGCCGGAGCTGCACCCTAAGAAATGGGCCACAGAAAGAGCGCTATCCTTCTTCCCTCTTCCTTGTCCTATCCTCACCCCTCACACACACACACACACACACACACACACACACACACACTTACACAAAAAGGATGGACGATTGCCTTTCCTTGACGTGTTGGTGAGCAGACGTGACGACGGCAGCCTAGGACATGCTGTATATAGGAAATCAGCGCAAACGAACCGCTAGCTCCATGCAGAATCACACCACCATTCTACGACAAAGAACGGCGTTCTGAGAACTCTCGCCACCCGGGCAATCAGAATTGGTGATGAGGCTAGCCTCCCTGCTGAACGGGAAATTCTTAAGAAGACTTTGTTGACTGGCTAATGGGTACACCGGACTCACCATCTATAGAGCCCTACAACTCACCCACCATCCGAGTACTCAAAGAGAAACCATCTACACGGGAACCGTAGACAAGGCAACAGAGACACTCCCTTACATCCGGGGCATCACTGACCGGATTGGCAAATTAGTGTGACGGTTCTGGGTGAAAACCATCTTCAAGGCTCAGTCAAATTCTAGTACGGGTTAAAGGCCAGCTCCCACCACTCCAAAGCGCAGGAGTATACGCTGTACCCTGTAGATGTGGGCGCAACTACATCGGCGAGACTGGCAGAACGGTTGAGGAACGACTACAGGAGCGCATTCGCCATTTCAAATATAAGAATATCCAACACGAGCTGCTTTTTTATATTGTAGCGGCACAGACCACCACGAGGTACTTTCGGCCACAGGAAGTCAAACAAAGGGACGGAAATGCCCAACGGATTGTCAAACCCACGCCAAGGAAAAACCCCTCACGTCATGGGAAGGGCGCGTCGCGTCTAGTGAAAGGGCGCGAAGGCCTACGTCGCAGGGCGGTTAATAGGCGAAAGGGGGGCGCTAGGTGACGGTTCGTACGTCAAGATGAGACAGGTCACGTGACGCACAACCCGATGCGTGATTGGCGGAGAGCCACCGCATCATCATGACGGGAGGGGGAATGGCGCGTGTCATAAATAAGGAGATAAGGGCTTCTCCAGTCTTCTTATTTGAACATTTTTCGGTGAGCGAGCTTCTTATTTGAAAATTCTTCGGAGAGCGAGCTTCTGCTATTTCTGAGCGACTCGAAACTTTCTCGCTTCTGGTTCGGCTTCTCTAAGTGTCGCGTCGCCGTATGGCTGCTGAGTGCCGCGATCAGTGTCTCACGCTGAGACGTTAGCCGCCGAAGACTGGTACAAGCGTGGACGTTACCGCGTGTACGCACGCAAGTGCGCTCACCACCAGAAGCAACGGAAGACGGATGGCGCCTTCCCTGAGGCCTCGCTCTCCCAGCGGTTACGAGGGAGACCCGGCGTCGACTGGAGCTGACTGAGCCTCGCTGCCACCGGAGACCACCACCTACCAGCGCCGGTCACGGAGCTTTCGGGTGAGATCGCCAAATGGGGCAACCGCCCACGAACATTTAAAAAGGTGGAGAGAAAGACGGTCGAGAGAGAAGAGTAGATAGTCAGTAGGCGTCAATTGTAATTTAGTACTGATAATGATGTATGGGGCATAAGTGTTTGTTTTGGGTGGGTACTAGTATAATTAAAGCAATAATTCTTGTAAAACCAGATCACTTAATGATAGAAAACCAGAATCCAGTCATGCATGTCTCCCGAATCCTCTGCCAGATAATATAAGTGGCTACGCAGGTGAGTTCTCACTACCACTGGCAGCCGGGCAAGCAGCCAGCCCACGTTGGACGGGGCAAAAGCTCACAATATCAAGTTTATTTAATTTAAGTGGCAAACTGAAATCGAAACATTGTTTCCACGTTTGCATTGAGAATAATTGAAATCTTGCTATTGATGTAAGAGAATTTGTCTCAATGCTCGGATTTCAATAATACAAATTAGGTATCAAGGAAATTTTTAGATACCAAGGAAATTTTTCTGTTCACTTCAGAATCTTTGTACATCTGAGGCTTTCATTGTATTCTTAAACAAAATAAAAATTCTGCTATAAAGTTAAAGTAATACAAGAATTTATTTATAGTTACTGATTAATGGGATCTCAAAACTTTAAGAGACTACAAATTTATTGACTACATAGTTAAAGGATTCACAATCCTGTAAATGTAAGTAATGGACAAAAATAGTTATTCTAATACATAACAACTCGTCGCTAACGCGTTCTGAAGACCCCAGATCAGAGGAGCCCGCAAGTGTGTTGGTGTATGTGTATGGTCGAATATGCGTCCCATCGGGACGTAAAGGGTAACCGGCTGTCGGCTGGATAAAAACCCTAGAAAGAAAGAAGAAGACTTTGACTTGAAAGAAGAAGTTGAGTGAACCAACGTTCCTCTCCATCACTGATCTGCCATTGTCAAGTGCAATCTGACAATCCAAACACCACTCATTCTGTCCCTAGAGAGATCTGATTGGCGAGGGCACGTTGGCTGCAGCCTGCTGGTGGGAGAGCTGGCGTTCCAACGTCTCCTACCGTCAAGCCACCGCCTTTGCCAACGCGGTCGGACAAAACGGCGCTCTCATATTCTTCGGAGAGAATCTGCTGGAAAGGACAATTGACTGCAGCCTGCTAGTGGGAGAGGCGATCGTCTCCTCACCGTCATAGGTCTGCCAACGTCAAGCGCTGTCCGAGCGTAACGAGTGTGTTGATTGCGAACAAAGCTGCACCAAATCTAGGGCGAAGTAAAATGCCGAAATCGAGAAAAATATATTAGTAAGGACAAAGAGATCGGACGATTATCGACAAGGAGTACGTCAGACGATACAGAGGTGTGGAAATAAGAACTGTGCAAGGACTACATTTAACAAGAAATGTTCAACATTTTGAGACAAAAAGGAATGGCGCTTATAAAAATACAGCGCGCGTCCAACGTTCTGGAGAACGGTCTTGCTGCGAGAAAACTCTTTCTGTACCGCTGACGCTGAGCCGCGTGGCGTGGCTTTGGCAGCCTCTACGGAGTGCGAGCCGCACGTGCTGTCAGGTCAGGGAGGTTTCATCTGATTCTGTTTCTAAATCGTGAAATCAGAGTTAATTCGATTCCCATGAAACATACACATTTCTCTGAAAAATAAAACAAACATTAATTTCTGCATTCGTGTTTTGGAAAATTAATCTATTAGATACGTGATGAGAATATTCAACTTTCACTTCAATTTATTCAACAGCTATACGAAATAATGCTGCTTACAATAAACTTCTACTGAATTACTTGGCTGAAATATTAGATAGTGTGCGATCCTGTTATACAGCCCTATGCATACGTGTACGTTTAATGCTTTTCATTTTTTTAAAATTCTTATTCATTCTTTAAAATAAATTAACCATATTTCGTTATCTTTTCTCTTAATTCCTTTGGTAGAAATAAACTTTTCTACATAGCCATTAATACTTGTGCGTATTTAATTATCTAATTGCGACAACAATAAAATGAATTAATACGATTAACTTACTTTTTCTTTAATATTATTGGACAAAAATCTATTCTGTCAAGTCCCTAATATTTGCTTATTTCTATTTTATTTGTAATACAGGTGTCTGTTTCTGGTGGGCGTAACTGATGCTTCAACGATTTTCTTTCATTCTGTGAATCATTTACTTCCACATTTCCTTTGTACGTATGTTACAACAGTGCGTAACCGAGGAGCTTGGTCTCTTTCAAACGGCTTACTACGGCTGGAACCTTTGTTTTGAAACATCTAAACTTGCGTTATTTCTCCATCTCTTCATATAATGCGATTGGCGTCTGGGGCACGTCTATTTTATCTTCTTTACGAACTTTACTTCTTAAACTAGTATTCTCTTCACACAATGTTGGGAATGATTGGTTCTACTACATCTCACATATATCCAATTAAATAACTCTCCCTTACACATTCTACTGATGACTGGGCAATTCTTCTTTATTTTCTAAACTAGTGACATCTACCTTATCATCATCGACGAATATCTCTGAACTGTCTTTGCATCAACCCTTATCGCTGTTTTCGCCACCGAGAACGGTTTAACCTCATTTTGCTCATAAATTCTCCGCATTGAATCCTACCTACCGTCGCCGCAACTGGGTCAGCGTGGAGCGCTACGCACGGAGCTTCTACTGAATCATCACTGTCAGCGTTTCCGCTTGTATCCGTGTACTGTCTCTCCCGCTCGTCCACTTTTCCGCAAGCTCCACATAACTGATCAGCCAAACGTTCCTCTTCATCATCTAGAGCGGCCTTCTTATCAACGTTGAACCGCCTTCCAGCAACTAGAACGGGACTGTCATCCGCAACTGAGCCTTGCGTACACACATTCAACAACATTCAGACAAAATCGCGGGCACAATTCCCGGACCCCTTCACTACTCTCAAGTAATTGTCCACCGGAAATTGTGCTATACAATATACACGTTTTACCCTTTGGCTTTGATTCCTCTTCGGCCTGTACTTCTAGTGTTTCACTCTCCTCATTAGTATCTACAACAGCACAACTATTCTTCAATTCTGGCAAAGAAATTATTGGCAACAATGGCCCTGGAAGCATATCTACAACTTCGTCATCTAACTCTGCAAAGAAATCCGAACAAATTTTATGACATTTTGGTCCGGAACTTACCGGCAATATGGGTCTTGGCAATCTATTTTCGACGTCTCTATCTAAATTTGAAAAAATATGAAGAATTTGTTGGTTCCTTATTCCGCAGTAATTCAGGGGACAAGGGTTTTTTTAAGCTTTTCACTTTCTTTAATTTCAAGTGAACCTAAAAAATCTAAGATATCGTTGTTTGTTACCTGTTCTTGTTCTGTAACTTTATCTCCACTCATATCTATTTGAATAGTTCCCTTATTCTTTTTACAATGGTTCGTGAAATTGTTTTGCGCTCCTATTCTGTCCAAATTGCTACTCTCCTCTCTCTTTACTTGAGCCTTATCTTTCTCTGTCTACTTCGCTTCTAGACAGAAACATCTGTATCCCATCCCATTTGTTCTAGACGTTACTGTACTCTACTTCGCGCAGTGCTTTTGTGCTACCACTATTTTCTCCGTTTTCGGCCTCGACCTCCGTTTTCGGTACAAACCTGCCGTTTAAGAAAATCCAATCCCAGAATCCCATCGTAGTTGGTCCTTCCCAAATCTGCGATCAGAAAATCTTGGGTATATTCCTCGTCGATTTTAAACTGAACTGGACATTCCCTGTGAATTTTAAGCGGATGTCCTGACGCACTTCGTACACTATTATAATAAGGTTTTATCTAAAGTTTTGTCTTAAAATGTTCGCTCTGAGTACACTACAAGAAGCTCCCGTATCTACTAAAATGATAAAATTTTGATTAAGTGTTTGCACTTCTGCCGTTAAACCTGGCTCTGGATTAACTGTTAGAAATACTGCAACTCCGCACCATTCGGAGCGGGGCCCTCCGAGTTTTTTGGGGAACTATCGCAATCTATCGGCCTGTGCCCTGTTTTGCGACAAATACAGCAAATTGTTAAGGGGCAATTATACGCCAAATGCAATGTGTCGCCGCAGTTAAAACATTTCCTCTTCCTGGTAGGGCAGTGTCTTCTCACATGCCCTCATCTCCCGCAGGAGTTGCAAGTTATGTGCTTTGACTGCGCCTGGTTGGCGAAACGCTGCGTCTGCTGTTCGCCCGGCGGCAGTCGTTGACTTGTTCCTCGATGCCATTCAAGCGCCTGCGACACTTCCGACGACGTAGCAAAACATGCGAAAGATGATAGTATATTAATCGAGTTATATCCCTGCATCACCATTTCTTGCGTACGCGCAAATTCTTCCGCTTGTAATATACTCTGTGGGTTCTGTACTATCACGAAACGCCCAATCTGTTCTTCGCGCCATTAATCGTTGTTGAAATGGGGATAATGCCCTAATAATGGGGATAATAATCGGAGGCAATATCCTCAATAAGGATATTGCCTCCGATTGTATATCGCTTTATGCGTCTCTTAATTTGCGCCAAATGCCTCTTAATCTGGTAGAATATTCAGACACCGATTCTATGATTCCCTGCACTGTGCTATTGAAAATATTTTCGAGAATTATTCTTGAAACTTTGGCGCAAAATCTCTCTTTCATACACTTTGTAAAATTTTGAAATTATTCTAGTACAAGGGGGTGGTTTAGCAAGAACTCATTCGTTGTTCCCGATATTCGAAGGCGGGCGGCAGCCAACGTGCTTGCCTCTTACCATCCGTTAAACTGGTTAACTATCTTTAGTCTTTCTAAAAGACTTCAATGGAGACATCATCTCCCGTGAAGCATGGTATCAGCATAATGTTAGTGGATAAACTTGATTTTGGCGTTATATCCCTAATTGAATTCTTAATAAATTCATTACTGGTGCCTCTGCTGGGCTTGCTAGTTTCTTCGTCGCCACCTAGCATATTAATTGTATTTCCTAGCCCTGTTTGTCCCGTATGATTTCCTGACAATTGGAAGTGGGAAACAAATGTGTAAGGCAACATATTTGGTGTAAATAATTAATTTTGTATAAGAATATATAGACAGACGAAGACGCCAACACACAGACAGACCAAGCACCATTACACAGACGACGCGCCAACACAGACAGGCGAAACGCCAACAAACAAACAAGCAGAAAAACAGGCGAAGCGCCAACACAGAAAAACAGACGAAGCGCAAACACAGACAGGCAGACAAAGCGTGTGATGTATGCGTCCCACGAAGGCTATCAGCGACTCGTGCGCTGCCTGAGCACAATTACTAAGTTCGCGTTCGAGCGATGCAATGTTTCGTGAAGAAGAATTCGTGAAGGTACGCCTCTACAGCTTGCCAGGATTGCACATCTGCCGGATGGTCGCGTAGAAGATGTTTAGCGGTTCCTGTAATGCGGATACGCGCTGCTCGCAGACAGTCAGCTTCAGTCCGTCCTGCCCAAACTACTACTGTGTTCATCACCGTAAAGAAGTCCTGAAGGGCTTCCTGGGAATTCTTCGTCACCCCCAAACTGGGGAATTAACAACACATAGTGCAACACGGGGCAGACTATGGGGAACCATCTGCCCGTCTGACCCGCGTTTAGAGGGTGGGAAGACTGTCCTATGACTGGGGAAGGCATTTTACATCCTCCGAAATGCCCATCATATTAACGGTTGGGGCGCACTGGCAAAGGGACAGGATCTTCGCCGGTTGAGAAACCCAAGGACCTTCCTGTAATTGTATCACGGGAGCAGCAGCAGCCGATTCGGAATAGCAGCAAGGCCTCCACTCGCTATTTCTCTGGAAAGGGTCGCAGCCCATGTCAATTGCCACGGAAGTGTCTCACTTCATTTTGAAAATGAAATGTGTTAATAAAATTAGCGAAGGGAATAGAAAAACAAATTTTGCTACACCAGAGACGGTGGCAAAAAACGGAGAAATTAAAGGAAAGAAGGAAAAATATTGGGGGTTCCTTAGCACCCTACCTGACACCAATGTCGCGTGTTGCGCGGTAGAGGGAGGACCCAGCGCCTCGTGGAAAGGAAAAAGAACACGCGTATAGATTATAGAATTGATTATTACACTTACCCGGATAGCGAAGCCTTCCTATGGGGGGGGGCGACACGTACGCCCGGCATCTCAGGTCGTAAGAAAGAAGAGAGGGAGAAGGGAGGGAGGTGCGAAACACTAGCTCTTTAATAATCTCGGACAGCTGACGTCTGCAAATGACAACCAGTGGCCACTGGGAAGTGGGTCACCCACTGGTGGCAGCGTGTCATTAGAACCGGAATGCTGTATCGCGTCTGGATACGAGAGGATAAGGTTTTTTCTTTCCGGGTCACAGGGTCTGGACTGGAGGTATGCCGATGCGTCATTCCGGAAGCTGTTTGATGTCAGCGTATCCCCGAGCGACTGTGTGGGCATGGGATTGCCGACGCCAGTAGACGCCTGCACGCAAGGTTGTTTGCACGGAAGTGCTGAGGCAGCGCTCTGGATTGCGATGCGGTGGGAGGGCTGCTGAACTTGAAAGAATGTTGAGTATGTAATATTGCGTAATTGGATTTGGAGTATTCAAAATTTGTATTCGTATTTCTATATTTTTGCGATAGTCGTTTGGGGATCGTTACAGAATTGTTAGCGATCTATATTGATATTTTTATTATTCTTTGCCGAGGTCATTCATAAGTGAATCATTATAAAATTGTTTATAACCCGTATTCATATTATTTGCAGTAGTCCCCCATTGAGAATTGAAATATACGCAATTTTATTTCACATTATCATTCATTATTATCAAGTATTATCATTTATACAATTGTTTCCATCATTATTGTTGTATTCACCTTTGTGAATATTATCATAACTTCATTATTATTTTCACTATTAACATCACACATAATTCAATTACTAATAAAGTCTTTCCCAAAGGAAAAGTTATTTTTATCATTAACTATGTACGTGTCTTTACAAGAGTATTTTAATAATTTTTCAGTTCAACTGAATTGTGCCCATACATTGTGTTAATACCTATTAAATGTCACAGTCACATGAATAATATGACACCATTCAAACGAGTAAGAATTCCGTTGGTTAACTATTTTCACCGTTGCTCGCGCGTAGGGTTCAATGATATAACATGTTTCATGGTATTTCCCTACGCGACTTGCCTGGTATCTCCTTTTGTAATAGCGTAAGATAGCTTAAAGACAAGTTCACGATTCCTATGCGTAATGTTTCGTCAGGGCACATTTATAAAATGTCTTAAATGAGAAACCTATGCCAATAATTTCATAAGCCAAGATATGGGGGGGTCGTTCATGTATTAAGTTATTGGAGTCGGAAAGGAAGAATACAAAGAAATAAAATATCCACAAAGATCGGTCCGAATATATTGAGATGGTGTCTTTAAACTATTATAGTGGGATCTGAATTTCTGACTAGTTGGGAATGAATTATTTAAATAAGACCGTTTTGTTTCGCTATTTACTGAAGAAACATAACTTTTATAAAGATGAACATATTAATGAAAAATGCTACTTTTTGCTTGCTTGCTACACTTGTACCTGAGAATTGTTATTTTGTGGAGGAGGGTTTCCGTCTGTGCTGATGTTCAGTGTCGTCTGTTAACTATATTCACGCCTTTTCATAATCTATTTCTAACTTAACTTACACGACCTACTATAACTAAAATAATCTAGGTCTTCGGAGATTATAACTAATTAATGTTAAAGGCAAAGGGGTGAAAGCATAAAGTAAGTTTCTTATCACAAGTATTGCGAAGTGGCGTAGTATTAAATTTTGGGAGCTCAGAAAAGAAGCATTTGGGAAATTTCAGCTATTGGGAACCCTAACTGAATAAGAAAGATAAGGAGGTTCGAGTAGTATTTTACGATGTCAGAGAAGCACTGCATACTGTTTTAAGAAAATTCTGATACGTACGGAACAAGTGAAATTGGGCAGAGAAATTACAGAATCTTTGGCGAAACCACAGCTATGGGAGGAAACGTTTTGAAATGTCGACTGTAGTGCTATAAAATTGTTAATTCACGAACACTACGATGTATGCGCAAATAATGCTGTCAACAAAAGTGATGTGCCTCTTTTGCGAATGCTATTGGGAAGCGTAATTCACGTAGGAGAGACTTTCACGTTGAAGGAGTGCTAAGTAAAACATACACGATCGTTAGAAAAACGATGTAGGGAAATCATAGTGAGTGAAAAAACAACTATATTTACGCAATCGTTTGTAGCAATGTACGCAAATGTTCCTTGGGCCAGAGGTGTGACTCTAACCGGTGCCACCATATGTGACGTCTCCGGCTATCGCTGCAACTAGATGTGACGTGCCACCCCCAGAGCTGACTGATTTGAGCGTATTGCTAAGGCGGCGGGTCACTTGGAATACTGTGACTGATTTAGTAAGTTGTAAACATTGATAGCAAGGCTGAGTGTACCTTACTCAAGAAGAAGTCATGTTCAAATTAATGCTCCATTTATTATTAAAGAAGGAGGGAGAGATGGGGGACAATACACTAGATGAGGAGGTATATAGGAGTCGAGCTTCAGAGATGGCGACCTCTTACCCCATCACTGCATAGATCAGGTGCTCCAGCAGGGGCGGCAACAGCAGCAGTGGAACTCTGATCCCGCGTCATCATCAGAAGGCTCTTGACGTGTCGTATGCACTTCACTAACACGTATGCCTCTGTCCCTTCTGGTTCCGCAGGGCCCGGTCATATTCATAATCACAGTTTCACTTTATCAGTAAGTCTCATTTAGAAATTTAAAATGCATATTTCAATAATAAAATCATGTGCACGTGTGTAACGTGCTTACAATTTTGTGGAGCAAAGCAAAACCATTCTTCACCTACAGCAACCCGCATATTATTATCATTATTTTTGAAAAATGCGTCCCCCGTGATGTCATGTGCGGGAGCTCCCCACACCACACCGCGAGAGAGCCAGGTCTACGAGGAGTAACGTGATGACCCCTCCACCTTGCTGGAAAGAATCTGTCTTCCAATGGTGTCATGGTGGTGAAGGTGGGTGGGGAAGGCGAGGTGGGAAAAGTGGTGCTGGGGGTCTCTGATATAAGAGACGCTGTGAGAGCAGCAGCGCCATCAGTTCGCCATTAACATCAGCAAAGCTGCTCCAGTTACGTGTCGCGACGAATATTCCTCGGATGAAGAGGAGGATACGTAGGTGAGAACAAGTACTGCCTTGACTCGAACACACGCATATCGGCTCGCCGCCGCCAAAGTGGAAGTGCTCCTAGTGCCACAGTGAGGGTTTTGTAGAGTGAGTAAAGTAAAAATATAAGTATATTCCTCATAATCACAGGAACGCGCATCGGCATGTACTTCATCCGGCTCCCGCGTACAGGTTTTACACCTTTCCATTTGGCCGTCCAATCCGGTAACAATGCCATGGTGCTACGCTGCTTGCAAGAAGGAGGTAGTGGTGATTCAAACATCGTCGAGATGCGCGATCGCGAAGGACTGACGCCACAGGAACACGCGGTACATTTCAGACGATGGTCGACTGCAAAACTACTCCTCCAGCACGGCGCTGACGGGGAGAGAGAATTGTATAGTTTCCTTCCTACGTTCTCAGTTGATTTCGGTGCGCATTGTGAAGAATTCAGACTCCATAAAGAAAAAGAAATGAAAAGGATTATCGCGCCTTGGTTGCAAGTTCAAGCACGATGATTAAAAGTGGTAATGCCTGTAAGAAGGACTTCAACCCCTAAATGGACTTCGTCGGCTTGAACTTTTTCTGTCATGTCACTGTCATGAACTGTCATGAACTGGTGGGAAAGGAGGAGGCGGTTGCGTCACATCCGCTGTTTCGTTACATTCTGGTCATGCTGTGTCTGCTGTGTCATTATTTCGGGTCTCGGCCTACGGGCTATTCTGAGACACGTGGGGGTGGTTTCGTTTAACATTCGACTGTCATCGATTTTCCGGTCTCAACGTCGACTGTGCAACAAAACGCTGCGTGGATGACATGCTTAAATCGCGTTAGTAGAAAAGACTTTCAAGAATGTTTTTCCGTTGTAATGAACTCCTCAGCCCGTGTAAGACGCGGCACATGTTGTTTGACTGACCTAGTCAACAAAAAAACACATGAACACAAAACATATCAAAGGCACGAGTCGCAGCGAACAGTTCGCAATTATCGTCAAGGTGTCTAAAAGACAGCCGTTCCAAACTGTCGACGAAGCCTTAAAACAATACTATACAACACGCTCTCTCAAAGCACACGACAATGAGAGTCTTCAACATCTGCCCGTCGCATTTCTCTGCTATTCAACCGAAGCGACAGCAGTGCCTTCTTTCTTCCGTCGACTCCTTGACACTCGAAAGCTCCCCTGCATTCCTACTTCAACCCTGTCTACAACATACAATATCCGGTTCACACACAATGACGGTCCGCCACCCGCGAAGCGGAACTGCATGTCTTCTTGACGTGCGATGCTTCAAAGTGTAAAACACATCAGCAGCAGCATGGATTGGGTAGACCTATGATGATTGTGTGCAGTGTCATTCTATTGGTTCTGATAATCGCCGCTCTCGGGTGGAAATTTTTGTGAACATTTTTTGGTGTTGTGACAGACTGTTAACTTCACCCCCTCATGAATTCGGTCACGACATCCTCCTACTCCTACTTCCTCCTTTTCTCCTACTCCTACTTCTCCTCTTACATTCAGTAGCGATAGTATTTCATTCAAATCTATTTGCCCCATTTGCCATAATGATAACGTTAGCCCATGGGCTAAAATATCTTTAATCGTAACTTTTGTAAAGATTGCATTGAACAATGGTCGAAGAGGCGAAAGGCGTTCGATCGACTACAAACATGTCCGATGTGTAGGTTCGTCTTGATACACAAAGCACAATCACCACCACCACCACCACCACCACCAAGTGAAGCTGACGAAGACCAATCCAGTGAAACAAGTGATGAGGAGGAGAGGGAGACAATCGAAGAAGAAGAAGAAAATGAAGAACCTCCCAACCGCCGTCTTTCTCACGTGTGCTAACGATCAGATACATGTTGTATGGAATCGACTTCCACTACAGCTGCGAGCCAGAAAAGACTTTCAAGAACATTTTTGTGCTGTCATGAACTGTTAGGCTAGGAAAGGAACTGTTGCGTCGCATAGTGTTTTTTATGTCCATCTGCTGAATCATGAATTTCTCGGCTAGGCTCGTGGGAAAGGAAGCAGCGGTGGCGTCACATCCGGTGTTTCTTTACGGCCGTTCTGCGCCATCACATCGGGCACAACTCCGCGCTCTCCTGCGACGTTTCACGCAGTGCGGGGAAACCCCACCACCACTCCTTCAAAATGACACAGCCAATGATGTAAACAACATGTGTCATGTTTATGTTCTTGCCTTGTATTTGTGAACTGCATTTGTGCGTGTGCAAATAAATGACATGTATTCCAGCAATATTTTTGTTTTTTAACATTCTTATTTACCTCTACGTCAACGCCAGGCAGTGGCTCTTACCTCCCCAACTCCTCATCTCATACTTCTGGAGTCACCAAGGCTCGCGGTCTCTGGACTGGCCTCGATGCGAGTCTTATTATTTTATTCATAGGTTAGGTCAGTTCATGGGGATCAGCAACCTGCCCAGCATCATTCATTTCAAAATATATATAAATAAACAAATAGCTCGGGAGACCAACGCACAAGGGAGGTCAGTGACCCTGTGATGTTACATCACCTATTGCCAGCGGATATTTACACAGAATGTAAACACACTACGCAAGCTGCTTCAGCGTCGCCCTTTGAGAGTCAGGGTCTTTGACCTTGTGATGTCACAACAGCTGATTACGTGTCGTGTTAAAACGGCCTGTTTCATAGCAGCTGACGTCAGCACTTCTCAATTCTAAACAACCGACGGGGCATGTCGTTGACCTTGTAACGTCACCACCGCTGACGTAATGTGTTTACACCGGATTGCAACAAGACGCCTTTTTTGTTTACATTTGAAAAGCGCTGAAGTAGATTGTATATAATCGGCCGTTTCTCACTACTGATACAAGTCAATAATTTGTGCAATGAACATCTACAATAAATTATTACTAGAAAAATTGCCAAGCTACATATAAAAAGCTGAAGTAAAACAGAAAATAACATTCATTGCACATTTGATCTCATTTAAAGGTAATTTATTACAGTCGACTCAGTTGTAGTGAACTTCTGAGGACTAATATTTTTGGTTCACTATATCAGAGGTTCACTATATCCAATGATGTCAAAATTAAAATGAAATTTCTCCACAATTATTAATTTTATGGAGAGAGAGAGCAAAATACATTTACAGCATAAACTGGAATTTTCAACATCTTCATTTGATCTTAAAAATTAATTAATATTTTCAGTTATTTTTCGTACATTTTTCAATAGTAATTTTTCTAGATTCTTCTTCAATGTCTTTAATGACTCTCCATTCTGTCTTGATTCTGCCTTGATTCTGATCTACTCTAAGTATCATAATGCTCTCTTGACACTCTTCAATGCCTCTTGTACTCTTAGAACACTGGTCCACTGTCTGAAGGCCTCGCCTAATAACATACGAGATCCTTTCGGTAGCGGGATGGCGCAAATGACTAATGAATAGACATCGGATGTTTAGGCATTAAAAAATCGTCTTCCAGGTCCCTAAAAAGGCACTGAAAAACTCAAGAATAAAGAGAAAAAAGGCACTGTCATAAGTTACAAACACAATAAAATGGAAAAATTGTATTTTTTGTCTATATTATTTTGTAAACTTAAATGCACAAAACCAGTTCCTATATTTTAATGTAAAACTAGATTTACACATTTACAACTCTTCTACAATTTATTCTTACTAGTTTCCATTAGCCAGTAATATTTACATATTACCAGTAACTTTTGAAGGATCACAATTTCCGATTTGCGATGACTGGGAGACAAAATCAGTTGGAATGCAGAGAAGGATATCTGAACGATGTGACCGGCATATATTTTAGCAGTCCAACACTAGCAACACTGAAACTTTCTGGGAATTTATATTTATTTCCACTTAAAATTTCGGTTCCCTCGCTGTATTGTCAATCGTCCATGTTCTCAGATCATGGCTGGTATTTATGAAATAGGGAAATGGAGAATAATCAGTTGGTATACTTTCAGGAATTCTCTCGTAATTTTAAATTTCAAGGTGTGAGTTGAAGGTTTCGTAATGAATGGTCACGTTGGACCATCGCCGATTTTCGGATATCTTAGAATTGTATATAAATATAATAAATAAAGGCAAAAAAGTCCTAAAAAAGGTATTTATGGAACAATAGTTATTTATGGTAAAATAAGCAAAAATAAGCATTATAAAACTTCGTTATATGTCATCATTTGTCATGATTCGAGTCATACATTATCAGCTATTGCGTAAGTTCTCTAGAAAAAAATAGGCATTTCCCTAAACATCCGATTCCTACTGTGATGAGCCACCCTCGGAGTTGACTGGCTTCAACGTATTCCTAAGGTGACTCGCCACTTTGAGTACTGCGATTGATTAAGTGACTTACGGAAGGTTGAGGGGAAGGGGAGGGCGGCTTACTCAGAAGACGTTTTCCAGTAACAATGCACCATTTATTAATAATTAATGGAGAGACGGGGAACGATGGATTGAAGGGAGATGCTTGGAAGTCGAGATTACTGATGACGGCCTCTTACCCCATCTCCCGTGGACCAGGCGTTCCGGCGGGGGTAGGCAACAGCAGCGGCAGCACCCTGGGAGCGTGTCAGCATCATCTGTCAGTCGTCCGGAGTCGGAATCAGCGGTCGGAGAAGCAAGTCTGTTCTTCCGTACGTCACTGCTCGTCACTCTGCTTGCCACTCTCCGTCAGTGCTCGTCACTCTCCGCCACTCTCTGCTACTCCTTGCCACTGTCTGCCATTCTCCGTCAGTCTCCGCCACTCTCTGTCAGTCTCCGCCATCCTCCGTCACTGCCCTCTGGCTCTGCCGGGCCCGTTTATATTGGGCCGACTTGCATTCGGCAGCGTTTTTTAGAGGCCGCTGCCGAAATGTTTTGTGACGCTGCGTGCCGCTTGCCTTGCGCGTTTTCCTGGCGCGGGGTGATGTGGTAATGGCGGTTCGCCACACTACTAATGAAACTGATCTCTTTTCCGCGCGGCGCGGAGGATGTTGCCAGGTTATGGAGATGAGGCGCGCGCTTCCTGCCGCCAACATAGAACACTATGCACTTTGTCCCGCGGAATTTCAAGTAAAATCGAACTTGAAACTCAAACAAGCAGTGGCTCGTCGCTGCCGCCCATTGTAGCCTGCGCTGGTCACGGCCTTTGTTTTTGTAGTGAAACTGAATGGCAGTTTCCCCATTCCGGGACTCCTTTGGAATTTATAGCATTGAGGCGGTATATTTTTTAGGACGAAATTGTATTTTCTACGTTCACTATAGCCGAGGTCAAATGTCCCTACAAGTGAATCTTCTTTTGCTTATTCGTAACGTAAGTGAAACGAGACCAGTGACTGAAGTTCACTATATCCAAGTTCATTATAATTAAAGTTGACTGTATTACACATCTTGTGATTATGAAAAATACAGTTTAATCCTTGTACTCCTTGTAATCCGTGTAGTAGTAATCCCTATATACTCGTAAAACTGTGGATCTGCTCACTGTAGACGTACTTTGAAGGGAATTGAGTCTACTAAACTCCCACAATTTCTTCTGCATCTTCATCTTCTGAAATATATATAAATTATCAATAAAATCTATAAATCTAAAAATACGTATAAATCTAAAAACGAACTCACTAAACTAAACTACTCACCAAAGGAAGTAATTATTTTCACCTCCACCACCGACAGCATTTCCAGCGGAATAGCTGGTGGAGCGGGTGCAAATTTTCGTTTTTTTATAATGCTCTCCTCTAGCTTTCACAGGTGTTGACATTCCCGTCGATAAAGTCATTTCCGTATTAAGTGTAAGTGCGTCCGTCCGTTTCTTCTTCAGCGTCCCTGCAGACGGGGAACATAGGATAGTTTTATTTCACATTTTAATTTATTACATTTAATTATATAATACATGTGGTAGGAAAGTTTCTTATTTCATTTTCAATTTATTTAATTATTTAACACCTATAAGGTAGTTTTATTTCAATTATTTAACACCTATGATGAAAGATTTTTAAATTCAAACAGAGTAGTGAGGATCAATATATGAGTAGTAGTAGTAGTAGTAGTAGTAGTAGTAGTAGTAGTAGTAGTAGTAGTAGTAGTAGTAGAGTAGTAGCAGAGTAGTAGTAGTAGTAGTAGTAGTAGTAGTAGTAGTAGTAGTAGTAGTAGTAGTAGTAGTAGTAGTAGTAGTAGTAGTAGTAGTTGGCAGCCCTGTCTGCTGTGTCTGGACGTGTCCTTGTGTGTCTCCCGCTTCTTGCATGGAACATAGTGTATTAATGCTGCTGTCCAGGAAGGCTTCTTCCGGCGTATCGGTTATCCAGACTTTACTGAAAATAAGCATATATATATATATATATATATATATATATATATATAGTTATGAGGCGAAAAACTAACAGGCCAGGCAAGCGTCATTGCGCTAGAAAAGCAAAGCCAATCAAAGAAAAGACAATCATTCTCGAGTATTGTATATGGAATTCTCCACCAAAGAGGAGATTCTCTCGGCGGTCATGCAAGAACTGGGGGAAACCGAAATTACCCCAAAGCATCTTCTAAAAGTACGTAGGGGATACGTCAGCGTACAGTCGGCAATATTTAAACTCCCGCAAGAGCAAGGAGGCACTCTCTTGAAAAAGGGGACCATCCGCATTGGAGAGGTAAACTGTCACGTACAGGAGTGCACAGAGGTGCCCCGGTGTTGTAAGTGCTTGGGATATGGTCATCTTTTGAGTGGCTGCAACAACCCCGACAGAAGCCCTCAGTGCTGGAAATGTGGAAAAAATGGCCACAAACAAGAAGATTGTGAGGAGAGCCCTACGTGTGAAATGTGAAAAAATAAAAATTAATCAACTTTTACATACATTACGGGTAGAAAATGTTGTAACACTTTCCAGAAGGAACTCGAAAAACGACGAGCGCAATGCTAAAGGTTCTACAAGTAAACCTAGGCAGAGTAAAACAGGCCCAGGACCTCCTCCTCGAAACACTGGGAGAAAGAGACGTAGACATATCTTTAATTAGCGAATTCCACAGGGAAGATGAAATGAATCCATTGCACCAGGATGTCACCGGCAAAGCCGGAATATTAATCAATTAGGATTTATGCATCCAAGATTTCTGCAAGGGGAACGAGGGTTTCATTTGGGTCGAGATAAACAACATAAGAATTTACAGTTGCTACTTCTCACCAAACCCCGCCCTGGATACCTTCAAGAGAAGTATAGAAAACCTTGAAAACTCCATAGCAACTGCATAAGGAAAAATTATCGTCGGGGGCGACCATAGACATATAGTACTAGACTGGCAACGTCCTATCTCGTAACATTGGCGCTAGTGAAGCCAAAATATTGCGCTCGTCGCCATCTTTTGTTACTACAGGTTCGTTCGCTGCCTATGCTGTACGTGTTAAATTAATGAGCTTTTTTTCTTAATTTCGAATTGTTTCCGTTGTGTTTTGTGATTTCTGACTCATTTCCACCGCCATGGTGAATACTTGCATCGTGTTTGGATGCAATTTTTCGAATTCGCGACACAAGGAAAAAGAAATTGGAATTTCAATACACCGGTAAGTTACTACCTTTTCTTTACCTAGTTACTGAATTTTACTGACTGTTGATGATTTTTGATGTTAAGATTGTATGATTAAACAACTAATTAAAATTGAGTAAGAAAAGAATACGTTTGTGTTGATTAAAGTTCCTGAGGAGTGATTTGTAAACCTAACCTCTAATGCCTTTTTGTTTTGTTCTGATTTTGATTAGTTTTCCAAAGCGAGAATATTGCAGAAAAGCATGGGTTAATGCCATTAGGAGGAAAAACTGGCAACCAACATCTGCGTCTGGTGTTTGCTCCCAGCATTTTCGTCCAGAAGATATGGACTTAACCGGCCAGAACAGAAGACTAAGAGAAGGAGCTGTCCCGCGCATTTTTCCAGCGTATCCTTCACATATTCAAAACCATGTGAAGACAGCACGAAAACGACCTAAACAAAGAAATTCGTCAGAAAACGAAACAGATAATTGTCTGCAATTGAGTGGCATCAACAGCGATAATGAGGCTTCATCGGGCAGTGCGCCTCACAGCCCACAAGTATCTCCACACAAGAGAAAATTAATTGAGGAACTTAACAAATGTAGTGAAAAACTGTGCAGTGCTAAGAAGAAAATAAAAGTATTGCAGCAGAAAGTGAGGCGCCAGGAAAAAAAATACAGACCGATCAAGATATTATTGACTCTTTAGTGCAAGAGAAGTTGTTCCTGGAGAGTAATGCTGACATTTTAAAAAATAGTTTGCAATCAGTGTCTGTTCTTTAATAGATAGAGCCAGCAAGAATTCGGGTACTAGTGTGCTTGACGATGCTTATGATGAAAGATTAAGGTCATTTGCTCTGATACTACATTATTTTCCCCTAAAGCATAGCTATTGTAGATTAATGTAAATAGCACAAGTAATTGTAGAATTGGGGATAATCCTCATTTTTCTGTAAATATTTGTAAATATTTTTAATTAAGTTGTGTATTTAAATTTCAGTTTTGGCGTAAATTTTATTGTTTTAATGAAACAGATCAAGGTGATCATGATATTGATTTCAATACTGCCTATAACTGAAATTTATTGTATGTGTAAAGAATGTAATTTACTTTTGGGTCAGCTGACCTCCATCTCGATCAGGTTTTCATCCAGTTTCCCTTGATCCATGAGATCCATGCTGAGATGGTCCCTTGCCTTGCTTCTGGATATTTAAATGTTATTTTTTTATCCCCCTCTTAAATGTCAATACAGAATGGACAGTAGTTCTGTTTTTGACTATAAAGCAATAAAACCGATTTAAAACTTTGATATTAATTGTTTTATTTCCCAAAAAAATTCCTGTTCAATATTGGAGTTTTTATTAGTAACTGTACGTCGAAAATTTGTGTTCATAGATTTTCTAAAAGTTCATTGACGTATAGCAGTATATGTTCATGAGTGATAGTGTAGTGATCCAATATGGCGGCGGGCGCAATCAGTTGGCTTCAAAAAGAATCGTTCATTGCCAGTCTAGTACTATATGTCTATGGGGGCGACTTCAATGCCACAAAAGGAATGACAATCCCCTAAATTCGATAACAGACGTTCGGTGATAAGATATTAGCTCACGTAAAAACTTCATTGTGATCAACAATGGTGGAGCAGCTACGTTTCTGAGAGGTTGCTCTAGCTCTATCATCCACTTGACCCTGACCACCAACAGGGTGGCACGCCAAATACGAAAGTGGGCAGTCCTCAAAGAGGTCACACTAAGCAACAATATGTATACAGAGTTCTTCATCGAACAGAAAAGCAAACGGTCGGGAGAAGTCGGTAACAAAAATAATTCCTCGACGTCATGGAATGTCAAGACATTCAACGGAGAGGCAATGATTGCTTTCCTGGAAGAAAGGAAGATCATCCACGAAATGAGGTGGACCAAGGAATAAGAAAACATATATGAAAGCACATGCTAAGAATGTCATTTAAACAAAGTAGTATGAAACGTGGCAATACCGAAGATACGCCCGTACCCAAACAGGAAACCAATGTAGGTAACCAGGTGGACTGAAGAAATCTCGGAAATGAGAAAAAATGTCTTAATGTGAGAAGGAAATATACAGGACGAAGCAAAAGGATCCCCTTCACTAAAAAGGCACTCAATGCAAGCACGAGTTGCAAGATGCCTTAAAGGACAGCAAACGACGATGCTGGTTGACCCTAATACAAGAGGAGTCCAACCCTTGGGGAAAACCTTTTCAAATGGTGACCAAGAAGCTAGGGCTCAAGAGACCTCAAGGACTCAGGACTCCCGGACTGGACGATCCCTTTTGGATACTACAAATAATAAGAACGCTCTTTCCCACTCAGCGGCTAGCACCGGAGCAGACACAAGAAACGGACCACCAGGAAAATCACCCCTTCTTCATAGAGGAACTACAGAGAGTGCGTCCCGTAAGAACAATAAAGCCCCTGGCGGAGACAGTATTCCAAACGAAGCCATGAAAACCTTCATAAAGTTTTAGCTGGAACTTTTGTTGCACCTCTACAAGAAATGTCTGAAAAACAAAGCCTTTTTTGAAGACCGGAAGATCCAAAAATTAATTCTTATCAGAAAAGGGAACAAGCCCCTGAATGATCCCTCCTCAAACAGACCCATATGTTTGCTAGATACAATGGGGAAAATTCTGGAAGGACTTTTTACAGAAAGTATCCAAACCCAACTGGAAACAAACAGGCTACTCTCCGGCAGACAGTTCGAATTCCGAAAAGACAGATCCACTGTAGACGCCATCAAACTGGTCGTAGAAACTGCAGAACAGACAAAACAAGAAAAAGGATTCTGCGCGTTAGTCAGCATTACATTAAAAACGTATTTAACACAGCAAAAATGGCACGAGTTTATCTCCGCCCTAACGAAAAAAAAGACTCTTCGGTTCATCATCGACATAGAAGCTACCTCAACGGAAGAACAGTAAAGTACGAATGTAGGGATAAAAAACTGACACATAAAATGACCTGCGGAAAACCCCAGGGCTCCAAAATTCGACCACTAATTTGGAATGTACTATATTACAGTCTGTTGGAAATTCCACTACCCATGGACGTCATTTTGGTCGGTTTCGCAGACCTATCATTGTAGCATCAGCAAACTCCACCAGAGTGCTCTAAATTAAAGTAAACGACAGCCTCAAAATAAAAAAATGCACTATACATTATTCGACCCAAGTACTACATTCACCCGCGATTTCAGTTTCACGATTAGCTTCTTTTTAACTCATTATTACCCAGCGTCTTCATTTAAGAAGCACATTTGAAAACCCAAATTTGCTTCTTTTGCACTAATTTAAGGATTGTATTCCTTCAATAGACGTAGACATTCTAATCAAAACATATTAGCAAGTTTTGGAATAATTGCTGAATGCTAAATGTCGAGTTAGTCGAGATCTCTAGAACAAGAATTTTCAAAGTGTGTGTCGTGGGGACCAGGCCTCCCAGGGACATCACGGCCCTACCAGATGGTAGGGGCGTCGCGGTGATTTATTAAAAATGATCTTTAGATACGTTCCAGTAGATGTACTTTCCAGAACAGTAAAAAGTACTTTCCAGAAGAAGTTGTTCACCACAATGGTTCCAATATCTCATCAGTGCGGAAATCCCATCAACATTAAACACCGAATAACAAGAGTAACTCACCGACGTTTCCTTTGGCTCCAGATTAAAATCGAAGTTCGATTCATCACCCCTCGTTGAGTTTTGAAGCATGGTGTAAAAGGAGTATCCACAAATAGGTAACATGACCCAACGGAGTTTTGATTCCTTTTGTGAGGTAGGTGTGATTCTACTTATGTGAGATAGGATTTTCAGCATTGGCAGTAATGAAAACCAAACATCGTCAACAAAAATTGATCGTCTAAAAAAATTGAGTTACAGTTTCGAATATTGAATTCAGATTTGAACAACATTAATTTATTATTATAGAAATTGTAGATATTATTCTTTCTATTACTTTTTAAAAGAATTGTATAATCAAAAGTTGAATAAAATGTGTTATGTGTCATTTTAATTCCTAATTAGAATGGAGAAATGAAATATCGTAACGTATCATAACATATCTGAAGATTTCCTCCTCTACTTAAAAATACAAATCATTGTTAAGAAAAGTCATAAGGCAGGTTAAAATCATTAAACACGATCAGGATATTATGAACTCAAATAACAAAACAAAAGTAATGTGCAATATAATAAAAGAATACGACCAAATCAACTAGAAACCTTGTAGAGAATGTTGTTTTGAAATATAACGATATAAATGTGACCAACCCGGCAACAGTGGCTCGTCTCTTTAACCAATACTTTCCGAGAATTGCTGCCGATATCACTAAGCGCTTCAGCCACAAAATTCAATATCAGACATTTCCCCAAAAATGTTAGACACGATGTTCGTTTCCGCAACTTCTTCCTATGGAATTCTCAAAATAATCGGTAAACTAAAAAATAAATATTCGTCCGGTTTAGATGAACTCCCAGATTCTTTGTTAAAGACCTGTGCGTATGCCATTATACACCCGTTAACTCACTTATTTAATGCATCCTTATGCACCCGAACGTTTCCAGATATTTTTAAAACAGCTAAGATTAAGCCACTTTTCAAAAAAGGCAACAAAAACGAAATTCAAAATTATCGGCCTATTTCTTTTCTGTCGTTTTTTTTAACATTAGACTTTTTTACGTACGAATGGAAACCTTTCTCAGTAAACACAACGCGCTTTCAGATTGCCAACATGGATTTAGGAAATTAAAAATCTACGGAAACAGTAATATTCCCTCTCCTTAAAGATGTCGCCTAATCATTGGATCAAAACGAAGCATCTATTTGATTATTTTTAGATCTTTGTAAAGCTTTTGACGTCATTGATCATGACATTTTACTTTCCAAATTACCTTCATATGGAATCCGTGGTATCGCCCTAGATTCCTTACGTTCGTACGTTAAACAACGATCTCAGAGAGTGGAAATACCATACTGAAATGATGTAACATTATGTACACACCTTTCTGACTCTTTGCCAATCGCACGTGGAGTTACTCAAGGATCGATTTTTAGGCCGTATTCTCTTCTTACCATACGTAAACGATATGCTCTCGACGATTCGAAACGGAAGAACAGTTCTCTTTGCGGATGATACGAACATTCTTTGCAATAAAGAAACCGTAAATAGTATAATATCTGATGTTTCAAATTGGTTTCGAAATAACAAATTAATAGTAAATGAAAAGAAAACGGTTTTAATGCATTTTCCCATTTCAAAAAACATTTCTGTACTCCATTGAAAATGAATGGTGTGCCATTGACTGATGTTAAAGGCAACAAAAATTTTAGGTATCTCAATTCAATCAAACCTTAAATGGAAGTCCATTTAAATGAATTGAACACAAAATTAAGTTCATTATGCTACGCGTTCAGAATTCTTTCAAATTCAGCGTTCATACTGCTCGTTGTGTATGTTTCACGAATGTTCATTCCCGCCTGAGATATGGCATAATATTCTGGGGAAATACATCTTATAGCTCCCAGACTTTTAGAATACAAAAAAATAATTGTACGAATAATAACCAAATCTCACCCACGTGACTCTTGTAAGCCTCTCTTTATTAAGCTAAGAAGTTTACCATTACCTTGTCTCTTGATTTACGAATCAATGGTTTTTCTCAAAAATGACTTGCTTAAGGAGGGGCTTAATATTTTCAGAAAACGACGATGTCTATAAATATAACACTCGACGTAGTAATCATATTCATGAAGTGACAGTATCAACAGCTCATTGCAAAAAATTCACATACATTACATGTATATTATTTTACAACATTTCGCCACAGGATATTAAATGATTAAATTCGATAGAAAAGTTTAAATCTCTAGTAAAATCGTTTCTGCTGCATAACTGTTTCTATGCAATTAGAAACTATACTGAGCATCAAAAGGTCATTAATTAAACTGACATTTAAGGTATTATTTACCATTTGGACTGTATGATTCTAAACAACCTGTAACAAGTATTGTACTGCAGCTTCCGGATCAATGACTCTCATCTCGATCAGGTATTTCGTCCAGTTTCCCTGATCCATTGAGCAAATGTTGAGATGGTCCCTTGTTTTGTTTCTGGACATAAATGTAATTTCATTATCTGTGCACTTCACCCAGAATTCAGTGGGAAACATAGTTATTCAAATTATTGTTCTTCATGATGTCGTTGCAGGAAGTATTATTCCTTGACGAAGGACATGAGTGATAAGAGCCCAAATTGATTACTGATTTACCCTAGAAAATAGATTTTATTACATTGGAGCGAATATTTTTGTTAACAATCCTTGCAAAAAACGCTCATTTTCTTTCTGTATTCAAAATTCAAGTAGTATATGGTTTAGGGTAGAGATCACAGAATTTTTGAAAACGTGCACAGAATTCATTTTACCCCATAGCACGTGACACATAGTTTTTAACTGTTTTTGACGTAAAATAAATAAATAAAATACCCTGTTATATCACTTACGCGTTTGTGTTGAATCTTTAGTAGGACTGTATTAATCCTTATATTTGAAACTTATTGTTACCAGGGGAGCCGTGGGATGTTTCGTTTACGTCAAAGGAGCCGTGGACGAAAAATGTTTGAAAACCTCTACCCTAGAGCTCGTGCTCAGAATGTATTCATGATATCCATGACTTCCCAGAACTGGCGTTAGGGAACCTTGGGTATCAAAAAATTGAGACTCATTATTTTTTGTAATTGAACAATCTCCCCATCTCCCCAATCCCCCCATCTCAATCAGGTTTTTCGTCCAGTTTCCCTGATCCATTGAGCAAATGCTGAGATGGCCCCTTGTTTTGCTTCTGGACATAAATGTAACTTCATTTTCTGTGCACGTCTTCTAGAATTCAGTGGGAAATACAATTATTCAAATTATCGTTTCCATGTTGTCGCGGCAGGAAGTAATAAGAGCCAAAATTTATTGCTTATTTATCTTTGAAAATAGATTTTATTACATGGGAGTTTTTGTTTTTTCTCCCTTTCAAAATTCAAAATTTATTGCTTATTTATCCTTGAAAATAGATTTTATTACATGGGAGTTTTTGTTTTTTCTCCTTTCAAAATTTCAAAATTCAAAATTTATTGCTTGTTTATCCTTGAACATAGATTTTATTGCATGGGAGTTTTTTCTCCCTTTCAAAAATTCCAAATTTAAGTAGTATATGACTAAGTGTAGGGATCACAGAATTTTGAAAATGTGCACACAATTCACTTTTCCCCATAGCACGTCATATGCAGTTTTTAACTGTTTTTCTGACGTAAAATAAATAAATAAATAAACAAAATAAAAAAATGACACATGAGGAGCGGCATCCGCACGTTTTGGGAGATAGCGCAGCACACGAGACCGAATTTTGTTTTCCGACGATACGCAGGAATGCAAATGCAGGAGACGAGTTCCCTTCGCACTGCCAAGTCTCTAAATGAGCAAGCAATTTAATTCGGTTAATAGTATCCAATGATTTGTAATTAATATTCGAGCAATCCATTTTTTAAAATATCAATTAAATTAATATATATTTAAAAAGCTCTACAACTATTAAAACAATTAAAATTGCCCTTCGTATTCATGAACTAAAAAATAAATTGTTTGAGCATTTATTGGGACCCCTATTATATTTTATTTTTATCAACTGAAGCTCTGAGGTACGGTCCGTAGTTAGCTGCCTAGTTGGCCTAGGGGGAAGTCCGCCCTTGTGACTTTCATCGATTCGAATCGCAATTGCGCAATCGCAATCGCACATGGACGTGACAACAATGGGCCAGCATAATGCGCGCAAAATTCGGGCTTTAAAGAGCTAAAGTCCTTAAGGCCAAGTTTTGCAACAAAAAACTCCCATAGTTCCGTTTTGTGGGACTTCATTTCACTATGCGAAAGTTGCGTTCAGAATACGCGGTTTGAGATTTTTGGAAATACTAGTGCGCACTGCGTTGTTCATATGTCAATTGGCTTGTCAAATAAGTGTTTCTTCAGGACGCTGGCGCTTACACGTATGTTGTAATCTAGCGAAGCTGGTGGTTGACATGTATGTCAGTTGAGAAGGATAATGTAAATGGGCCAGCATGTTCAAGAAATTAAAAGAGAAAATTGCTGAGGAAGTTAAGCCTCTTAAAATCTCACAATTTGCTCAAGTAAGCTTGCCATGTGATTTGAGACTTTTAAATAGGACAATGCCAAATCAATTTTAGGTTAATTGGTGCTTCAGGGTTAATGTAAATTTTTGTTCTAGTAGAAAGTCGCATTGCTTATTGTTTTTGTAGTTAAATAATATTTATAACAAAATATGCCAAGTGGTTTATGGGTATGTGTAGTTATTAAATTGTCATTTTTATTTCAGTCTGTTGTGGCACCTGGAAGTAATGCTGTTGTTGAGTCACCTCCAAATGAACATTTCAGTTTGGACGATGGTAATTGTTTCATGATAGCATTATTTAATGGAAGTAATGAATTTATGTAATAAGAAATTAACACACCTTTATATGCAAGAGAAAATCTTTCCAATAACATGCCCTATACAATGTGTTAATTAATTTTTCCTTTCCAATTTTAAGTTTCATAAATGCATTTAATTAATTTTTTTTTAATTGTGTATTTTTATCATTACGTGTATATTTTGATTAAATATTATGGAAATCTTATTGTCATTGTATTTTGCAAAAATTTGCTGGTATTGTGTTGAAAAGGTTCTGATTGTAGTAATCTGTAAAATTACAGATTGTAGTGTTTAATCAATTTTTGTGGTGTACTATTTCTTGGTATAAAAACCTTTTTCTGTGAAATAGAGGGTGCATGTGAAACTAAATTATTTCATGATTGAAGTTGAAAATTATTGACATGAAATATGCCAGGTGGTAAATTGTGTAATGGGGTATCCAGAGTGTGGGACAGTGTGTCCCTACAGACTATAGTTTTCCAGAAATTAGTAAGTTATCTTAAGAATAAATTTTTAATTTGGCAACAGTTTAATGTTCATTTAATGTGTGATAACATGTACTATTAAAATTAATTTAATTTGAATACACTATCTAGAAATAGAGTTGCAGTGAATATTATATACCTTAAATTTAAGATTTCTAAAAATATCTTCATCCTCTTTCAAAATCCTCTTATGATGTGCTGCAGTATGGAATGTTATTCATATTTCTTTTCTGTGGAAATCAAACACATCTAGTACATTAATCATGTGAGATTGATAAGAATATGCTGTGAAGAAACTATGTTCTGCAAGTGATAAATGAATTGAGGATAATTTAATCTCCTGTGAACATTTGATGAAGGTTGTGTTAAATACTTTCATGAAGAGTAGCAAAACTATTCTTTTAATTATTATTATTATCTTTATTTTTCATTCCTTATATTGTTGCCCACTTTGAGCCGTAAAACTTGTCTTTGATATTCTAGTCTCATGGTGAAGCATTTTATGTGGTTGCAAACCTTCCCTTTTTCATGTGGTGAATACAGCAGATGTTCCTGTTGAATCCATTTTGTAATTCAGTAGTTAGTTCTTCATTCAGTTTTTCCCCCCTAATTTAAAATCCGTATAAAATTGTATTGTTGTTGTTATTATTATTATTATTATTATTATTATCATCATCAATAATAATAATAATAATAATAATAACAATAATAATATATTTTTAAAATTTATTTATTGAACAGGCAGTTACAGTGTGGATTTGTATGGTTACAATTTGGCTCCATATAAATTGGTAATGGTAAAAATATATTGGTTGATTTTGCAGAATTAAAAAAAAATTTACCTTGTTTAACATGTGATTGATGCATAAAATTCATTTCATAGTCAGTGTAACCATCTGCTTCAGCGAATGTCAAGCTAGGGGTTTGGATTTCCCCTTGGGAAAACTCCAGACACAAGGATGGTTTTCACAACTTTTGTTGTTGTTCTTCCCATCTTCTTTCAATCTGCTTTGCATAACCTTCAACAGAAATGTTTATGATCATACTAAAAATAAATATGAATTTGCGAATGTAATCATTTTTTGCGAGAGCATTTCGTTAGAAGTTGTATCTGTTTCTAAACATCATTTCTTGGGAATTGATAACTTCTTGAGGTAGTAAATTCCATTTATCTACAACCCAGTTTCACAAAAAATATTTCCTACGATTTTTGTTGAAACTACCACTGGATAATTTCAAGTTGTCCTTTAATGTAAAATTTTGATTTCTGTTAAATATATATTGTAAACTTGGGGTACTATACTTGTTTATAAATTGAACAACTCAGTGTAGGTGACCCTACACTTTATCCATACTCTAACGTATGTTTACTTAACTATTGTACATTTTTAAAAACAAATTAATGGGGATATTTCCTAATGACTTTGTAATTAGAGTAGTTATTTGCATTGTTTCACTACATTTGAACAACGCATGTTTCACTTTAGATAGTTTGTAATTATACCTCATCTATCTTGTGTGATGTCGTGCTTATTGGTATAATTTCTCGTACGTAATACTTCATCATGGTTTTACCAATAGGTAATACTACATTTTATCCATAGTTCAGTGGTAATTCTTTTTGGTTTGACAATTAGGATATTGTTTCAAGGTCATTTTGCTGATTGTGTATTAGAGAATTCCAAACAACATTGTGTGAATTGTGAAGAAAACCACTCTGGAATGTAAGCCTTTTTTAAGATCGGTCAGATATATAAAAAATGTCGTACGAGGACAAATCCTTGAGGGATACCTATTTTGACATGGTATGGGTTCGAGATTTTTTTCTTTGTATTGTGTCCATTTTTACTTTAAATATTTTATCAGACAGGAACATATTTTAATCCATTGCAATAAATTTACTCTTATTTTGAAATATTCCAATTTGAGAAATAAATGCTCATGTGGTATATGATCAAAGGCTTGTTTATGGTCCAGGAAGATCGCATGCAGTGTCTGTGTTGTCCAATAATGTAAGCATGAGAGTAGATTAGTGGTCTCAAATCTTCCTGTCAAGAAGCTGTGTTGGTTTAAAGGAATCTGATTATTAGCAAATAAGAATTGTATAATATTTTAAAAATTTATTTTTTATTAAACTATCTTTCCTTGTAAACACTTATTTTCTTTGTCCTTGCCATTTTATATCAAATGTTTCAATTTATTTATTAACTTGTTATTTTAGAACTACCTGAGGATTCATTTGGGAATGAAGGATTTTCGGTTGTGGATTTACATCATCCTTCACTCCCTGTACCTTTGTCAAGTGGACGATTTTCACGACAGTCATCCATGAGTTCATTGGCTAGTGATGCTTCAGCCTTTCTTCCAATACATGATGCATCCATTGGTACATTTAACATGCAGGTATGAAAATGCCCAAATTGTTATTCTTTCCTTCTCTCCCCTTTTTCACTTTCCCTGTTCTTCGCAACTCAATTTTTCCTGTTTTGAGTAAATTTTATTCAGAATCTTGAAGATAACCATGGAAGTACAGTTGTTAAATAAGAATTTGTTGTTATAAAATGTGGCGTTGAGAGAATAGAATACTAATAGTTTGTGTTTGTCATTTATAGGATCTTGAGTCTGCAAGTGAAAGAGAAGATGTTTTACCACAGATGAATAATGTATCCAAGCAGGAACTGTGTAATTCTTATTTAAAATTGTATCGTCATTATCAAAAGTATAAGGGGCGTGCTACAGACTTGAAAACTTTTTGTAGAGAATTAGAGAAGGATAATAAAAAACATAAGGTAAGGTTACACATTCTGTTGTTGAGACACATTGGAACTATCTTAAAATTTTCTCTCAAATAGTTTTATATGAGACTGAGAAGAGGTAGTTTGGGAGATAAACTTATGCCTTGTATGAATTAAACTTGCAAAATGTCGCATGCTAATGTCAGATTGCATCACAATCGTTCCAATTGCAAGTTATAAATGTTTAGTTTATATTTTTAAATGTATTCTTATTTTATTTTATATACTTTTGTCAGTAGAAAATATTTAATTTTGTTTTGTACACATATACAAGAGCTTCCAAAGAAGCAATAGGAAGTAATTATGAGGGATACATACTGAAATCATATTGTTTAAAAACCATGTTGAAATTTATCTGGGTGCTTCAAGTACAAAAATCATATTTAGTGTGGGTGACCAATACCAGAATGTTTGTTAAACATACTTGTAAATGATTCATTGGAATTTTGTTTTCCATTTCTGAAGGAAAATAAAATGGAATTTTATAATTAAAAATTTCACAATTTTTGTTACAATACTTAATATTATATTTGTAGATTATTGGAAGTGTATTGTGGTAGTTCCAATTTATCTAGAAAAGCAAATTATATTCCAATATATATGATTTTTGTATTAGATCTAAAAGAAACCTTTAAGATCATATGAATATGTGTGCTACTTGAAGTGGATGTCACTGGTAAACTGCATATATGTTTCTAAATGGATAATTGATAACGGGCAAAAAATGATTGTAGCAAGTTTTCAAACTGTAGGAGAGATCGGAGCTACATAAACTGCACACTATATAGCTGGTTTCCATTCATTGTTTAAATTGCTTCATAACTGTTTTACTTCTTTACTACTTCAACTACATAAGCAGGATGGAAAAAGGACATCATATTCTTCATAATATTATCCAGCAATAAACTAGTTTCTGAACAAAACCACAATAAATAGGCTTCTAGATAGTATCGCACACACTGCTCAATAACGACAAATAAAATAGTCTTGTATAACATTGCAATAAATTGAATATTTTTAGAAACATGGTCTCCATGAATACTGTTGTAATGTAGTACAGTAAATACACAGTACAACAGTTTATTACGTACCAAAAATATTAAAAAAGTTTCATAACGCAAGACATGAATAGCAAATATTCAATGGTGGGCAGCTTCTTCACTGAGCCTTGCTATTGCATGACATCAGAGAGTGACACACTTAAAAGAAGTGACCCACTGAGTACACGCAGTATGAGGATGGGGAGGATAAATACAATACTTGCATTCTGCTACCACTTAACAATTCCATTGTTTAGGTATTTTTCCCAAGTTCCTGTGTAGCTAACAAAACAGTAGGGCGCTTTCAGATGATCAAAGAGTAGTTTTCTTTTAATTTTTGTACACATTAGAAATTAGTAATATAGTTAATTCCTTTACTGTTTTGGCCTCAGAAGGAAAGATTCAGTAGAATGTGTATTTTGTAGTTTTTCAATTTCGTAGTAGCATGTATGAGACCAGAACTTTCTGTGCATTTCCAGGCACAGACATTGATGACTGTGCAGTGAAGTGCTGTTGTAGTCTTAGGCGGCCTGTACTGTTATTTGTAAGCAGCAAGTGCACTGACATTCTGATGTCCAGCTAAAACATAAAATCAGGCACAGTCGCAAGACCACGCCACATTACACAGCTGTCATAGTTTACACCCCTATTCTGCCAATTCACAATTTTGCTTGTTCCTTCATTTGTATAAAAAAAAACATACTTTTTTTCTTTGGCAATACTTTGTCAGAGCTTCAACGCATAAGGCTGCAGTGGTATTGGTATTGTAAGCTTCTTACAATAGTGACTTTTTGTCAGAAAAATTAGTATTTTGGGGCGAAAAAATGGATAAATCTTGTACTTAAATGTACTAAATTCCTTCCTCTAACACATTGTGACATCAGAAGCCATGTTTTGTGGGTCTTTGGTACTGAGAAATTGGTTAAAGGCAAAACATCTGTCCACCCGCTAGTGCCTTAACCATTGAATTGATTTCTCTCTGATCGATTTTGTCAAACTCAAGGCCATGCAAGTTGGGAATGTATATTTTGGTTTTTAGAAGTTCTTGACATGAAACCTCAATATTTTCAATATCTTCTCAAAAATGATTTCAAAATTTTCAATTAAACTTTTTTCTCAGATAGTGCGAGAAAAAACAAACATTTTGCTGTCAATAAACACTTTTGCAGGTTCATGTAGTAGTATATTGCATATTCTTTACAAATAATTCAAGAAAGTAAGTAGAAAAAATGACCCTGACTGGAAAAGAAATTAATTTTATAGGCAGAAAATTGATACAAAATTCAATCACTGTTGAAGACACAGAAATGAAGCAGGCCAAAACAGTAAGAATATTAATATTTTAATAGTCATGGTTGATATCTGTATTTCTTAATCATTACCTTTCTGCAAGCTTTGATACTCAAAACCATGTAACTTTAAAAACTCAACACACAAAGCCATTCTTTATTTTTAAAATAGGAAGGATATATTTTGTTCTTCATACATACATCTGAAGTCTATTTTGAATATAACTATAATATAAAAAAATATTGAAGGGAATTACTTATTAAAGTTTCTAAAGATATTTATTAAGTAAAGCTAACGTTGTAACTCTTTCTGGGTTCATTCCGTTTTGTTTCTAGTCATTTATCACTCCAGCTGTACTAAAAGGTCTCTCAAAACTGTAGCTGTTGGATAATGTCAGAACTGAACTTTCATAAATTGGAAAAAATCAGTTCATTTCTCCAGTAGGATAGTGCATTAACAAGAGGAGGAAGCAGGTTCTCACATAGGTACACATTTAATTCATCCTGTTTCGGTTTCATCTACATAGCTTCATATTTAATTGTCACTCTTGAGAATATTCCAATAAGAAGATCAATAAGAAGAATGGGGCATGACTTAGAAATAAAAAGTTTTGAGTCATTTTTCAAAAGTATTGAAGATTGATGCCTAATTTTTATTTAAAAGTCCCCTTAGATGTTAAAAATTCCACACGTTCTCACTTTTCCCGGGAATTTTGAGACCCCTTTCTTGCGCATTCCCTCTTGTTTCACCTATATTTCAGTGAAAGATGAGGTTTTGAGATATTATGATCAGGTACATAGATGTATCCAAAGAATTTATTTCATTAGTAGTATCATTTATTTTCTTTGTGAGAATTGAGATTGGAAAAAGCTGACTATTTTAGTTGTGATCTTCTTTCCTTCTTTTTCTGAGTGACAAGTGGACAAAAAATGTGGAGTGTTGGGTTTGCCATTGAATTGCATTGTAAATAAATTTATATATTCTTTTAATCTAGACAGTGCTTCTGGAGTGTCAAGAGAAATCCTTACGACGAATAGCAGAATTAAAGGAACAGTGTGCATTAGAACAGCATGCCAAAGCTCATTTGGAGGAGGCATTGCGTAATGATTTAGAAGAGAAGGATCATCTTATACAAACACTACAAACTAAGGTAATTTTAAAAATTTCTACTGGGTTTCTGCTACTTCTATTTCTTCTTTACTTACAGGTGAATTCAATTTCTTACCACTACATATTCCTGGTTCCTTTGAACCGCTTTTAATATACAATGTTTACGTGATGTAAACTGGTATAGTCCAGGCTGTGTATTTGGCCGCACTAGATTCGCAGTATCGCAACTTGAAAGATTTCCTTTTGGAATAGCCAACTTATGAAACTATAACTCTGATCAACTCTCTCGCTTTTGTTTCTTTTGTTGTCTTTCACAATCCTTGAGCGGTCTTGAGACTTGTCCACTGTTCAGTAATACATGTTCCGTTTTTCAGTAGAAATAAAAAAAGATATTCATCTATAAACGAATATTAGCTCTGTGAACAATTATTAAGTTAAGTGTTATCATTATCAACAATTGCGAGCTTAAGAGGTGGTAAAAAGTGTCAAGTGCAAACGAAAAATACAACCTTAAATGTTATCTGCGGTCATACTTCTATGTTAATAATGTTTTTGAGATGTTAGTGTCAACAGTTCTTTCATGTTTTGAACTGTTAATAATGATTTTTATTGAACACAAATAAATACCACAATTATTGAAATTAATTAAAGTGATATACATGGTAGTTTTTAAGTGATCTATTCAATTGTTCCTAACAGTGCAGTGATGTCAATATTAATGCAAATGCATTCATTTAATTTATCTGTTCAATTATTCATTATCTTTTAAAAGTAAGTTCATTAAAAAAAGAAGAAAATCATCATTTGTATAAGTAAGTCTTTAATAACTTATCCGTTGTTACCAGAGACAGTTTTCCTCTTTTACCTATATAATACTTTCAACTGACTTTACACCCACCTGTAAGCACTCAATATCTTGAAAAAAGAAAATTAGATTTATTATTATTAACGAGTAATGGTAATTAATAATTAAAGATAATTAACAACTATACTCATCCCAATTTTAATGAAGAAAATTACTCTTGTAAGTTTTAAAAGATAAGATGTAGAAAAGAAAAAGAAAAATGAATCTTACCTGTAATAATTTTGCCACTCGTATTATCAAACAAGTACAGGTAACATGGATATCTTCTTCCACTGCTTTCTTCCACAAAATAAATTGACAATTCCCTTTTGAAGGGAACTTTGAATGCATGTTTCTTCATAGTGCAATATTAAGTATAGACCCAGATGTAGTTGTGCTATCCATTATTTTCCAATTATAAATAAAATGAATTCAGAAAAATAATAATAAATATAATATAATTAATTTAAAACAAGAAATACTAAAGGGAAACAATTAACAACAAACAATTAACTACTAAAACTATTTCAATTAACTTTACTATTTTTACTAAAGAAAACAATTGGAAAATAATAAATAAAACAAAAGCGCCTAGTACTACTAAATTAATAAATTGAACAAACGACAAAATGCAAAGAACAAAGAGCAACAAACCGCAAAATACAAATCGCTAGCAACAATCTCAAACTAATATAGTACTCCCCTTGAATGGTTTTGAATGTTGGTGGAATCTATGGAAGTAGTCATTTTTTCATTGCAAATTTAAAAAAAAATGTCCTTACCGCTTGAAGGTAATACAGTAAAACCCCTCTTGTGTAAAAACTTTCATGGGACTCTAGGAAAAATGGTGTCAATAAGGGGAAATGTTTTGTTTTGTTTGAAACTATGGGTATAATGTACTTAGATACAATCAATAAAGATTATAATATGCTTTAATATGTATAATTAGATACATAATGAACAATATTACAAGGTCAGATAGAAATCTGACCTAAATTAACAACATCAGAAATCAAAGACATATTAATGCTGAAGTCTAATGAATTTTAATGTCTCAATGACTCTTCCACGAGTCCCTGCAATCCACTGCTGGTAACCTTTGACGATTCAATCATGTAGGACTCATTGGTGAATGGAGGGAAATGGTATTTCTACTGTAAGAAAAAATGCAAAGTTTACATTTTCCCAAACTCAATAAAATGTTTGTTTTTGGCAATTAGTAAAGATTTCCAAATAGTATTTTTTAATTAATTTATTTATGGAATAATAGAAAGAGTATTCATGAAAGGAATTTACAGTTCAAAACGTGCGGACAATTCCAAAACATTCGGACATACTTTGATGTTTGAACTATTACAGGATGGGGAAAAATTACATTTATTTTAACGCGGCAAGGTGATGGGAAAATCAGGTGACAATGGCCCGTTGTGCCCAACACGAAGTGCTTTCCAGACCGACTTCCCTTTTGGTGATGTAGCAGGCAGACTGTTGTAAATTGCGGGAAAATTGAAAGTATATTATTGTAAAAGCGGGGGGTATTTAAAAAAAAGGGCCATAAAATTGTAAATCCGGGAAAACGTAAATTGCGGGAATGTAAAAGCGGGGTTTTACTGTATATACAGGGTAATTGTGTGATCGTTGGCAACGGCATTTGCCAACATAAAACGAAACGAAACTACCCTAAATCCAATATGAATGTATGTTCTCATCCGACAGTGACATTTTTCAAAAGTTGTCACGTTAGCTGGTCTTTTTAGCTGGCCAGCAGTATAGTGTACGTTTGTTATTTAAGTAAATTTTTTTGTATTCGTTTTCAATATTTTGTCATTTATGGCTTTCAGTATTGAAAGGATGTGAACACATATTTGAATGACAGGCCCTGTTAATTTAAACAAATTGAAATAGAATTTTTAAGTGCGTGAATTTTATTTTATTTATACAATAAATAGCAATGATCTCAATTTTCAATAATCAGAGACATTTCCACTTCTCAGTAGCAGAGTTTCTAATCTTTATTGTTGCACAATAGTTACAAAATGTGCTCTATGTTTAGCGTTATTTAAGATCTGACCATTGCATTTCTGCAGTGCACATTGCAGAGAATATTTTCATGTGCAATAGAAAAACTTTTTGAACACATAGCTACATTTTCTTGTGTTTTATAAACATCATAACAATGAATGATGAATACACAATAACAGAAATGAATTTGTAATTTATTATTAGAAGTTTTGTAGCTTTATTTCAGGTAACAATTAATTTTCAACATCTGTAATTTTTTTTGTAAACAATGGGATCCTGATTTTGATTATTCTGAACAGTAGCTGGTTCATATATGGCTATTGACTCTGTATTGATCCCTTAATTCAGTGGTCGCAAAATAAAACTTCATAAGTCATGATTCTTAGCTTGGAGGAAACAAGGGTTATATAATTCAGCCATTTTTGGTGAGTGGTAACTTGAAAAATGTGTGTGATCTCAAGATTTTGTTTTATGTAATTGCTTATAAATACAAAGTATAATGAAAATGTAGCTTACTAGAAAAAAAAAATATAAATTATGGTTAAAAAAGACCGCAGTTATTTTACACGATAAACATTAATGACTTCTGTTGTTTTGACTATGCTCAGGAAACCGTAATGTCAGTCATTGTAAGGGTCCATTTACTGATTTCCTAGGTATGACATCAAACAATTGGCATTTTTTTGTTTCATCTTCTCCTGTATTGTCCTGTCTTCTACTTCTTCATCTTTGTTTCCTTTATCTTCTTTGCTTCCTTTCACTTTGCCAAGAACTTAGAAACTTAAAGACTTTCTTATGCAAGTTTAGTAGGTAGTACCAGTTTACAAAGAATTGAAATTTGTCAAAAGCTATATTTCTCAAGGCTTTTTATTTTCATAAAAGAGACGACATTTGTCTTAAGAGTGGTATTTAACTTATTGTTACTCTACTCAACTCAATTTGGCTACAATTTGACTTGAGCACTTTTACTCAGTGACTACAGAATTATCATTGACCCCCTTCAAAATTTCATTGTCTCTATTGGGAACCCCTTGTGTAGAAATATAAAGATAATGAATTTGTTTTTACAGATAAAACTTTTGAAGGATGCCCATTCAGCAAATTCTTCAGCTCTGATTCGAGTAGAAGACGAGAATTTGCTTCTCATACCAGGTCAGTTGTGAGTAAATAATTAAAAATTACATATACTAGTTAGGAATAATTAGTAAACTATTGTGGTGCATACATGTGCACATATGTAGATATATGTAACAAGTGGATGTGTGTGTGCATGTGTGTGTGCGCATGTGCAGGTGCAAGTGAATGCATATGTAATTATATTTCCACTTGTGATTGTTTCTTTCCAGATCAAATGTGTATGGATGACTGAAATTTGCACCTTTTTAATAAAGTTATTTGGTTTAATAGAGTTTGTATAAATCACTTGCATAATAAATTTCTGTACTAGAAATTACACTGTGTAGATGCATATTTATATTGCAGGAACCAGCGATCAATTAGATTTTCTGAAAATATTTTTTTAGAATATACAATTGGTTATTCATTAAGAGCTAGAAACACAGAGTGAACTTCTGAATTATGAAAATTTTTTATTTATTTATGGTTTTATTTCAATTTTGCAGTATAGGCTGTTATAAGTAGTAAACTAGTGTGCATAGTATACTCACTTCATAATATGTATTATCATTGTTCTGTCTAATGCCCAAGCACATGAAAGCTATTGATAAATGCCTTTGGCTACACCTGGACAGGGACCATTGGGTTGGAAATTTCTTATTTGGCTCCACTGCACTGTCAGTGTAACCAACTAACACTGAAATGACTAGGGAGAGACATGGTAGTCTCAATCATAGTTATTCATTATTTATGTTGTTCTTTGAGTGTGTGCAATGAGATCCAGTCACGGTAGGAGTATTTGGAGAATCTATGTTTTTCAGGCATTGACCTCAGGCATTCAGGCTTTTATGAAAGTGCCATACCACAGATTTTATGCCAATTGATAATTGATGCACCTTCATCAGGATCAAACCTGTGCTCTAGGCCGTTTTTGGCCTGTAAGCTAATCATGGTGTGTATTTCATAAAATGTTTTATGTAATAAGCAACTGTACATGTTCTGAAGAAAGTTATGCATATTGTATTATAACATACAATTTTTATTGCTGTATGCTTGCAGATACATGTAAAAGGGCAAAATACCCTTTAACCCTAGGATGCATATGCAGGGCCTCCAAGGCCCTAACGTTTTATTTCGCGTTTTACTCTGCACAGCTGCATTTCTGAGAGCTTGCCCTCTCTGTAATCTTTCTTCTATCTTTCTACTTTCATTTTAGTCACTGGCAAAGGAAAAATTCTCAGAAGTTATATAGGTAGGTCTTGAAATTTGATTCTTATTATGCCATTGCATATGCAGGGCTTTTAAAGCCCTATTAATAGTTCTTTAAATAAATAATAATTTATTTAACATTATGAATTGACTTTTACTGAAATTATTAAGAAATGAAGTTATTAAAAATAAAAAGCAATTTTATGTGCATTTTTCTAGAGCTTACTGCGCAGGGCGTCAGAGGTCCTGCACATGCAGGCATTCAAGTACTTTCCCCGGTCCATGCATCCTAGGGTTGAAACATGGTTCAAAATATTATACATTTAGAATGTGGAATTTTCAGTCTGAAGTTTTTTGATGCTGTTAACGTAAACTGCTCAAGAAATAAAAGTAATCATTTCATAATGTCCTCACTCGTATAGTAGAAATATTTTAAGATATAATTAATGAGTTCTAAGAAGTGCTTATTTTTAAAGCTTGAGTACACTTGTTCAGGTTTGCATATATTCCTGCTTATGCTGGAATAAGGAAAAATTAGAAATAAATTATAACATTTTTTTTTTTAATTTTCATTTTTAATTAACATTTCTAATAATAAATATGTAAGAGTATTTATTTATTATCAAAACTAGTAAATATTATTTACATAAATGAACTAAGTATAACATTATTTCCTGTATCCCTGAGATTTTATCAAAGAGTTTGAGATACTGAAGCGAGATAGAAACTTGGAATTTTGCATATTGTCACTTATGGTTTAAGGTTTTGCTGACAAAAGAGATTTCTGGAATAGAACGACTTCCTAAGCAATTAAAAACTGACCGAGTGAATATAAAATTGTGGAGCTATTGGCATGATATCTGTCTGTACAATTCAGTAGTTTTCGTGGCAGACAATTCTGTTTCGCAGTTCGAGTGATGAGGGAGGATGGGAGGTAAAATGGTGATAATTGCACTCGTTATCTGTGCAACTTTGTGCAGGAAGTCAGCTTTGCGCGCAGCCCGGGCAACCTCCCACTACCAACTTGACATCTTTGGAAGCGGGGAATTAAATATCCCTGGCTGTGATGCGCACTACAGATGAAATACAATGTCAGTGATTAGGGACAAGTGCCAGGAGCTGAATTGTAAAGACTCTCTCAGATACAACTAAATCCATTATCAATTAGTAAAATGAACCAAAAGAACAGTTTTTTTTTTCCTGAAAACTGAAGTCATGGTACAAAATTATTTTGTCAAAAATAAATGAGAAAAGGGTATAATAAAGAAAATGACTGAAAGGAGAGGACAACCCTGAAGAGATAACTGACCTTCTGCCCCCTTGGCATAGAAATGGAAGATGTCCCTATAGGTGGGTTGTGCGCCTATACCTGCCATTTCTGGGAACACAGTGGACCTAATTTTTTGATACACACACTGTTGGATTCTGAGAATGCATTTTGTCTTTGCATGTTGTAACTTAATTAGATTAACTTAACTTCGTGGGATGTGGCAACCAGTGGCAACAACGGCAAATAACCCAAAATTTGACTTAGTGGCCCCTTCAGGGTCTGTTTAAAATTGCTTCGTGTTCCCCTACAGAATCGCTTTTTGACAACCTATTACTGGAAAATAAAAAAAATTTGAAATGGTAAAAATATTAAGTTTAGTAAAATAAAATAAAATTAAATTGTGTAATTCATTGCAATTAATAATTAATATGGGAGTTTGATTTATTTATTGTGGTATATTCTAATTATATTTTTCATATAATAATATATAAAATATACGTAATATCTAAGGGATAAAAAATATATTATTTTCATTCTTTCTAGTGGGCCCATTTTTAACTAAATGTTGGTTATGAGTACACTTAGGCTCTGAAGTTTTCATAACCAAAATTAAAACCTCAAGATTTCTTTGACTCTTATGTTAAGTTATTAATTTAAAATCCTTAAAATGATGATCATTAAAGCTGTTTTTAAGAAATGAATTCGAACTCCAGCTATTAGAAATATTTATCAAACAGGATTGTGGAGAATGAAAATAAAGAATATTTTTATTGAAAAAAGCAGCCACATAATGGATTGTAATTATTGATCCTCTTTTTGCACTACCCAGAAACAATTGTGAACCCATTTTGTGACCAGAATTATTAGTGGACTGTAATACAGCTAAGTCTTGTCAGTCCAAGACTTTCAAAAGAATGTATAATGCCCGGAAATTGACAATGTACATGAAGACTGGAGAATAAGTAAATTATTCCAGACTTCAAAAGTTCAAAACAATGATGAATTTTACTATTTTATTTTTAAAATGGTTTTAAGGTGTATGCAGAAATATGGGTACACCATTTAAAGAGTCAGGGTAAGTTAAGAATGTGTGGTGAATGGTCAGTGGTGAATATTCAGAGCAAGCTTAACATGCAATGCATGCCATGAAATATTCTTTATATTGTTTATCATATTGCTTCTGAATCAATAGAAATAAACTATAATTACATTTAAATTCCTTCAATTTGGACTGCAAGTGTATATGAAAATTACAGACACGTTGGTATTAATTCATACAATAGGCTGCTGTCTTATGCATACAATACCTTGAGATATCCTTTGCACGCACAAAACCGTTTAGTGGCCGAGAGGGAGTAGAGGTATATTTTAAATTTTATTTTTATATTTTTGAAGTTCTGTTGTATTAATTCGTAACAGTATTACCAAGTATTAGCGTTGGACATGGAGTAGAGTAATCCTTTTTTAACTTAGCCTGTTATCCTTTCGGCCAGAGGCATGGCGCTGTTAGATCCCCAGGGTTCCCAGGTGGTCACCCATCCAGGAACTCAATGTCTCGACTTGCCCAACCTTCGTGACTTCACGAAGTGTAGTTAAGCGATTTAGCTAACGACGCCAGCTATACAGTCAGATTTGGCTAAATCATGAAGGAGGCTCAAGGAGATTCAATTGCGGTGCTGGATGCATAATGGGGGTATACACGAAAAACATAGCAGTTAATCCGCTCAACTAAACTTCAGCGACATCCTGCGATTAATGAAGGGACTTTTTTCAGCCAATAAAGCGAAAGCAATGACTCAGTGCATCAACTGATCTCACTGCAGTGCCTCTGACCGGGTGGTCCTAGGTTCGAGTCCCCACTGCGGCGGGATATTTGACACTAGCTTTCGAGCTAGGTCGAATTCAGTCGTTGTCTGGAGGAGAATTCTAGCGGCTGGTAGAATCCATCGGTAGTTTTCCGTGGTTTCTCCGATCAACACCAGGCGAATGCCGAGTAGGAGTACCCTAACAAACGGGTCAGGAACCGCGCGCGATCTTTCATTCCTCTTCCTTGCCCTATCCTCACTTCTTACACACACACACACACTTACACTAACATGCACCACACATGCCGGGAGACCGGTTAGGGACTTCTTAGAACTTATCCCGGCTGGGGCGGTGCCCAGCTGGTGGGAAATACCTGGTTGGGGAAAATCCCGCTAGTCGACGGTAGGTCGGCGCCGGATCTCGCCATCCAGTGGCGGGCCGAGCCGATCCCGGCGTGCAAGCCCTGAAATTGGCTCGCGAGCTACGTCGAGGAGGGGATGAACACGGCACCTTCGAAATTAGGGTGCCGATGGACGTCTCTCAGCGGCAGGGGAATTGCTTCGGGAGAGGCGTGCGGGGCGTTTGATGTCCTAACAGCCATTGGCTTGACTGCGTTGTACATCTCGAAAGTAGTATAATAGGTTATGTGATATTAAGACCATGAATAGCGATATTGAACTTCTTGCAAATTCTTTTGCTGTGAACAGTAAAAGTCATATCTCAAAGCAATGAGAAGTTGGATATTTGCGAACAGTAACGCTCCTGAATAGTTTTCAGTAAAATCTGTATGCAAACACTTGATTGATACTTCAAGATATTTCGAATTTTTTTTGTTGAAGGAAAATATATTACGATTCTAGGTGGTGAACTCGATTATTATTTTAACAAAAACGTTTATTTTGTTTCTTAACGCAATTACTGAAAACACTTGATTTATGTACAGATAGTCTTCACTTGATTATTCTTTACACGTCACACTTCTCTTCATTATTTATTTACACTACACTGTCGCACAGTCCTAAACATTGACCACAGTTCGATGCACTGGCCACAGTCCACTGTACTGACCACAGTTTGATGCACTGGCCACCGTTCACGTCACTGAGCACAATCACTGCACTGCTATTCACCGCGATGCACACACTTCACAGCTCAGTTTCCACTTCAGACTTTTAAAACTGATTCGCGGTCGCCGGCCGCCGCGTATTTATACTCGGCGGGCGCCGTCGAGAAATTTCTGGACTTTGCGATTAGCGCCAGAACACTCTGGGACTAGCTAGTTCGAGGGCCCCCGGCCGGTAATGCAATCCGCGCATACAGGTAGTTCGTGGTGGCCGCCGGCAGATGACGCAATGTTCGTTACAATATTTTTATTTCGATTACTAAAATATAATTCGTAAGAAAATTGTATGAAGGGTTGTTATTAAAAACAATTCGAAGCATAAATACGTTAAAAATAGAGTAAAAACACCTTTTTCTTAGATGAGTTGGAAGTTTGTTTTGGATCGAAATAATTATACAAATGTAGATACATTATTTGGGTTTTTATTGTCCTATCCGGCTAGGACATTTTTTAAAAGATGAACAATGCTTGAATAACTAACGAAAGATGTAGATTTGTTTAGACGTAAATTAATACTAGTTTGTTAAAATTGAGGTTATGGCCCTATGAAATACCAACGCGGTTGTTGCAGCCAATTCACAGCTTCATGACAAAGACTACGATGACAAACTACATTTAAAAGAGGATGTCGCTATGTTGAATATCGTAAAGTGTTGGAACACTGTTATGAGAGTAACAGAATTTATATCTTCCGTCCCCACCACAAACGACCCTCTCCCCGCAATTATTCTCGTCTCAGCTGGGAGCCCGCATGCGCGCTCGTGCTCGTTTGAAGCGAATGGAGAAGGCCTGCTTTAGTGCAAGTCAATGTACATGGCATGTAATTGACTTGACACATGCGCTTGTTGGCCATTGGCCGAAAATGCCTTAAAAAGTTCTTCCATTGACCGCGTGATCTCGCTGAAGTTAAGTTGTGCCGCTTAGCTGCCGACACGTTTCATACATACCCCCGCCCCCTCCCGCACAGCAGAGTGGAAGCTCCTACTTTTACATTGATTTAAATAGAGTGACTTCTGATCTGCTGGACACGTTTATTTAATCGGGAGTTTCGTTACGACTTAATTTTTGGATTTGAAGCTGCCGATCGGATCAACCTCCCACCTGATCGAAGGTCAGAAGTCAAAGCTCTCACGTCCTCTGCATTGCCGTTGTGGTGGGGACAGGAGGGCGACAGCAGAGACACCTGACAGATTTTGTGTACTATATGTTGCGCCAATCTTCTTAGTACTTGATGTGTGAGAGTCGCTTATGACAGTGGTTCCTAGTGACACGCAATAGCAGCAGCGTTTCGAGTGTCGTAATCTACTCTTGTTGCCAGCGACTCGGAATTAATAAATAAAGGGGATAGCGCGAATTTATGGTAACAAAAATCAAAATTTCACTTCATTAAAAGTATCCAGGCAGGATAGGTGTAAGTATGGGGTGGGTTGTGATGACCTAAAACATCGCCAAAAATGATCAATAAAATACTCCTAAAATGCTTTAAAAATACCTTAAAACCAAAGGAAAGTGACGTAAAAATATTATCAAAAACTGTTCGGATGAACAACTCAAGCTGTTGGATACGTTACTGATGTAATTGAGACTTCTTCCATTCGTTGGAGTGAACTCAGCTTGCAAACTTTTGGTTTGGACAGTGTTTTTACCAGGAAATCTGTCTTTAGTTATCCCGACAGGTATTTTGTCCAGTTTCCCTGGTCCTTTGTGCAAATGCTGAGATGGCCCCTTGATTTGCTTTAGTGATTGTATATGTGACACAATTATTATTATTATTATTATTATTATTATTATTATTATTAATCATCATCATCATCATCATTATTAAATCGGCCGAACCGGCAATGGCGCTGATGTACGTCACACGAATTACATACAACGGCTGTCAAAACAATTTCTGAGCGAAAAACACCGAATAGGCTACTGAGTAATTCTGTGAACAACATTTGTTGCATCTCGCAAATGTTATTTGAAGCAAGTACCATTACATATGGCATTAAAATCGATTAAATCAGCCAAAAAATGCATTAAAAATGACGGGAAAAGGTAAAAAATGACTTATTAGTCGAAATCGTCGAAAAGTGCAAAATAATGACCTATAAAAATGAGTTATTTCCTTTTTGTTATAACACAAAATTAATTAATGAGCTAAATGGCATTGTTCTAAAGTGAAAAGAAGAAAAATGACATTTCATTAAAATCCGCCTCCTAGACATAAGGCTGAAAAACAATTTCCCTGTGGCGTGTGTGAGCGTTTAATGCTTAATATTTTTTTGTGCGGAGAGTAGAGCAGCCATGTTTATGTGGTTTATAGCGCAAGTGAACTTGAAGTGTTGAACGTATCCAAGCACGTAGTTGCAAATATTATCGCTTGGGAAACTTACATTTATCCGTGATTTCGAGTACGCGATTTCCGAAAAGTGAAGGGATACGTTTGACAATTCACGATGAAGGTCAGGAAGTCAGAGGAGCTCTTTATTACAATGTATGTTTAACAGAAAAACGACTCCATGAATATGTATGGGAAAGCTAAAGTACGAGATGTTCCGTTTTGACGTGTAAATATAATAAAATATAAAGAAATGTGTAACAATAAGTAAACATGTAATGCTACCAAAATATAGCAAATGAACGTAGTTTTCATTCGAAATGTCTTGCAAACTCAAAAAAGTTTAATACAGTTGTCTTCTACTTATAAAAATATGTATTAACTTGAAAATCCATTCCCTGATGATAAATCAGACAAGTGATATATTTTCTATGTCGGTTTGTAAATGGATCTATAAAACAAACTTTTTTAAATAATTAAAATAAGTTAACTCTTTGACTTTGTTTTTACATCTTGGTTCTGATATAACAACACTTAGTAATGCATGTATAAAATTAATGTAAAAATTGTTTACAAAATGGAGAAAAATAATATGTTCCTGTGACACCAAAAGTGCCCAATTTGTGCTTTGTTCAATACACGAATAATACCTTCAGGCCTTTGGCGTCATATTATGTTATTTTAATAAATTTTTATCTGCAGGTGGAATTGGTGAGGACTGTAAGGGAGATCTCTCTGTGAAAGGCGATGACATCCCAAGACAACAGGTAAGAGGAAAGAAGTGCAATCGTTGATTTGGCTGTTTATTTGATGCGAGCAAGTAGACTTGCATTTAAACACGTGTCACGCACACATGTGCAAAGAAAAGTTTGCTCCTTCCAAGCAACCATTAACATTCAGAATTATTCATATGTTTAAATTTTAAAATTAATACAAATGATCCAGTGGTGAGGCGTCCGGTTATCGATTCATGCACCAATGACCAAGCAAAATAATAAAAATATTGTGTTCTAAATATTTTAGATGAGAATTGGATAATTAATCAATATAGAATCATATTTAAACAATGTTAGTTACGAAACAGCTGAGAAATAGCCATAAAACAATGGAAAGGTTGCAAAGGAATCGCTAATATTTGCGTGTGGAATTGAGAGCTCGCGACTCGCTCTCGCAGATTTAGCCGCAGCAGCCGTAATATTTCCACCATGCGCTGAAGTTGTGTCCTTGTGCACGGCAATAATCGCTTCTAGTCAGCGCTGCGGTCGGAGAATCTCGGGTGTGTCCAACCACGCTTGGCAAAACGCGCCATTCGCACTCTCGTCAGTAGGAACTTTAGTGAAACGATGCTGTATTTTCTAGTGCGCCCTGATTGTTACGCGCTTTCGCTGAGATATATTGTGTTATCAGGGTTACATTAACTGTCGTGCATTAAGGGAAAACTTTAAGAAGGTATCGTAGTTCTGTTGCAACAATAAACATATGGTTCACATAAATTCAAACAAGCTTTCGGCGGTGCAGCAAGGCCAACTTCGCCCTTCGCAATTAAATTTGATAACTAAAGTTACTAAAAGAAACAGACTTACACCAAGTTCTTTAAGGTATCTAGTTATGAGGTTTACAAGAGGCTCCGTGGAAGGATGCATCAAAGTTCTTATAAATCAGGTTATAAAATCAGACGAAACTCACGAAAAATTAGAATATTTCCTATCATATTGAACGCATGCCAATTCAATTTTACCCTCACCTCAAATTGAAATTCATCATACGTCCGTGGTTACAGGAACCTCATCTTACATTCGTGGCTATCGAAGAATTCTATAGCAGTTTCAATTTCAATATAAGTGTAAGATGTTCAGAATATTTATTGAAACAAAAGTGGAGAAATAATACGTGGAAAATGAGCGTTGTTTTTATGTTAAAATGGAAACATCGTAGGAAAAATATTTCGAAAACCCATTTCCCGGTGGCTCAAGAAAAATACACCCGGATATTCCACACACTTTGCGATGACCGCGCAAATGTCACTCCTCATCGCCGTAATGGTCTTGTTCCCCCTTAATATTTCCAACGGAAAAATACCTTTCTCTCTTTGGGCTCGGAGTAACGGATACCCGTATCAAGTTGTCATGATATAAAGAATAAAAGTAACGACCTTCGCTTTCGCTCATTCTTCGTCTCTCTCGGTCTCTCTGGACTGATGCATAAACCGACTAATCGTACTTAGGAGTGCGTAATCCTTTTAACCGTGTGTTTTACTCGTTCAATAGTATTGGGATGCCTCATTGTCATTTTGCATGTTCTGGATAGATTGCAGAACAAAAGGTAAACTCACTAAAGTGCATCTCAACCTTAGATTGCATTTTGGAATGAAATGGAGCTTTCTCCGACTCTTTCTCACGCGTTGGTTGTCCCTTAATTACCCTCGTCTAACAGACCATTACGCAAAGAACACTTAAACTAGAGGTGCTACTACAGCACATATTTCCTCGCATCATTGAGAACGGTTACGTAACATTGTAATATTACAATTTATGTCATCACTTAAAAAGTCCAAACTATTTCAAACAAAGCGACTTTGATGGATATCTGCTATTATTTCGCTAGTCAGGAACAGTAGCCCTTTCTTACTACTACGAAAGAAAGAAACAAACATAAATCTAAACTTTTATAATATTTGCAGCACCACATATCAACAAGCACGGATAATGTCACGTGTAAATTAAACATACAGAACTGTAGGACGTTCAATATATCGGCTTATGACAGTTTATGTACGAACCTACGGTGTCATTACGGAATGTACAACTTATGCCAAAAAAAATTCTGTGTACACACATGTGTATGTACCATTTTATTTAACATTGTCACATTACCGTTTAGTAAATGAAGTCTCCTTATCCTATCGCTATCTTATCCATGTCGTCGCCCAACAATGAAATTCTCGGAATAACTTCTCAAACTGCTATGTCGCAGCTTGTATTGCAACGTCGCGTGAAATATCTTAAAACAGTATAATAATAATAATAATAATAATAATAATAATAATAATAATAATAATAATAATAATAATAAACTATTTAAATTATTTATGTTCTACAATTTCTAATATTAAGTTAATTTATTAAGTTCAACAGTGAGAAAGGGATTTTCTGAATATCTAACTGCCTCCAAATACTTCACAAATTACTTTCACAGACTGACATCGCCTCAAACGAAGCCCAGGGAGTTCGAATTTACAATTGCGATTTTTTTTTCATTTTCGAAAATACAAAGAGTGCGCCGAAAATGGGACCAGCATAATTTTCTTTACCGTTCTTTGTCCCCTTACCTGAAAATAATTTTTAAAAAATTGAAGCTGTTTCTGAGAAAATAATTGTTTAAAATTTAAATATTGTTTTAGGCAAAATTACACAAAAGATGCATTTTGAAGGTACTTTTGAAAAATCAAACATGACCTTATTTGAAGATCTGTTTCTGACATTTCTACACATTTCATTAAGAAAAAAAATGTAGTTGTAGGAGACGAGTTGTAGGAGACGTTGTTTCCAATTTACGAAAAATCAGGGATTTTAACAAAAATGAGATATGCACCATTCTCTTGAGCGTCGTTTACTCTATCCGAGGTGAAAATTTAATCAGAGTATTTGGTGCCCGTTTTACGAATAAAATTTATGAAACATTGCGTATATTTCATGCAAAATTACGGGAAACTACTCAAATTTTCGAAATATTGTAGATCTTCAAAATCTGCCTTTAAGGAATAGATTTATTAAGGAAAAAATTTCTATCTTCAATATTTTAATTGTAGGAAAACGCCGAAAAAATTGAACTTTTGCAATTTTCGAAAAATAAGGGATTTTAACGAAAGTGAGACCAGCACCATTCTCTTGAACGTCCCTAACACTATAAAAAACGATGGAGCCATTTTTTCAAAATTTTGAAAATGTCCCAGAGGCTTCGTGTAAAATACCCCCAAAATTAAAATATTGGTTTCAAATTCAAGGGACCGCGACATCAGCCAGATCAATTGGTAAATATCTATTTTGGTGAAAATCCTTATTACGGTTTAGCCGCTAGCGTTGTTCACAGTCAGACGGACAGACGTCATACAGTCAATCGATTTTGGGGGAACTAGGACCCACAAAAAATGGATTCTGACTACACAACGTGTTAGAAGAAGGAATTTTCTTTACATATGGACAAGATTTATCTACTTTTTCGTTACCAGGCCCGGCAATAAGAGTTGATCTGTCGAAAATTCGCCGTTTTACCCGCAGCACTACAATACTTTCTGTAGTAGTAGTAGCATAGCTGTAGTATAAGCAGTAGTGAGAAAATAAAAACATAATTCTTGAGTTTGTATGGTAGAGTAGGGGACATTGTTGAACCATTGAACATTTTAATTCATTTTGTGTACAAATCGCTTTTATTTTATTTTTCATGTTTTCAAAATATTTAATTATTTAAAGAAGCATATTAAGTATCAAACCATTTCCTTAATACGAATCACACACGACACATTTTTCATTTTTAAAAGAAAGAAAAAAAATCTGGAAAGGTGTTCATGATGTTTTTTTTATGATTGAACAATTGGTTTCAAATTTAAAGAAAACCAAAGGAAAATTGTTCACTTCACATAATAGTAATAATTCATCTGTCATAGAGAGGGGGGATTTTTTTCTCTCTCCTCACTCCAATTGTCTCGTCCCTTGTCTTCTGCAAAACATTTATTGAAGGAAACTCGGTGCAAATTCAGAAAGCTTCGAAAATTGAAATAAGGAAAGACAAACCAGGTTTTGTCTTCTTTGCTTACTCATTCACTCATTTGTCTGATTGGGAAAGAGTCAGCGTCTCCATGTGGGGTAAAATAAATACTCAAAGTAATTTTGCCTTATTTTCTGTTACGAAAGGAAGTGCTCAGCTGCATAAATGCAATATTTGAGAAAGTTATTTCGTACATTTCCATGTGAGTTTCAGGAGTACTATAAAAGCATCCAAAGTAGAACATCAAGCTCTAAAAAGCTAAGATTTGAAGAGCATCAACATTATAGTAATGATTTAGAAAAATAAAGTGAAGCAGAGGAACCAGCTAATGATGAGAATTAGAATTAAACTTAATGAATTGTAGCTTATCAAGTTCTTGCACTCAAGTCACTATATGACTCTAGTGTCAAAATTTATAAAAATTGCTGTGTACGCCATATTTCTAAAAACAAACTAATGATAATTTGCAGATATAACTAATATTTTACCACCTAATAAAAATTAATTGCAATTCAAAATCTTGAAATCATTAATATTCTAGCCTGAAAACTTTGCACCTCTATGTCTTAAAACTTAAAAAATGTAACATATCAGGTTCTTGCATGCCCCCTCTGAATTTGATCAAGGTTCTTGAAAATAGTATATTATGTAAAACTCTTCCCAAGTACAAGACGTCTAGTTCAGAGAAAGCTATACCTCTGTGTTATCAGTTATGTTTAAAACGAAAGTAATTACAGAGGAATACTGAGAATATTATAGCCAATCAACATGCGGATTCAGATTTGTTGTGTTCAGTTTCACCCTTAATAAACGTTGGTGCTAATGAAACCAAATGCTGGTTTTCATTACCGAAAATTATAAATCTGGCTAAGAGAATAAAATGGCTTCACGATTTGATATCAGAACACGATTGCCCTCTGGCTGTATTTGACATAGTAAAACAGATACGTCAGAGTGCACTCCCACGAGCTACTTGCCCGCCTGGGAAGCCCGGCGCTCCTACGAGGACGGGCCATTCCCCTGATTCCCAGCATTTCCCCTCCAAATCCATACGGGTGTGCGCGCAAGGAGAGGCGAGTAATGCAAGAGCGAAGCATGCTCGAAGTGTAACGAAGAATGATGGCTTCATACGAAAATACGTGTGCCTGTTGTTTTCTGTCAAACATCCGAGATTTGAATTATGATTATATACTGTACTACATTTACTTATCTATTGAATTGTGCCTTTTATAAACATGTTTGCCAAGGAGCAGGAATATGATTGAATGGGAAATTCTTTGGTTGTTTTCTTTTTATGTTTTATTAATACATTCTGTTATGTGATATGTAGGAATATTGTGAAATAATTAGCAAGTCCCTCTTACGTGCTGACAGCTTTTTTTACCTAAAAGTAGGAAGTTAATGAATTATTAACTCTTAAACGCGATTACGAAACCAAGATGTTTTTGATTCAAAATTTAATTTTAATCTCAACTGACAATTTAAATTATAACTGATGTATTTCATTTTAATGGTTACTTTATTTCCTTTAGTAAAGAAAATGGAAATTAATATTGCTAAATTCGGGGCAATTTGACTTCTGAAAACGACTCACTGTTCGAAGTATCCGCCATCCTGGAATATTGTACAACTCATACTTTTCAGTCGCACCAGTTTCTCGGAAAGCAGAGCCCGCGACCTTGACATGCCTGTAGCAATGAATAGCAACGACAAGATGGCATTGACCTGGTCAACAAGTTAAAAATGTTCAAAGTTAGAGTTCACGCGAGGAATCTCCTCTTGGCTTACGCCACAAAGGAGGGTGACGGCTACGCTGAAAGCTGTCTCAAAAATATAGAATTTCTAGCTTTTCGGCAGGCTACCTCGGCACAAAGAAATTACACTCATGTTTGGTGGAAGAACACAAGAAAACCAAAGGAACAAATTACTAACGCAGGCAAAACAATTTGTGGACGATTCCCTAGCTCGCTCCCTAGCTGGGGTATCCCAAATTTCCTGAATAGCGATTGTCCGTGCCGTAGATAATTGTAGGCTCTACTGCGCGTGTGCAATGGTCTCCCTTCTCTTATGGCTCGCTCGCGCTTTAACGGTCGTCGAGGGCACAGACATCTCGTGCGAAATTTATTGCGGGTCAAAGGTCCAACACACACTCCTACAAGGAAAATTCTACTACAACGTAATTTTACAGATTGATAAACCTAATTAGGGACTAAATGTTGGTGGCCTAAAAATCATTAAAATTATTATTAAATAACCCGAAATTTAATTTAAAAACGCCATTTAATGATTTCAAAGTTTGATCATACTTACTAAAGTGTTAAAATACATTTTTATTAGAAAAAATAGTTTTGTGGTCATTTCACAGCGTAGTTAACATTCTTTTCAGTTAGCAACATATTTCTAATAAACGTACGAGAAAATTATAGAATTAAATTGTATGTGCCAGATTTGAGTATTCTTGCGCTCAAGGCAATTTAAGAAATAACTAATGCATTGCTATTTGTTATTAATTGAATATTCAACTATGTTGAATGTTCTAGAGTATGTTCTCCAGCACGTTCTGAAAAGTGAAATTTACGAGTCCAGTATTATTTCGCCATTTTTGTCTAAATAATGGTGAAATTGGCAAAGAACATGAGTTTACCTCATTCCACAATGCAGTACTATATCATGGTCATCTCTAGACTTCCCGATGTGAAATTTCTGTAATTTTATGCCTTTTGTAAATAGGGGAATTCTTGATAACTGGATACTCTTTCCCCAAGAATTTTTGAAATTTTGCACTTAGTTTAACAACCCACATTTTGGTCCAGAATCATGTTAAGTTTCTTTAATACAGCTTGATCAACGTGTTCTCGCTACGGAGTAGTCACGTGTAGCCACAATTCATGTTTTGTGGCTCCTTAATAGCAAAAAATCGATTGACAACAAAACGTCCGTCCGTCCGTCCGTCCGTCCGTCCGTCCGTCCGTCCGTCCGTCCGTGAACAACGCTAACGGCTAAACCGTTCAGCCGCTTTTCTCCAAAATTGAAATTCTCCAACGGATGTTACGGCCGTTTGAATTTGAAACGGATATTTTAATTTTGAGGGGTACTTTAGATGAAGCATCTGGGACATTTTCCAAATTTTCAAAAAATTGCTCCATCGTATTTTATTAAATGTTGTTATTGGATAGTATAAATAACGTTTAAGAGTATAGGTCTCATGTTCGTTGAAAACCCTGATTTTTCGAAAATGCAAAAGTTCAAAATTTTTTTCGGCGTCTTCCTAAAACTAATATATTAAAGATAGAGATTTTTCCCTTAATAAAATCTGTTCCTTAAAGGTACATTTTGAAGAATGTGATGCATAATTTTTCAAAAATGTGAGTACTTTTCGCGTAATTTTGCGTGAAAATACAGGCGAGAAAGTACGTGCTGATTTATTACCACTAGTCATGTGTGCAAAGGATCTTGGTAAATTATGTTTTGCCTGCAGATCTTCGCGAATTTTAATTGAAGCTACCTCTTCTCCAACAAAACTGTCAACTACAGTCTTAATAATTTTGTAATAAATCGATTGCTGCATTTGTCTTCGTACCCCATCGTGTTATTAGAGGCTGTGATGGCAAGGGTATATCCGGGGCTCATTCATGAAAATGTTAAATTCTCGATGGTGGTTTAAGACACACCGTATTTGAGTTGGAAACACACTTTTTGTGTATAAGCATTGTAAACAACCTGTTCTGTTGCAAGAAATCATTCAGCCAATTGCAGCGAAAGAATTATGGGGAGCTAAACGGAATAGCCGAACTCCGTTTTCTCGCCCTGATGTCAAATACTCGAGACGTCACAAGAAAGTTGTTTCGCAAAATTAAGTTTGATTCTCTTATACATTTATAAATCTGTTAAACGAAAAATAGCGTATGCAACTAATGTTGCTTTATTGCATTCGTACAAATTTGAAAACTCGCTCCTAACGTCATTATATATATATATATATATATATATATATATATATATATATATATATATATATATATATATTAACCACCATATAACTTGAATGTAGCACAAAAGACATGTCCTGTAGATGGCGAATATACTAACCATTACCTTTTAACAACTTCACCATTTGCCATTGTTTTTGAGAAATATGATTTTGATAAATATCGACTTTGATCTGCATAATGCCTTTTAGTCTTAGAAAAATCAAAGTCATAATTTGCTGAAATCCTTCTTTGGCCGCCATTTCTTTAAACCATCGTCAACATACCATAGTACTAGGTGGTTTCGAACTATCTGTTAATATCTCTATGTTTACGCTAAATTCTTGTTTGCATATATTATCTGGTGGTTCCGCTGGTAGTATGTGCGAAGAATGGACGACAGAGTCCTATCAGCGGAAGATTTTTGAGAGATTGCTGATGCGAGTAATAAGCCAATTTTAGCTGTCTTCTTTATGATCTCATTTTCTCATTCTGATTTTTTGCTTTCTTCCTATTCTTTACACCACTCGGTTCTTTGCAACCGTATCAATACCATGACTCATGCTTTCTTATAAAAAATTAAACACGATAAATACTGTATTCTTACGCAAATCTACAATTTTTGGTGGAAACAATTATGTTGGAGTGTCCATTAAATGGAACATATTTGTATGAAATTATACAAAACAAAACATACTACCCTCGACTCTTTTGCATACTTGGTTCGGAATATGCTCAACTCTTTTGCCAAAATAATACCTGCCCATCTGTTATGTGATTGGTTAGATTCAAATTCGGAACCAGTCTTAATGTTAGTCTAGAGAGTATACACATTAACAGAGTTATAAATAATATAATATTTTGTCTATTAAGCTCCATTTAATATCTAATATAATATTTCAAGGTTAGGTGAAAGTACAAATAAACTCAAAAAAGAAGAATAAGTTTGTTTCTGAATTTTAATTGTTTTATATTAATTACATGAAAGTCAATTTACTTTTTTTCTGGAAATTTGGGTAACCTAAATGTTTATTAAAGTGTATGCACTGTATATAATTTAGGAGCGTCGTGTTAGGTGTGCATTTGATATTGTCATCACTGGAATGTTGATATTTTAACCTTCTAAAGAAACTGTATCAATATCTAAAGAAACAAGTTCAGAATAAATATTAAATACTTTTTGTATTAAAAAATTATCGTATATCATTTCTATACTTAGAGACAGATTTTTTAAATACATAATCCTATACCTTAAACAACTGTTATACTGATGTTAAAGATCAGCATCACAGTAAGGTAAAAGTTTTAGTCAGACAATTAAGTACCAGAAAATTAGACAGTCATTTGTCTTTGGAATTTCTTGAACTAAACTGTTTAAATTTTTTTTTCAGATATAATACATTTTGCATTAATAATTACACACAATTTTTGTATCCATTTTATATGTGTTTATATTAATGGATATTTGTAGTCATTCAATAATTCATGATTAATTAACTCTTTATTTTGATACAAAAATGGAAAGAAATATTTCTATAAAAATATTTAAAAGTTCGCCTTGTGAAATTTTGCATCCATCGAAATTCATCCGCCCCCAAAAATTGCGCGCCCCAAGCTGTAGCCTACTCAGCCTGTTCGGTAATCTGGCACTCGCCAGGACCCATCCTCTTCAAGTGTTCGAATACAAAACATGTACAACATAGCATCCTGGGGCATCCTCATCGATTGAATCAAAGAGTGGCTTGTTTTAAATCCTGCTTCTAATTCTTTGCATTGTATCCTCGTAGCATCGCCCAAGTAATTATTACGAAGCGTCGATTCTTCTACAATATTTTGATTAGAATACCGCTCCAGAAAGCCTCGTAACTTTTGGTGATTTCATTTATGGAAAGGTATATTTACACTCACGATCACCTCACACAGATCTCTGAAAAATTGATTGACTTGTTGGATGCAGTGGTAGAAGTTTTTTTCTAAAATAGGGCTGCTCAAGCAGAGCGAATCGGGAGCGTGGAGCAGTGCTGGCTACCGGAGCAAGTCACCGGAGGCGCCGCGTCGCGCTGTTTGCGATAACTTCTGTCACAGTGTCCCGATAACTCCAGACGAGGAAACATGGAAGTCGACGCTAGCACTTCGCAAACCGAAGCGTCCACACCGACAATTTTCAATGCAGCGTGGAAAGAAAAGTATATTTTCGCAGGAGCTATGCCAAATGTTGGTTTGCAAAAAGTGCTTAATCACGAGTACTATTTTTGGAAAAAAAAATATAAGAGGTGCAGTGCTATGAGAAACAATGCGTATCAAGAAGTACGTTTTGGGTATATTTTGATGTTCCTGTATTGTTCAACAGTAAAATAACACAATATAAAAGAGGTTAATTTTATTTATTTTAACTGCCCCTTTGGGAAAGAAGAATCTCTCGTTCTTCTTAAAATTAGCTTCAGTGTCAAACAGTCACGAAACATCGAATTTTGGAGAATCTGTAGATGTATTTAGGACATTGCGTTCGGAATTTGAAATCCTATTTAAGGATTTGATTTACAATTAGAATTTAATATATTTACTACACCTTTTTCTCTTGATATTCAGTTTCCTTGTGATTTTCCAGCTTTTTTCCTTGTGATTTTCAATTAGAAATTACTGATTTGCACCGAATTAAGAGAAAAATTTCAAACAAAAGAAACATTTATTAGATTTTACGAGAACGTCACTTGAAAACGTTTTCCGAAACTACATCGGAATGCTGCTCGAATGTTACGTACAAACGAACAAATGTGAGCGGTATTTTTCACTGAAAATTTGTAAATCTCGAATGAGAAGTACCATTACAGATCACGTTTGGAAATGCCAGAAGAAAAATAATTGATTTTAATCTTATTTACTGTGAGTATTTCCGTTATTATTTTATTTAGTAACATTTTTTCGATAACCTTTAGAATACTTTTTTCATAATCAGCAACATGATAATCTGGAATGTCGCAGCAATTAAATTTCTTAATGTGTTTGAGCACTCATTTGAAACTAAAAATTTGACATATGAGGCAATCTCCGAAAAGCAATTTTTCTTTACAAGCTGCAATGAAAATTGCTTTTTTTTTTACTTCCAAATCACAAAAATATATGTATCACTAGTAAATGTTCCAATAAATGTTACAAAAGCATTTCTCTTTTTTCTGTTAGATTATCCTTTCCCAGAGTAGTGATACATTTTCAGTTCGAGCACTAAAAAAAAAAAAAAAAAAGCAAAGATCGAGTAGCGGCTCCTCCTCGGAGCAGATCGCTAGGCGGCCCTACTCTAGAAGTTGTAAATATTTTCTATTTTTCTCGCCCGACACAATATGTTGTGCAATAAATTTAGTCATGTGTTTAATTAATATCATTTTTCAGTACTTACATTTACGTTGCACAATTTGCAAAATAATACGGTCCTAATACGGTCCAATTTGCAAAATAATACTGGTTGGTGGTTTCACTTTCAACATATTAAGTGGAAAGGCGCAACAAGCCCGCTCCGCTAAAGTCGCCGCGCCACTGGGCGTTTGTCTGCGTCAGTTTTGCGCTACAGCAATTGTGAAGAAAGAGAAACGCGTGGCCTTGGGCGTAGGTGTCGAATTGGCCCCTCCGTCAGCGCGAGGGGCGCGGGTGCCGTGGAGGCCCCGCCGAGCGAATGGAAACAAGCGGGCCTGGGCCGGCTCAGCATCCAACGAATGACGGCGAACGGCGTCGCAACATACGCCCTAGTTGTAAAAATTCTCGACGTTCAGACACGAACGATTGAAAACGTAAAAAAAAAGCCTCGAATCTACGGAATAAGCTCAATGGATGCCAAAAACATAAATCATGACTTATGACAAGGCAACAGTTTAGACAAGGCAAAATGTGCAAAATAAAAATGCTTTATTCTGTTTTGTCGAAAGATAGAACAGATAACTAAATTGACGAGCATTGTTCTAAGGCAAAAAGCATTTGTCCAAAGCAGAAAGGTGACAATTCATCAACACCCAGTGGCGAAGAACAATTGTTGACCTGACCAGAACGGGTGGTCGTATAATTCGAGTCCAGACGGTGGCAGAATTTTCGACACTAGCTCAATAGCTAGTTCGAATTTAGCCGCTGTCTGGAGGAGAATCGTAGCGGCTGCTCTGATCGCTAGTTTTCCGTGGCTCCAACGTTCAACACTAGACGAATGCTGGAGCAGTACGCTAACAAACGGGCCAAGAACCATGCGCGATCTTTCCTTTCTCTTCATTCTATTCTCATCCCATGCCCGCACGTGTACTTAAATGCGCTACGCTATCACACATGTCGGAAGACTAGTCAGGAGCTTGTTCCGGCTGGTGTGGTACCCCGCTGGTGAGGGTTACTTTGGATAAGATAAAATTCGCAAACCGACGGGTAGGTCGGCGTCAGATCTCACCACACAAGGGGGAAGAACACCTTCACCTCTCGTGGTAGAGGCATGCACTTCACTTACGGGGATAATGACCATAGCAGTTGACGTGCCTGGGAACACGAAATAATAAATCAATAAAACAATGCATATTTTCGCGTGTGTGTTCTATCATCAATACTTATCAAATCGGGTCGTTTGAAAAACTTTTCTTATGGCAATGAAATTCCGTTCTTGTTTGGTTGTTCATGGCCACTGCAAAATTTCAAATGAATATGATTAGTAATTGTGAATATAAACTTTTTATCAACTACGCGAAATTCTGTGGATGAAACATGAAAAAGGGCGAAAGAAACTATTTGCTTTTCATTTAACCTGTGGAGTGCAAGCGAGAAAAAGTTAAACAAGCGTTGCACATTGCTTTTGAAGTAGATTGGAAGTCAAAAGCCCGTATAATTGTCGGTTTTCCCTCTAATTTCGATTTGTGCGTCTTATTGCGTGCCCGGGTAGCCACTCGTAACACGGTTGGCACCGGACGAAGGGCCGAATCGTTTTACTTTCTCTCCCTTTCTTCGTAAGAAGAGAAATTATTGTAATCGTGCGCCGGAAAACGGCGAATTTTCGACAGAAAAACTTCCGTTGCGTGGCCTTAGTAACGAAAATTTGGATAAATCTTGTTTCTGTTTATAGTAAATTACACTGCATCAATTGATGTCACTGCAGCGCCTCTGACCAGGAGATCCTACGTTCAAGTCCTGGCGGCAGGATTTTCGACACTAGCTTTTCAGCTAAGCCGAATTCAGTTGCTGTCTGGAGGAGAATTCTAGCGGCCGGCTGCTCTGATCGGTAGTTTTCCATGGTTTCTCCGATCAACACCAGGCGAATGTCGGAGCAGTACCGTGCCAAACGGGCCACGGACCGCGCGCGATCTGGCCTTCCTCTTCCTTGTCCTCTCCCCTTACACACACATACTTACCCTAACATGCACTACACTATCACATATTCCGGGAGGCCGGCCGGGAGCTTAGAGCTTGTCCCGGCTGGGGCAGTGCCTCGCTGGTGGGAGAGTCCTAGTTAGGGGGAAACCCCACTAGCCGATGGTAGGTCGGCGCCGGATCTCGCCATCCAGCGGGGGAAGATCACCGCCATCTCCCGCGAAAAACACATGCACTACACTAACGGGACTAATGACCAAAGCAGTTGACGTGCTCGGAAACACGAAAAAATCAAAGTAAAACGTCTGCCTGTGGTCAATGATACCGCTTAAACCCGTCAGCATATTTTCTTCAAAATCGATATTCCTCTAGGAATTTAAAGGAACTCGAGGTTTTCTGAACTGAGATGTTTTGATTTTTTAGGGTACTTTAAATGAAGCATCCATTATATTTTCAAAATTTTTCTAAAAATGGTACCAACGTTTTTTTCGGCATTTTCCTACAATTATAATATTGAAGATAAAGATTTTTCCTTAATGAAATCTGTTCTTTAAAGACATCTTTAAATAAGGTCCTGTACATTTTTTTGCATATTTTTACATATGAGTAGTCTCGTAACTTTGGGTGATGTGGGCAATTATTTAACTAATATTTTCTCTAAAAGCGACTCTAGTTTTTTCTTTAAATTTTCTCGTGGCGTGTTTCAAAGAACGGTAAAAAATTCGCGCTAGTCCCTTTTCTGACGAACACTGTATTTTCGAAAAGTGCCAAAAATAACTTTCCAAAACTACAAATTTAAAGATAAACCGTCAACAAAATTTATTCTAGAAAATCAGATATTTGAAAAAAAGATCATGTACAATTTTTTGCAAAAACTAGTAGTTTTGCGCAATTTCTGCTTGAAGGTAATGCAAAGTATAAAAAAAAATCATCGAAAATCGCTCAACATTTTTTCTTAATTTTTCCGCGTACAGAACAAGGGACGCTTAAAAGAATAGTGCAGATCACGTTTTCGTTGAATTCGGAATTTGCGAGAACTGCAAGTTTAAAAACAATGGGATGGTATGTGCAGTTATAGCACTTAGTTTTGTTTAATATTGAATTATTTATTGCTGGCAATTATTGAAGCATTGAAATTAGACATCAACTGCGATGAAGTCAGGAGAGGGCGCAGTTCTTCGAGTCAGCACGCCATTGATGTTACCCTACACCACCAGTCCCACTGCTCAACTCTAAGTCCCCCGATGCTTTAAAAAAGTTTGAACATGTGCTTTTGCAGTTTTCAGAAATTCAGATATTTTCTTTTATATTTTTTCAGGATTTTGTTTTAAATAATGGATTCCATTAAGGAGAAAAATCTCTCATAATATTGTTGTTTTGTAATGTTACGTTTTTGTTTGCGTTGTTATAGAATACAGTATGTTCACCTTAAAAGGGACCTCCACCATTTTTTAAGCGTTCTTTGCAGTATCCGAGGAAGAAAATAACGATAAAATTTGAAGCCATTTTTGAAAAAGATCGTCAATTGCATTAACTACAAGCAAAAATTACCCGAAAACTACGTGTATACTTCGAAAAATGGGCTTATGGCCTTATAAAAAGATGTCTTTGAACAAGAGATTTCATTTAGGGGATAAAATCTGTATTTTCAGTATTGCAGTTGTAGGACGCCGCCGAAACACTTTCAAACATTTGCAATTTTCGAAGATTCGGGTATTTCAAGGAAAATTTGACTTGCGTCATTTTTAAGGGTCCTTTGCACTATCCCAAGGAAAAGTTTAATCAAAAGAGCCATTATTGACAAAATTTTGAAAATGTTATTGAGGCTTCGTGTGAAGTACCTCAGAATCAAAATATCCGTTTCATACTTGCTGGTTCTCAAGTTTGGCCAGATCGATTGGGAAATATCAATTTTCGAGAAAATCCTCTGAGTGGTTTAAGTGCCAGCGTTGACAAGGGACGGCCAGACAAACAGACAGACGTGCGTTTTGCCTTCAACTTTGTTTTTTAATCAAGGACCCACAAAACTTGGATTCTGGGTATACGTGTTGGAGAAAGAAGAAATAAGACCAAGATTTATCCATATTTTCGATATCAAGGCACCACAATATTAGTTTTTCTGTAAAAAAAATCTCCGGTTTTGACGTAGCATTACAATACATTACAATACTGCGTAAATGGTATGCGAGAAAGTGAAAACAGATGGTAGAGATTACAGAGCTCAAGGAAACATGTGCAGATTTTACTTCTCTACTAGTCACACATGTTTGTTTTTTTCCCTATTAAATAAGTATATACCATAATAAGATAGTCTCATGCAGACATTTAATAAAGTCAACTTTACATATTACTTAACATGATGAATAATAAGAGATATTTTATATATACTTAATACTTTTGATTTCTTAACTATCTGTTTTGGGTAAACATAACATAATTTTGTTGATTATACAGTGTGATAAATTTCACCTGCATAAACTCTTCACTAGCATCTCCTGGATATTGTGTTTATGAGAGGCGCACACAGGAATTTTGTATGTATGTGTGTGTGTGGGGCGGGAGGTTGTCTTCATGTTTTCTTAAAAATAATTTTTCATTTATACTGAATGTAAAATGTATTTTTATTTTTTGACTTATATTTCACACAATTGAAATATTGAATGACTTGCATTTAAATAGAAAATTAGTAAAAGCTGTACTGCTTTACAGCTTTCAGTAGCTTTTACAAGCACTTTTACATTAGCTGTTGCACGTCATATGTATTCAAAAATAATTTTGAATACATACCATTGGCTTCTGGGGGATGGGGTGGGCTGTGCTGTATTCCAGTTAGCTACTCCCTCCCCCTGGGTGCAACAATGGTTTTGATAAAACATCTGAGAACTTTTGTTGAAAATCACTTTATTAATGAACTACAGGTTTTTAGAGATATCTGTTAATTGAGTATGGCTAGCCCGATGGTCTTATATCTGCATTGTCTAAAGCTCTTGACTGTTGGCCTAGTGACCTTTTTAGACACGACATGCAGTGGGCTTGGGCAGTAAGCCTATCCTAGCTAAGTCATAGTTTACCTTGTTCTGCAAATAAAAATTCATAAAAAATAGCTTCAGAAGCAATTGTATGTCATGAGAGTACTGTTCAATATACTTGTATATCGAACAATATATTGTTTGTTATCTAGGTATGAGCTTATTGGTGGAGAGTTTATGCAAGTGAAACAAATCATCTTGTATTGTTATAAAAAAAAGTATTGAAAATAAACTCTAATTCATGTTGGTTATTTTTCTACAGGAACTACGCACTGAAAGTCTATGTGACATGAAGTTGGATAATTCTTATGAAGAAAATGAGATAATGGCCTTAAAAAATAGGTTTGAGAACTTGAAGGCACAAATATTGAAGCACTCGAATATTCAGGACTTCACTGTAAATATAGAATTCCAAGATTTATTGAATGAAATTTCTGAGTGCCTCAGGAAGAGATTATTATCTCCACCCAGCCATTTTAATGAACATAAAAGTTACTCAAGTGAAAAAGTAGATGGAAACATTTGTATTAGTGAAAATGATAAAAGACATTCCAATCTTCTGCTTCTGGATCAGTTGGAACAAAATGTCAGTGACGCAGAGGGTGACAATCTTAGTACCACTCAGCATTTGAAAACAGCTTTAGAAAATGTACCTGTAAATACTCAAAATTTAATTCATATTTTGGATGAAGGAACTTCTGTAGAAGTAGAGAGTTCAACAGATGATAAATCAGTGGATAATTTGTCGGAACTAAGAAATGAACTTACAGATTTGCAAAACAAATTTGAAAAAGTGACACAAGAACTTCAAGAGTCGCACCAACTGATCTCAGAACAGAACTCTACAATAACTAAATTAAATGAGAAATTAGCCACGGTAGAAGGTGGATTTGCCATTTGTACTGAAAAAGAAAATATCGAAACTATAAAAAATGAATTGAATCAAACCAAGCAAGAACTTGATATAGTTCAACAACAGCTTCTAGTTGCTCAGCAAACAACTGAAGAGAAAGATCATATTATAAAAGAAAATAAAAAGTTAATGACTGAAAATGTTGAATCTATAAAATTGGAATTGATGCAAACCACACAAGAGCTTGAAAAAGTTCAACAACTGTTTGCCTTGGCTCAACAAACAAATGAAGAAAAAGATCATATTTTACAGAAGACTAACGAGAAAATGAAAGAAAATGTTGAAACTATAAAATGTGAATTGATGCAAACTAAACAAGAGCTTGAAAAAGTTCAACATCAGGTTTCTGTGGCACAACAAACAATTCAAGAGAGGGATAATGTTATAAAAGAAACAAAAGATGCTCTGGAAAGAAATCAACAAGAATTGGATGAACTTGTAACTCAGAAAAATGAAATATCCAATACGTTACTTACAGTGCAGTCTGAGTTAAAAAAAAGTTTATCAGGGGAACTCTCTCACAAAATTTTGAATTATGAAAAAGAAATACTAAAGAAAGAATCCATTATTGATCATTTGAACAAAGAAATAGAAAAAGCTCAAAAAGAATTTGAAGTAGCCAAGTCAGAAAATAATAAAAGAAATGAGATGGTAAGATCTCTAGAAATTGCTTTATCTGAAACAAACCTCAGATGTGAGCAAATTTCCGATGAATTAGAATTCCAATCAAAATTAATTGAAGAAAAAGATCTGATTACAGAAAGAATAAAAAAAGACCTCTCTCATCTACATGAAGATATAGATATGGTGTCTTCAGAGAAGGATGAAGGGGATAAATTGGTCTCTGCTCTTCAGGAAGAGCTAAAAGATGTCAGTCTTCGTTTTGAAGAGGCTACCAAGAAAATCTTGTCATTTGAAATGTTACTCAAAGAGAAAGATGATCTTATTGACAAAACAAAAGAAGAATTGACCCTTGTTCATCAAAAATTGGATACAGCTTCTCATGAAAAAGTAGATGCTACAACATTGCTTCAAAATCAACTTACTGATGCAAACTTTCAACTTGAAAACTTGAGACAAGAACTTTCATTGGCTCAGCAAAGAATAGATTCCAAAGATTCTGACATTGTTAATGTAAGAGCACGTTTGGAAAGTGTGCAAGGAGATATGGAAACTGTTTCATCCAAAGCAAAACAAACAACGGCTGCTCTTCAGAGTGAATTACATGAATCAAAGGCTCAGAGTGAAGAGTTAACACAAAAGTTGCATAATGCAAGCAAATCAATAGATGAGAAGAATAGTGAAATTGTTGATTTAAGGCAAGATTTAGAGAGTATGAAAAGAGAAATGGAAACATTATCATCACAGAATGTGGAAAAATGTGAAATGGTTAAAGAACTTGAAAATGATTTAACAGAGGCAAAAGTGCAATTAAGCAAAGTTTTGAAGGAAACTGATGATTTTAAAAAATTAATACAAGAGAAAGACTTGACTATTACATCTATAAATGATGAATTGGCTGCTGTTCGCAAGAATCTTGATATAACATTGGCTCAAAAAACTGAAGCATGTGAAAAAGGAACGAATCTTGATGATGAACTAGCTGAAACAAATAGAAAGGTAGAATTATTGACTGAAAAACTTCAATCAGCACTTAATCTTATTGATGAAAAAGATTCCAACTACGCTGAAGTGTGTGAGAAGTTGTCTGATATTCGTGAAGAACTGGACACAACAAAATTGGAGAAAGCCAAAGCAGAAGATAATGTTGTAGATCTTGATAAAGAACTAAGTAACATGAGTGCAAATTTTAAAAAGTTAACTGAAGAACTTGAGTGTTCTTCCAAATTACTTGAAGAAAGAGATTTCAAAATAGCCTTTCTTACAGAAGATGCAGCCAGTGTTCGTGAAACTCTGAACAAAATGGGTGCTGAGAAGGAAGAATTTAATGAAAAGCTTTCCTCTTTGAAAAAGGAACTCACAACTACTAAATTACAACTTGAACAAGTGAATCAGGAAATGCAATCTACATGTCATGCAAGTAGGGAAAAAGATTTGACAATAGCTCATATAACAGAAAAATTAGAAAACAGTAAACGAGATTTGGATATAATGTCTCTTCAAAAATCTGAAGCTTGTGGATTGGTGAAAGATTTGCAGGATGAACTCAAAGAAACCTCAGTTAATTTTGACCATGTTTCAAAAGAATTCCAGGAGGTCCAAGAATCAATTGCAAACAAAGATTTAATCATTGCCAATCTGACCACAGATTTAAAAACAACTCGCAATGAATTAGCATCTGTTTTTGCCCTTAAAGATGAATCTTGTGAACTAGTTACACATCTTCAGAGGGAGTTGGAAGATTCTAAACTTGGTTGTGATAAAATATCTGAAGAACTTAAATCTACCCACCAGCTTCTCGAAGAAAAGGATTTGTATATCAAGCAATTAACTGTTGATCTAGTCAAAATTCAGGAAGAATTGAATAAAACATGTATTTTGAACTCTGAAGCAAATAAGAATGTTGAAACACTTCAGTCTGAATTGAAGGAAATGAAGATTAATCTAGAACGCGTGTGCTCAGAATCTACCAATCAGTTATGCGAAAAGAAATCAGAATTACATGTAGCCAAAAATGTAGTTGATGTAGAGGAGATTAATAGTTCAGACCTCACAGAAGAGACCCCAGAATTAGTGTTAGTGCTGCAAAATAAATTAAAAAACAGTGAACAGGAATTGGAAAATATGGTTATGAAACTTGAAACTTTTCAGAAAAGCAAAAAATAAACAGGACTCGAATGTACAAAAAAATGGGAGAAGAAGTGAAAGTGAATCAGACTCAAAAATGAAGTCTGATAACATGGTGGGGTGCACAAATGAACAGGAACAAAGTAGAATGCAAAGACAAAAGTGCTCAGGTTCTTCTCTTTCTTGTGTTGAGAAAACTAATCCCTCAGGTCAAGAAAATACTGCTGTATCAAGTGATATGTTAGTAAATCTCTCAACTGTTACATCGCAAATTCCAAACAGAATAGAATCCAGCTCGGTTTCAGAAAACCATTCTGTCAGGGAAAGCATAGTGTCCTCTGAAGAACCATCTAGCTTGAGTGGAGAAATTAAAGACAATCTAATTAGTCACAAGAAACACATGTTAAGTGATCTTGAACTTTCTTCTGGGATGGATGCGGATATTCCTGTTGAAACAGAGTCTACCAGCAGAAATTCTCAAGAAGCTCTACCAACCACAGGTAAATACATTTATAAAACTTTGTATGAACCTTTAATTGAAACATCTGACCATATTGAAAATAGAACATATTTAAATTTAAATCCCTAATCCGTGAAAATCATTCAATAAGGAGACCATGAGTGCACAAATTAGGCTTAGTGGAATTTTTTAATGTTATGAATGTTGAGACCAAGACAACACAATTGTATAACAAACTGATCTATTATAAGTGTTCTGTCAATTATTCTAAACCCTTTTTTTTATATTTAATGTTATCCAATGCTGAAAATCATTGTTTACCTTTATATGCTGTTGAAAAGTGAAGTCATGCAGCAGAATATGCAACAAAAAAAAAAAAAAAAAAAAAAAATACTAGTTTATATTGATGTTGATATGTGTTTATGGTGTAGATATTCCTTTGTACTGTAGAATGTATGGTTTAAGAGGAAAGCTTTCAGTTTATTTTTGAATGTGTGTATTGTGTTTAAGCTTTTAGATTCACTAGGGAATTAGTTATGTTGTGTGATGCCTTCAAAAAGGGTACTTTTTTGAAAGAGTGAAGTTTCACAGTGTGGGACATGCAAATTCCTGTTTTGTCTAGTATTATAGTTATGAACATCAGTATTTAGAGTAACAGAGTCCTTGTTTTCCATAAGCATCTTCTTTGTAAAGATTAATATTTCAAATATGTATATGCATGGGAGTGGTAGGATTTGTAATTTCTTGAAAAGTGGTTTCCAGGACTCATTCTGTATTTTAGATGCTTCTTAATGTAGGGTGTTCTGTATTTTCAAAAAATTGCAAATTTATTTGCGTTGAATAACATTGAGTGCAAATTAATTTGCAGTCAATAACATTGAGTATAAGAACGCTGTTTCCATAGCCTGTAGTGCGATTTTTCTTACTGTGTCTCTGGCAGATATCAGCTGTTGACAGTTTCATCCCATCGGGAGCTTATATGTCGTCACAGTGATGTAACTATTGTGACATTCAAGCTCCCGATAGAATGAAACCATCCAACAGCGGACACCTGTCAGAGGCATGTTTAGAAAAATCGCACTACAGAAGTGCTGGGAGTACCTGATTTCGAGTCTCGATGCAGGATTTTTTAAAATTTAAAACATACTTGCAGGTTTATATAGTAGTATAATATTACGGAGGAGGAAGAAATAATGCGAAAAATAATTTACTGTTGTAGCGCCACTACTTTATTTTTTTTTTTTTATTTTATTTTAAGGTTGCATCAATATCTAGGTCATTAGCGAATTTTTTTCCAAAATGGATATTCTCTGATTTTCCAAAATGGATTTGGCTCGACTCGAAGCGCTGCGATTTTGAAAAACTTTCTTCAAAATTTGGGGGTACTGTACATGAAGCCCCCTGGGCATTTTAAAAAAATTCTCAATAACGGCTCCAAATTTTTTCTCCAAACTTCTTCTAAAAATAGAGTAAAATACATTTATAAAGGTGGTATAGGTCCAATTTTCACGGTTAACGCTGAATTTTTCGAAAATTGTAAAATTTTGAATTTTTTTTCGGCATCTTCCTACAATTACAAAAATGATGATAGTGATTTTTCCTTCAAATGAAATTTCTTGTCCATAATTAGTTCTTTCATTAAGGTCATGTACATTGTTTGAAAATTATAGTAAGTTTGGCACAAAATCTATATATTTAAAAAAATTAGGTATTCTGCCATGGCTTCGTTTAGAGCTTCTACTGAACCGATTGTTGTATTTTTTCTTTTAAATGAAAGAATATGATCCCTAGATGTGTTATCAGATATATTTTGTGTTGATTCTCCAACATTTAGGGTGTAAATTAATTAATTAAATCATTCTTTAATAGTACGCTTATCAATAGTCAATTGTTTTCTTTCAAAGGATGGCAGTTTCAAAATCGAAATACATGAGTCCATAGATGTGAGTTCACGCTGCTTGATGTTTTGTTTTGATTGTTGAGATTTATTTACAATTCGTCCAGGTTTTGTTTCAGTGTAATAATTGCATTGTGGTGTTGACATAAAGTCACTTTTTTAGTTGTTGTTTTGTTTTTGTTTACAGGTTATGTCGACTTCCGAATCGTTGTCCACGCGTCCCAAAAGACGCAAATGCACATTAACTGGACACAGGGAAAGAGAAAGTCAGCGTAGGTGTCGTGATAGTGAGGTCATTTCGTTTTCTATTGGGTCATTGTCTATGAAATGTCAGTTTTGTTCTGCTTTGTATTTTCCATGTGAGAGAAATTCTGCAAACGATTTACTCTGTGTTGCTTAAATGGGAAAATAAGTATACCTTCGAGCAACATGCCAGAAGAAATCAAACAGTTGCAATATATTGTGAACATTAGTCTGGGTACAGTATTTTACATTTATCTCAGATCTCACCGTCAAAATTTGACGGGTTCTCACTTGTTTACAATTTTAAAAATTTAGGAAAACAAGATTTTCTCAAAAGCGGCTCCAATTTTTTTCTTTAAACTTTTAATAGGGATAGTGCTAAATGTACTCTTTAGGATTACATAATCCCAATATTACTCTTATTCTTTTTTTTTTCCCCAAAAAATTACAAAAATTTTTTACTTCTTTCTCACGACATTATTTATACAAGAGGCAATTTGTTCACATTATTGTGTTTGTGTATGTGCATTTGTACATGTGCTTTAAATAATATCATATAAAGTTTCTCGAAAATTTAATAATTTCGTATGAAAATGAGCTCAAAATACCTTATTTTCATAAACTCTCAAACGCCATTGTCTCAAAATGGCTCCATATTCCAATTTTTTCCAACTGGTAGTGGTATTTGCACAGTTAAAAATGACATAAAGTTCATTTTGCTGTATTTTTTTTTAATTACTCAAAGGATTTTTTAAATATTTCTCACACCGTTGATATGCACATTTACAGCGATTTGCAAACACTATTGCATTTGCGAGTTAAAGTACCTTAAATGACTTCTAATGAAGTTTTTCAAAAACTCAAAAAAATTTTGTGAAAAAGAGATTCAAATTTGGCATTTACAGTAACGCTTAAACTTTTTTTTTTTAAACTGCTCTTTAAACGCTTAAAAATATTTCAATGAAAATTGCCATTTATGACGAGGTATTACTCTTCTTTAATATTCTTAAAGTAATATTTCGGTTCTATTATTCGGAAAGCGAAAAATTGAGAAAATTAAAAGAAATGTACTTTTGTTGGCGATAGATGGCAGCAGGCGCGATGATGGGGCAAGACCATAAAGCCAGTCCACAGCAAGGAAATTTGAAAACGTTACTACGAGAAAGTCTGTCTGTCCCATTCTGATGTGCCACTAGTTTCTAGTTATATTTTTCTGCTTTTGGGGCGTAAAATTATTGGTCCAAAGTAGGTTGTATTGTTGGATTTTTTGAGCGTTCAAGATTTCAATTGAATATGAGTAAGAACCAAACTGTGTAACGACAACCTCCTTTCATTACAGTTAAAAGCAAACAGTATTTCTAAACGTGTACTTACCGAACTTCACAAAGCCGGATTACGACAACCTCAGTTGGCGGTTTCAGAGACACGAAAACAGGTGTAATCACTATGTAACGTAAGCTTCTGCTGTTTCGGGCCGGGAATCAGATCCCTACTAACACCACGCTATTTGTTACCGCCATGTAGCAGAAACCAGAGAAATAATTGCAAGTAAGCTTCTTTAGTGAAGCGGGAACACATTTTACTTATTTGGGAAAAAAGGACCTATAATGCTGCGGAAAATCAATGTGGATATTTTGACGTCAGTATACGTTTTCATGTCCTTTAATACCGAAGTCCGTCTCTTTGTACGTCCGCTTCTTTGGCAGTCCGTTGTCTGGCTTTTCGTGTGTTTGGTTGTTTGTTCTTCGTTTGCTTGTCTGCCCGCAGATTATCCTTCCGGTCGACTGTCTTTGCGGTCGCTACCCCCGTTTGTCCTGTTGTCCCTCTGCTTCCTTTGGGTGGCTTTTCGTAGTTTGTCGTTCGTCTCCCCGTCCGTTTCTCTGTGAACAAAACATGCGCCTCATTCTCTCTCTCTCTCTCTCTCTCTCTCTCTCTCTCTCTCTCTCTCTCTCTCTCTCTCTCTCTCTCTCTCTCTCTCTCTCTCTCTCTCTCTCTCTCTCTTCTCTCTCTCTCTCTCTCTCTCTCTCTCTCTCTCTCTCTCTCTCTC